>JAPVCB010000039.1:104648-206061 GCA_029606185.1 Paecilomyces formosus
CCTCTGTAAGGGAAGCCAAGTAAACTATTGAAGCTGAAGAGTAATCTATATCTGTCGGTCACTGGAATAGGTAGCGTCATAACTATACTACTTCGATCTTTATAAATTGATAGAATACAAGTTATGTAACATCCTTTTTTCCGAATTGGAAGTTGTAAAATCATCTGCAAGCAGAGAATGGTAGAGTTGGTCCATCTCTAAGTCTCTTCGTAGGATAAATCGTCAGCCATTGCCTAGTTTAGAGATCGACGCATCAATGGTGGAGACAAAATCTTTCTAGAGAACCGTTCCAGTCCCGCCAAAGAAAGACGAGCTTTTTAGCTATACATTAATGCAGCACTGAGAAGATCTTTAGTCTATACTACGGCATTTAATGCGGCTTTGCACCTGAAGAAAGGAAAAGCAGGGTCTTGTGCCCTATTCACGCAGAACGCAGGGTCCAACGATGCTGATCTGGAAGCGTCCAGCCATCTTCCGTACTGACGACAGCTATGTGTTGTATATCATGAGGATAGCCACGGATTCTACTAGCAGAAGTGCTAGTCATGTTAGAGGGGTTGATCACGCAACCCAGGGACAATTACCTCTAGAAAGCCCTTGGTGACGAGTTCGTTTCTGAATTAATGTGACAATGTATAAATTGAAGTGCGCTGAGTTATCCATTCCGAAGGGTCGCCTATCTCCTCAGAGTATCTAAACATATCTGAACAGAATACTTCAATCTTATCTTATAAGACCGAACTCATATTTACTGTGGAACAATGACGGAATTCACCCAAGATACCGTTATTACTCTGGGTGAGCGAACGAGTCAATTATCAGGTTCCGTCACGTACGAGCCTATGAGGTTATCAATTGCCGACAAACCATTGCAAGAAGCCACAGGGGACAGCAAACATGTTCTTATTATCGGGGGCGGCGTCAGCGGATTACTCGTGGCATGGATGCTCCTTGACAAAGGCATGCGAGTAACCATCCTCGCCCGGGAGTGGGCGTGGACCAAAGACTTCAAGGGGTCTCGCATAACTTCGCAAATTGCCGGGGCGCTATGGGAGATGCCGCCAGGTGGCTGTGGTGTTCAAGAGCTAGAGGAACCTGGAGAAGGCTGGGCTAACCTGGACCATTATCGAGAATGGGCTTTAGACAGCTATGATTTCTATTCGAATCTGGCAAAGGTTTCTGATCCCCATGAAGATGGAGGACGGTCCTTTGGCCTTAAAATGGCCGATCTCCATCAGTTTTTCTACGATAATGTGGTCGACGATCCGAAGGACGAGAAGTCTCTCATATATGAACATTATCAGAAATTCTGCGCCGTCAACAATCAAATATTGCAGAAATATGCTGTGAAAGGTGATGAGTCGATGCATAATAACAGCCCCGAGTATATTTGCAAGGACAAGGCCGCGATCGAAACCAAGTTTGGGTCTAGTCTTGTCAACTTAAGCTTAGGAGGAAAAGAATTCAGAAGCGCCTATTCTCACCCGACTCCAATTATAAACACCGACAAAGCGTTGGTATATCTGATGGCCCTGGTCGAAAACAAAGGAGCTACTCTTGAGACGCGAGAGATTAAGGATATTTACGGCACTGGAGAAGAGCTGCTGAGAGACTTCAAGGCTGACGCTATTGTTAATGCTACTGGACTCGGTGCTAAAACGCTCCTCAACGACCAAGACGTTTACCCTGTTCGAGGCGCCATTCGACGAGTCGAAAACACTCGTAATGGAAAGTTCCGTCAGCTGAATGATGCGTATTTAGTTCCTGCGCAAATTGGACCTGCGAAACTGCCCACCAAGACCGTGTTCATAGTACCCCGCAACGATGATATCCTCTACGTAGGATCCATCATCCAGCCGAACAATAGCCAGCTGAACCTGGATCCAGAATCTCCCGAGGTCAAGCAGATGTGGAATCGAGCGGGTGATTTCATGCAGACGTTGCACCATGCAGCATTTAGAAAAGACTTTTCATTCGCTCAGGGCCTCCGCCCATTTACCAAGAAGAACGTCAAGGTCAGAGCCGATGATAAAGTCAACTTCCCCCTCGTGCACAACTACGGCCATGGAGGGTCTGGATGGACACTGGGTATCGGAACCGCTCGATCGGCGGTTTATATCCTAGAGCGGCTTCTGGAAGAGACAGGAGAAACGAAGGAAAAAGCGGCAAGGATTAATAAACATCTCTATGGTGCTTTCCCAAAATTAGACCTTGATACAGGTGCGAGGAGGCAACTATCTCCAATCCATGAGAAAGCAAAGCTGTAGAGATCCATAGTGTTAATACATTGAGAAATTTAGCTTGACGTTTCCGTTAAATCGTTATGATGATATGCCATCTCTGTGAAATCCGTATTCTTAGTGATTCAGGCCTGTAGTATGATCTGATCTGGTTCATTAGGTGTCCAGGTGAACGGATAGTGTCGCTGAGCTTATATTTATATGGCCCGTGCGTGATAGTCACGTGTATACAAGCCGCTGACCCACCAATCTCACCCGATTAGGAGCGTCGCAATCCATCATGAGCCGCGGAGGGGATAGTGGGAGGATCAACCAAGATTAAAACACCTTAGCCTCTCACTTGATTGTTAGTGCGCACACCATGAAGCGCGAATACCTACCGATAGAGGCGCTGCCGGCCTGGTCGAAGCTCAATGGCATCAGTTTCAATGGCGTCGCTTTTGAGAGGTTCCGGTCTGAGGATGGAACGGACAAGGGTTCCGGGGTTGTCGCTACGGAAGAAAAGTACAACGGAGACGCGGAGAGTGAAGAGTCCAAACCGGAGTTCTTGATCACAGTTCCACCGGATATGGTCTTATCGTTAGGCCTGGTGCAGAACTATGCCAAATCCGACAAGTATTTGAGAGAAGTGCTGGAAGCTGTGGGCGATTATGGAAAGGTAGGCTAGCGATAGTGTCCTCCCATACTTATATCCTGTTACCTATATTGATTAAAGCTTGTCTACGTCGGTTGGCATTGGTTCTGGTTTCCTCAAAGCTGATAATTGCAGACAGCTCGAGGCGCAATTTTAATCTTTTTGCTTCTCCATATAACGTATTCCAGCCCGGACTTCGAAAATGCGCCTCACAAGATTGGTGTTTCTAATCCATGGTCGGAATATATCAAATTCCTACCTGCTTCAGTTCCATTGCCGACCTTCTACACGGAAGAAGAGTATGAGTTGTTGTACGGTACATCTCTTAAAGCTGCGGTGGATGCAAAGCTGTCTTCTCTTGAGAAAGAATTCGACTTACTACGTGAATCTACCCAGAACATAGCGTGGTGTGAACGAGTCTGGTGGGGAGTAGACACTGGCAAGTTGACGCTCGATGACTGGAAACAGGTCGATGCAATGTACAGATCACGGGCTCTTGACCTTCCTGGGACTGGACACGCTATGGTGCCGTGTATCGATATGGCCAATCACGCCTCTGGTGATGCTACTGTGGCACTTTACGAAACAGACCCGGAAGGCAACGCAGTACTGCAGTTACGATGGGGAAAGAAGCTGAAGCCCAAAGATGAAGTGACAATCACGTACGTATACTGTTGGTCTATCCACGGCTTGTTATTAATCGCATTGTCGCAGATATGGTGACGAAAAGGGGGCATCAGAAATGATTTTCTCCTACGGGTTTCTGGAAAGCGAAGTGAACGACGCAAGGCAGCTCTTTCTTGAGTTAGATATACCCGAAGATGATCCTTTGAAACCAGCAAAGAAGGCCTACTGCAAGGACGCGCCTGGGGTGCGTCTTTTCATTTCCCAATCATCAGGAGAGGCGGATTGGGAGAGTGGGTATGTCTGGTGGGCGTGTGTTAACGAAGAAGACGGTCTCGACTTCTCTGTTCTGCAGATGAACGATGGGCAGCGAGAGCTCAAGGCTACCTGGAAAGAAAACGAGATCCCTTCTTCGAGTACTTTGCGTGATATGATCTCAAAGGATCCGCTATGGGATGTTTTCCAGCTTCGGGCGGTGGTCTTCCTCCTTGAGCGCCTTGAGAGACAATTCGCAATGCTCCAAGCGAGCTATGAATTTGTCCTAAATGCAGGCCACGACGAAAAGGGTACGAGCACAGGAGTACGAACCGATATATACTGGACACTTGTGAAGTTGCGAAAATTGGAGTCTGAGTTATTGGAACGTGGAATCCATGATCTGTCAAAGAAGGTACGTCAGATGTCCATTCTTCTTTTCGGTCAAAGATGATCTATATAATTTGAAATTTTATTTGCTAATGCCCGTGTAGAGGGATGAGCTTCTCTCGTCTGAAACGGTCGTGGCCTATTTCAGTAAACTTGCGGAGGGTCCAGAGGAGGACTTTTCGTGACGACCTTCTACAGACCTTTTGCATGTTTCAAGGCGCTCATATTGCACATGGTCTACATTATATAAGCGTGTGGTCAACAGTATGATCCTAGGGAGAGGGGAGGTTTGGAATCTGTGCCCCGGAGGAGCCCGAGTCCTCCCAAAGCTTCCTGGTTGGGAATAGCTGGAGTGCACAGTTTGGTAGTTGCATAGCCAGCCAGAGCCCCCTAGATAGTTTTCTCAACGAAGCATTTTAGCAAGCTTGGAACGATATATCGTACTATGTCATCTTCGCTCATATTCGCTCATGAGCGCTTGGTTAGTTGTTCAATACTGGCTTGACTCGACATTAGTTACGTCTCTGCGGACCTTTGAAACAGAACTACGTCTCGAGGCACCACATGGATTCCAATGGAATCTTGCTCACCTGTTGGATAAGACTTGCTGGTACCTGACGTCGTCGTCCCTAGCACTCAGTGGGGTTTACCGTATGGAAATAATGGCGCAGCAGAGGTCTCATCCAACATATGGTAGAGACATGTCGATTACGCCAGGAGCAGGCCATATAGTCCAATAACTCGTTAATAGTAGAATACCCATATGCTCACCGGACACGCTGGGTCTTCTCGATCTCCGCTGAGTGGAGAAAGAAAGGGTTTCCAGCCAGGGCGGAGGCTGCCCAGAGCGGAGAACGTGATGTCGTCATAACAGCACAACCGCCATTAACGTCACCACCCAGATTCACCAACGGCGAGACTGGGAGAATGAATGGGTGTATAAGAAGAGGCTTCAGCAACATCTGCTCTGACTTTGTAGTCTCATCAGATCAGGACTTAAAGAAGAAGCAAACCTGAACATACTCTTATCTTCCTCTACAGCAACTCTCGAACCATACCCTTGCATACCATAAAACAACCACCATCATGACGGACACTACTTTCCACGTTACCAAGGAGGACATCCGCAAGCCTGAGTCCCAGATCTCTGGAAGCCACGGCGGCAAGACTCCTGCCGACTCCGATGTTTCTATCCTCAAGGTATGTCGGCTTGTCTTCACAGTGCAGCCAGACGAGACCTTACGGAGCAAAACAGCTAACCCCGTCTTACTCTAGTCCGTGATCGACAAGAACACCGACAAGCAGAAGGAGATCGACGAACATAAGGCCAACCTTCCTCTTCCTGAACAACCACCCAAGCCCAGTGACTGGCAGTCCGCCAACGGCAACATCGTCGGCACCGGTTCCGGCCAGTTCGAATCCCCCGTCTCTGGGGAGGGCAACAGCGCCCTGAGAGGTCCCGCTACTGCAGGAAGCAGCGTTCGTATGGATGGAGACGAGTTCAAGAAGGAGACGCAGCCTGGAGCTAGCGTCGGACGCCAGGCGAAGGAGCAGCTTAACGACCTGCCCAGGGACGCGCTGGCGCGATAAATGGGCGGGCGGTTGTGTCATTTTCTTTTGTGTGCATTAGTCTTGCATCTGTTCTACCACGGTTAGGGAGCATCTGGCATGAGAAATATTGAACTGAATAATAAATGACGAATTAACGAATACCTCTTTCCCTACAACTTTGAAAAATAGTCTTTGTAGAAACGTTCTAGTCGTAGATTTCTGCTTACCATGGCACTGGAGCACGTTGTAAGGATTGCTGAGATTGTCATCGGATATTAATTTACTTCGCACCTCGTATATAGATATCTGTCAATCTTCGTAGACACTGAAGATATACGTTCATAAAATGCACGCAGTTGCAATTGCCAATTTATGCTTTGCAATCTAGGGTATAGCTTCGACGTTCCATTTCCTATCCGTACAGATCAAAGGCATCGTTCGATCATTGAGTTATGTTAGTAGTATGTACAAGTGGCTAAGTACATGGTACATGGCTCGCATAGCAAAATCTCAGATGTTTGGAGTACTTGGTATCTGTCTGATGCGAGTGCCAAGAACCTGACCGGGGCGGAAAGCGGATTGTCGCGTGCCTCGTTCTAGAATCCTGCCGGTGACGTCAACCCCGCCAAACCCTGGCAGGCGCATCTCCAGCTGTTCACATCATCGTCCATCGCTATCTTGCTGGCCATGGCAGGTTATGTTGCTTGCGGGCCCCCAGAAATGCACATTATCAGAAAGGAGAAGCATCAGCTCTCCACCGATCCAACATCTCCCCCCTGCTCCCCGCCACTCAGGAGCTGTGTATCGCTCCATGGCCCGCTTGTTGACGTATCGCCCTTATTCGCTGTAGGACGAGCACTCTCAGGACCGTGGATCTCACGCACTTCTTTGCCGTAAGGATGACATCAATACAGTCCAGCCTCCTGAGCTATGCTGCTTCTCCGAGACCTTCTTTACCTTTCTCTACTCCTGGATAGGATATACTTATAGCTTTGCCATCTCGTCTCAAGATTATTCTCTTCCATCAATCAGACTTCTACAGGAATACAACAGCGAACAAAGCTCTACACGAATATCTACCACTACATTACTCGATAACTCCATTACGACTTGATTTGACATAACAATTTATAACTACCGAAAATGGATCTTCAGGGAACTCCCATCGGAAACACTGCTACTGGCACCAAGGTATGTTCTATTCGTTTGCGGATTTATATCTCATCTACAGGAGAACCAAATACTGATAATTTTTAGGTCACCTCTGACCCCGAACGCTACAACAGACCCGTCCAGGAGAAGCCTGGCGCCGTTACCAACGACTCGCTGGCTGCCGAATCGGTCAAGCATGGCGGTGCTTTCGCTCAGCGAAACGCTGATGCTGCCCCTCTTGATGTCTCTGGCAGCAACTCGACCTTGAACAACTCCAACACCTCTGGAGCCAGCCAGCTCCCTTCTAGCCGTGACGCTTCCACCAGAGACCCAGACTCCAAGGGAAGATACCCCGACAGCCTGGGTGGTCAGGGTAGCTACCCTGGAGCTCACCTCCCTGAGAGTGGCTACGTCGGCGGTCCTTCCAGCGCGAAGAAGGACCTGGGTATCGGACAGGAAGGCTACCATGCCTCTGAGAGGGACTCTCAGGGCGCTCAGGCCAGCGGTAGCGGCATCAGCAGCTCCCACTATGGCGGCGCTGCTCCATCCTACGTCGAGCCCATTGTCCACAACCCTGGCAGCACCAAGCCCAAGGGTAACAACTTGAAGGAGGGTGGATTCGATGACAGCAAGAACGCCAGCTTTAACACCGACATTGGCAGCAAGAACGACCCCGGTCGTCTGGCTGAGAACCAGTTCCAGCGCTACAGCAAGGAGAGTGGTCTCGATGCTGGTTACACCAAGCAGAGAGGCATGGAGGACCCCAACAGCGCCCAGCCTTACAATGCTCTCCGCAACGAGGAACGCATCTAAATGCTTTCCTCAAGGGCATAATGACATGACGAGGAACACGCATAATATTTTTCTCTTTATTTACACAAAATCACAAATCTGAGGCGACTCGAAAGTTGGGCGATTCTGCGGTGCATCTTTGGCATGTTGAATGTTGATTGTTTTGTCCCATCCTGTCCTGCTGGTATTTCGGGACAGAAATTGCATCCTATATCCTGGCATGTTATGTTCATACCAGATGTAACAATAGAAACGCATAATTAAAAATAAAATCAAATGGCATAAGAAAGTGTACTCAAATTTAGGATTAACTAGTAATATATACACTGTAGGGAATGATGTTCTAGCTTATGGATATCGATCAACGTCAGAATCTCCTTGGTGTAGCTGCGAAAGTGTAACGATCTCTAGGGGTTCCAGTTAAAGCTTATAAGCGGTGCCAGCCCGTGATAGCCTAGCGGCTATCACTTTGTGTAGTCTGTTTGGCTGAAGGGTTCCTAGGATTTAGGCTGGCGCCTAGGGGTTCCTTACAGAAAGCGAGGTCTACACTCCACGATATAAAAAGCTATGCGATGCTATTTTTGGAAAGAAATGAAAGGACTTTTTATCAAAATAAAATCATGCTTTATGGTACAAGGTCATCAAACTCCTCACCCGAAGAATCGTCATCGTCATAACGAGGCCGGGTTGTGTACCCGGCCGCCGTCTTCTCCGACGTAAATTTCTCTCCGCTTTCCATCTCGCCCGCGGACATAAACCTGTTACATCTTGGGTGTCCGGATGCAGTACGATCCAAAAAGTCGGGATCGATATCTCCCCGGAACCACATCCAGGCGTACTCTATCATCTCGACCAGCACAACGGTAATCGGTACCAGCCAGATCATCCCCAGAACTATCATCCATGGTTCGAGACGGAATGCGTCTTTGGAATTGGGACGAGGGATGGGGCCGTCGGGTGTGGATGTTGCAGCAGCCGCTGCAATGCTTTCGCTTTCTGGATCATCCTTGGAAGAAAATGAAGGTAGGAATAACGGCAGGGAGAGTCGGTGTACGAAATCGGAGAGTTGAGACGATGCTGTACTCAGAAACCCCGCCGGTGCGGGGCAGGAAGGTTTCAAGAGCCGGTTGGCTTGCGCGGGATGTAATATCGATGGTGACGAAGGGGTAGTTTCAATGTGGTCGTTGCTTTTGTGGATCTTGCCGTGATTCAGAGACCCTGGTGGTTTCGATCTTTGTGTTTCCGTTTCATCCAGATCGGTTATTCTTGCATGGAAATCGGGTGCTCCTGCTGGTGCTGATGCGCGACGTCTTCCCGTGTACTTTTTGGCGAAGAACGTGAAATCACGGCCTTCCTGCTCTGTCCCGTGAGACTGGTCGTGTTTCAGAACGAGGACGTCTGGCTGCGAGCCATCTGGGAGGGGGATGGCATGGCCGGAATGTAGTAAGGAAAGCAAGGAGAGCGAAAGAATTAGCAAGGACTTCATTTTGATGTTGCTGGGCCTCGTAAGGCCGAGAAGTCTCTATAGGTGTAGCTGTAGGTATGTATAGGTAGGGCTGAAAATATCCGAAACCACCCTCCTTATGGGAGGGATGCAGAGAAAATGATGAGAATGTACAGGACCAGGCCTGCTATCATATAGCAGTGCCCTGTAAGATAAAAAGGCAATTTGTCGTGAGACTCGGAAGCGTATCCGAGGACCAGGTAGGTCCCCTTCTTTATATGCATGAAGGCATAATGACGCTCCGCCCGCTAGCCGTTCCGGCTAAGCAGGAACTACAGAGTATGGTCGCATTAAAACGCTCTCTTTTTCTCTCTCGTTAGCGCAAACAGCAAGGCTGCTCAGTTACGGGCTGAAACTGGACCGTGTCTAGCACCGCCGCGATCTAAGAAACAGAAACTGTCCAACGCTTTCAGGCAGCAACCTGGATCATAAAGGGGCTCGGGGGCCGAAAGAGCAAGGGAAAACGAGCGAGGGGATCGAGCGGGCAGTGCGCTGGATGGACTACGCTGGCCGAACGGGACGCTGATTGGGCGGGATCACTCGGCTCTCGCAGTCAAGCTTTTTAGAGAAATGAGGCTATCTCGATCCGGGTAAGAGTCACGTTGGCTGGGGAACAAACCCGTTCTTTCTTGCCGCGATAATACCCGATTTAATCAAGTCTCAGTGAGCTTGTCCACAGGGCTGAGACTTGCCCAAAGCTAGCCCTCTTCATTGATTTCCTGTTGCATAGAATTACCTTCATCCGGACTGCTCTTGACACCTGCTCACCATCGCCATATCGTCTCTTTCCTGAATGACTCGCTTTCCTCTCTGAAATCAACCAGATAGCTAGCCGGCCCATTGAGTCAGCACGTCTCTCCAACTTTGAAGCACTACTAGGATCTATTCTTGCATCAAGGGCTTCGAGAATTACAGGTCATGTTCCATTTATAGCGGGACCGGCTAGGTGCTAAGTCGCGGGCGTGCCGATCATGGTGCACTTAAAAACGCTCAGCCACTAGGAGATTAACTTGAATTGGAAATTGCCTTCCGTGAGGCTCAAGTGAATTACCATATTTTTGCTCAAGCGTAGTAGTCTAGTGGCCTGCGGTCGCTTGAACGGTATTATGGTTGGAATTTGGAGACTCAATTCTCGGAATCGTACACGTGCTCAGCCGAGTTGTTTTGTCCCCCACGCGGCAGATCGACGTGTCGAGGCTCAGATTGAGGCTCAAAACGGTCACGCAAGTTCTTTTAAATATGAGAATATCGACTACCCATCTCAAAAGGGAATGAAACATGAGCGAAGATAGGAATGGTTCACAAAACTAGATAGGTCGGGGTCCGAATGTGGTTTAGACAGACGATTGTCCCGCTCAGATGCGTTAGCTTGTTGGCATTTTTCTTTTTAGTCCATTTATCCTCCATGTTTATTTGTAGAAACTCAACCCAATGACAGTCGCTCCCAATTCTCAGTGACCACATTGTCAAAAATAGCGTGGTCGATACGAGTCAGATTAAAGCTTAACTCGGAGACTTGGAGCCTAGATATGCCAATAATCTTGCTGCTGGAGTGCTTCCACTCCTTTGACTTATCTCTGCACCGGGAGTCACTAATATAAACAACTGCTAAGCATCAGGCAATCAGCTTCAGCTTGGCGGAGGTTATTTTACCATGTGGTCGTCGGGTTGACCACCTACATAGAGTTGACATCAACTGGTAGGCCTCCATGTTGGACAAAGGCCTTGACGGGAACAACCGTATGCTGTCGGTACGTGCTACCAGAGCACAGGTACACCTACGCGCAAAAGTTTGAAACTGGAGAACTCTTGCATTTCATTTGTGTCAATGCCCATTATTTTCAATTTCCTATTAATTATACCACGATAAGCGACAAAAGTTTCGAACTACCTAGGTATTTAATGGTGACCCGTCTATCAAAATTCTCAATTATTCCACAATTAGCTCCTTTTCATATTCAATATTGGTAGAAATAGTCTCGAGAGCTTATCGTGGTATAATTAATAGGGAATCGAAAATAATGGGCATTGACACAAATGAAATGCAAGAGTTCTCCAGTTTCAAACTTTCGCGCGTAGGTGTATACCGTAGTCTAGGGCTACCTAGGTAGAGTGTTATAATATCTTAATCCGGCAGGCGGTGTAGGGACCGACTGTTGGCGCTTTGCGGCAGAATTTCTTCATTTTGGATCAATTTTGCCATTCCCAGAGATTACCTAGGTATCTAGTCCATGTCCCACCAAGACGCATTTCTAGGCTTTGCGTCAAATACTCGGAGTTGATGAACCCCTTTGTCCGAGTATTCCAGTCCGGTGGCGCCTGGCATCGCGTTGGCCTCGCTTCCGAGTTTCCCGATATATCTGAAGATGTTGATGGATGCCAGATAACACCAAGCTGCAAGGCCTTAAAAATTCCCAAAACAGAAGGCGAAAATCCCGTCGAGGCAGACATAAAACTCCCAGGAGACCTAAAAGATCAGGTTCTTGTCTTCCAATATAAAGGCAGTTTCCACGCCATCGATCATGTAAGACTCGAAAAGATGCTGTTCGGATCAGCTAACTGACCATTTAGCAATGTCCCCATTCATCATTCCCACTTTCTCAGGGAAGTCTCTTCGACATTGAGGACTTCGGCATAACCCTCAGCACAGGAATCACCTGTCCGAAACATGGGTGGTCTTTCGACATCATCACAGGAAAAGCAGACCGAGGCACCTACAGGCTGAAGGTCTGGGAAGTGCAGCTGCGTGATGCAACTACTTTTCCCAACACTGACAAGGAAGTCTGGGTACGGCGGAAACAGCGCATTGGCTGAGCCATAGTTCGTCGTTGAGAAATTGATAGCCATAACCATTTGGTTTACATGGCAATCACAATCTACAAGTGCTTTTTTTGCATCATCCATATGTCCGCAATATTGATAAGTTACTGCTACTGCATTTTCAATACTTACAGCTGCATACATGAGGGACTGCACCCTTGTTTTAGGGCCCAAGAAGCCTTGTCTCAAAGTCATAGTTGTTTTTTCTAAAGGCTATTTTATTTTTGTGCATTATGCCTCCGCAATAAGCTCAAATAAGCAGACAAATGAGGGAGCAGAGAAGAGAGGTTTCAATAGCATGGCAAAATTAACCTCTAACAAGCTCTGGAAATGACAGGTGAAAAATAGAGCTCAAAGGCGTAGCGAAACTAAGCTCTAATTACAGGGTCCTGTGAAGAGTTCTCTTTTCTTCTTAATAGCCTATCACCCTGAAATCGGTTTGTCTGAAGCCTAGGTAAGTTTCATTGTTAATTTTGATAAATTTAATGATTTTAATAAATATTTGATTAAAAAATAATGAATTAAAGCATTAGCGAATTAGTGTTCATAATTTCTTGGAGCTCTAGGGAAATCCTAACGAGTGCTTAATTAAGGACGAAATCTAGCGATGCTTTAGCTAGCTATCTAGTTTAACTCCTGAGCTGACTAAGCTAACTAGTAGCAGGCGACTACTAGTTAGGTAGGGGTCCCGAAAGGTAATAAGGAAATTGCGCTAAACTTATATAGGTAAAGCGCATATAGATCAGGTCAGAGTACTCGATCAACCCTATAATTTATTAGCTATCTCTGCTTTCCATTCTAGTTTTATCACTTTTCTATTTTGTGTGATTGGACGCTAAGTGGTTCTTAATCAGTTCGTAACTGATTAAGTCTCAAGGATGGAATCTTCCGACGCGGCGGCCCGTCCTTAAGACTCCACCTCGGAGGTTGTTGTTGGTTCACAAGGAACAAAAATATAGACTCAGATGGACCGACGGTACCTTCCTCGTACTCAATTTTGTATCTGGTTGGTTACTCGAGGCTAACCGCAGCATAATGTGTTAGGACTTCTCGGACATGACCCCCCTGGTGATGCCCATGGCACGGTGGCCCAGTGCATCCCTTGGACGGCAGAGCATTCAAGTATGGGCCTTTATTCTCGAGCCTGCGGCTGCATTACCTGAATATCCCAAATGTCATTCATATGGATATGCATACGTCGTATCGACCTGGGGGAAAACAAAGACACAGATTGAAGCCGAATTCGCTCAGGTGCGAATCCATCCGGAGGCATTTTTTTATTTCAAATCTCGTTACTAACCAGAATTGCAATACATCTAGGTCCGATATAGCAAAAGCCAAAAAATGTCAGCGAAAAAGAAAGAGTGTTTGTGGTTGCAGAAGCTCTGCGATCATTATCAGTGGAGATGTTCTGCGGTCAAAGCGTGCGAGCGTTTACATCCGGAGCTGCAGGCGTTTGAGCACAAGAAGCTCGACGATGGCCTTTCGAAGCGCTTTGAAGGCCTCACTCGATCGGTCCGCGAAGAGTTCCAGCAGAACGGGGAACAGTGCTATGTAATCAAACCGAAAAGAACTCGACACACCATATGTGGTGAGTAATGCGCGTCTAAATGGTAGTTGTTTGAAGAAGTTGGGACCTGTTTACTCTAAATTCATATATATCAGATGCCCCCCACCAACACCCTGCGAAAATAGTGTCGCGACCTTGTCCAGTTGAATTTCATGCTTTCGTCCCGGTGGATTTACATACGGCACCGTTCTATTATGTGTGGTGTTCCACCGGGGTTCATAATCATCCTCCACCGCCGACAAAAAGTATCCCGACTGAGGGAAGCTCCCGACGAGCCTAATTGAAGGTGCGTCTTCGGGCCGGCTGGACAGGCCACATGACCAGATCGATCGGATAAGCTTGTTCGGGCAAACCGAGCACGGGTAGTTTGTCACTGCATATGTCTGCCTTTTGCTAATCATTCGTCTATTCATATTCTTGTTGAACCTCAAGAGGAGAGATCTTAGCTTGACTTCCAGTTGATAGATGCATTACTTCCTGTGTGACTCCAGGTGTACGGTATTACTTATTATACTCTCAGCTGCATAGTTAATAATACCATAATGCCTGAGTTCCGCTTTATCCTATCTCCCGCTGTATTTAGCCTCGACCCGTTAGTTAAGCGATTAATTAATTCACAGCTTACTCTAGCGAGGGGCAAGGCCTAGCTTAGGGTGGAGAGCATGGCAATGCCGGCGGAGCAGCGTGGTCCGGGGCCAACCAGGGCCACTGCTGCTGCTGAGTCAGCTGGCTGCTGTATCCATAATTCTCCATGTCATCATTACGCAGAAAGACCATCAATACTGAATACTCCAGAGTAGGCAATTATTGCAATTAGCCACAGCCAGAACGCTGCTGCTATAGCCGATCGACTGACCGACCTTTCTTGGTTTCATGCGTGTAGCATCTCTCCCAATTTACCCATTGCGGTACTATAGCTTTGCTTACGATTATCCGTGGTCTGGATAATTAATGCTCGAGTAATGACTATTGCTTATTATTACCTGAGCATTGGAAACGGCTTTACTGTACGGACAAGTTACTGCATGTCACCTGAGAGCTTTGATGAAGCAAGCAAGGCTCGACTCTGGTTGGCGCGGGATGGGGAGTGTTTTGCCATTGAGGGCCCTGGTGGAGGAGGGAATCGGGCCAAGTGGTTGCTTGATTGGAGATGAGAGATTCTGGGGCAGAGACGTCCCAGACTTTCGTACATGCAAGTACGACCTATGGTATCACTAGTAGTGACTATCGTAGGTATGTATACTACTCTGCCATATGGGAGCGCCAGAAGGGGACAATCCGAATGGGCCAGCGCAGCACGGCAGCAGCAGAGAAGTAATCGAGCAAACGATACGAAGAATTGAACAACAGTAATAATAATTGATTGACTAGTTAGCTGCACGCGTAATTACGGCTGGAAGCTCTTGTTAAGACAGAATGTTACAACGCAGGACAGTCCTCCGGAGGTGCCAGTGAATTCTGGTTCATCCCCCACCAGAAGACATCATCGTCCGTCCTCACCGGGACTGCCCCACCTCGTCCTCTCCCGCCAGATTCACCTCTCACCTCTCACTCACCCCTCTTCCCCTCCTCCCTCCATTCCAGCAGAAGAAGAGAGGAAGAGAAGAGAAAATTTCTAGATTCAAGCGGCTTATTCATTTAGATACCTATACCCAACTAGCTCACTAATTGATACTAGTGCGGGAAAAAAAAAGAGGACCTCGACCGCCTCGCTCTTCACGCTCTCTTAAATAAAGTTGGTCCCCCTCCCCAACCTTTCCTCCACGCTTCTGTAACATCCTCTTCCCTTTTTTTTTTTAAAAAAAACCTCCCCTTCCTATCCTCATTGCTTGCTTCTTCCTAACGCTGTCGACGTCAGAAGCCTGCAATCATGGGTTACACCGAGCTTGATCAATTGGCCATCAACACGATCCGTACTCTTGCGGTAAGTCCGGTTTCTCGTCTTTCCGTTCTCTTGGTTTGATCGGGAGGCTGTGGTTAGAGTAGCTGTCTGTCGGACCTGCACGGGTGCTGGGTGATGCTGCGCTGGCGGGGTAGTCCCAGGATAGACAAGCTAGTATAGCTCTGAAAAACACAGCAGCAGCAGCTCTATAACCACAAGTCTTCGACCTTTGACGTTTTTGGAAGAATCTGCATACTGATCGAGCTCATTGTGCAGGTCGATGCCACCTTCAAGGCCAACTCCGGTCACCCCGGTGCCCCTATGGGCATGGCGCCGGTGGCCCACGTCCTCTTCAACAAGTTCATGAGTTTCAACCCCCAGAACCCCAAGTGGCTCAACCGGGATCGTTTCGTTCTCTCGTAAGTATATCTTGCTTTCTTACCCCGTCCAAAGCTGTATCGTCTGGTTGCTGTTGCATGATTGGAGAATCATGAAAGCCCCAGAAAAGATCCTGCCAATTGAGAAGAAATCACGGCTGACCAGCTCTTTCTTGCAGGAACGGACACGGTTGTATGCTCCAGTATGCCCTGCTGCACCTGTTCGGCTACAAGGTCTCTATGGACGACCTGAAGAGCTTCAGAGTATGTTTGCCATTTTTCTGGTAATTCCTGGATACAAGGTTAATCGAGCTCTTTCAGCAAATTGACAGCATCACCCCCGGTCACCCCGAGTCTCACGACACCCCCGGTATCGAGGTTACCACTGGTCCTCTGGGTCAGGGTTTCGCCAATGCTGTCGGTCTGGCCATTGCTCAGAAACACACCGCTGCTATCTTCAACAAGCCTGGATACGACCTGGTTAACAACTACACCTACGTCTTCTTCGGTGATGGCTGTGCTATGGAGGGTATTGCCAGCGAGGCTGCCTCCACCGCCGGTCACCTGAAGCTCAACAACCTCATTGCTATCTATGATGACAACCACATCTCCATTGGTAAGCAAACTTCACAATGGCTGGCTAGTGAACAGATGAACTGACCTCAATTTGCAGACGGTGACACCAAGTGCGCCTTCACTGAGGACGTCCTGAAGCGTTTTGAGGCTTACGGCTGGCACACCGAGTGGGTCAAGGATGGTGACCACGACCTTGAGGGTATCGAGGCTGCCATCAGACGCTGCAAGGAGGTCAAGGACAAGCCCTCCGTCATCAAGCTCACCACCACCATTGGTTTCGGTTCCAAGCTGCAGGGTACCGGTGGTGTCCACGGAAACCCCCTGAAGCCCGACGACTGCCAGCACGTCAAGAAGTCCTTCGGTTTCGACCCCGAGAAGACCTTCGTCGTTCCCCAGGAGGTGTACGACCTCTACCACAAGCACGCCTCCGAGGGTGCCGCCAAGGAGCAGGAGTGGAACCAGCTCGTCCAGAAGTATGGCTCTGAGTACAAGGCCGAGTACGAGGATCTCACCCGCCGTCTGGCTGGCAAGCTGCCCGAGGGCTGGGAGAAGAACCTCCCGACCTACAAGCCTACCGACGCCGCTGTCGCTTCCCGTAAGCTGTCCGAGGCTGTCCTCGAGAAGGTCCACTCCGCTCTGCCTGAGCTGCTCTCCGGTTCTGCTGATCTGACCGGTTCCAACAACACCCGCTGGAAGAACGCCGTTGACTTCCAGCCCCCTGAGTACGGTATCGGTGACTGGTCTGGTCGCTACCTGCGCTACGGTGTGCGTGAGCACGCCATGGCTGCGATCATGAACGGTCTCGCTGCCTACGGTACCGTCATCCCCGCTGGTGGTACTTTCCTGAACTTCGTCTCCTACGCTGCTGGTGCCGTCCGTCTGTCGGCCCTCTCCCGCGTCCGTGTCATCCATGTGGCCACCCACGACTCCATCGGTCTGGGTGAGGACGGTCCTACTCACCAGCCCATTGAGACTCTGGCTCACTTCCGTGCCCTGCCCAACTGTATGGTCTGGCGCCCCGCTGATGGCAACGAGACCAGCGCTGCCTACTACTCGGCCCTGACCTCCCACCACACCCCCAGCATTCTGGCCCTCACCCGCCAGAACCTGCCCCAGCTGGAGAACTCTACCATTGAGAACGGTCTGAAGGGTGGTTACACCGTCCTTCCCGTTTCCAACCCCAACGTCATCCTCATCTCCACCGGTTCCGAGGTCAGCATCTGTATTGAGGCTGCCACCTACCTCAAGGAGAAGCACAACGTCAACGCCGCCGTTGTCTCCGTTCCTTGCTTCGAGGTCTTCGACGCCCAGAGCAAGGAGTACAGACTCTCCGTCCTCCCCGACGGTGTCCCCATCATGTCCGTCGAGGCCCTCTCCACCATGGGTTGGGAGCGCTACTCTCACGAGCAGTTCGGTCTCAACCGCTTCGGTGCCTCTGGTCCCTACAAGGAGGTCTACAAGGTAAGCCATACCAACCACTTCCAGCAAACATTCTGGAGAATCGCTGCTAACTACTTATCCAGAAATTCGAGTTCACTCCTGAGGGCATCAGCAAGCGTGCCATTGCCACGATTGACTTCTACAAGGGCCACAACGTCCGCTCCCCGGTCAACCGTGCTTTCCAGCAGATTCTGTAAACGCCTGATCACAGGTGTTTGCACTTCGTTGATGACAAGTTATGATGATGGTTTCCGGGATGTATTCGATATCAGAGAATGGGTACCTCCCGGGTTATTAGGGATCTACGACCTCAGCGTTCTATTTACGCCTCTTATTTACGCCGAAATAATTGGCCCCGCAGTATCTATATTAGACACTAGAACAACGGGGTTTAAAATGAAGTATATGTTTGTTACATGAGACTTTTCCACGAGTATAGTTGGAGTGGTAATTAGTAGATTATTTGAACGCAATAAGGATTCGTAGAGCAAAAAATATAAAGTCTATCTCGAGGCCCTCTTTGAGAAGAAGACGAAGAACCTCTTTAATCTGACAAGTATGGAAGCAAAGCGCATCCCATTGAGATAATTGATGTTTTGTGCTATTCCTGTAGAGTAATACTTCATAAGCGACCTTTTCTTATTCGCGTCTCCGCCTTTTGTTATCATCCATCATCAGAAAAAAAAGAGGTCGTGATCATCAATCGGATGGAATCAAATCCCAAGCCCATTCTAGGTACATTCATATTTAATCATGATGTTTTTTGCCATCCTTTCCTTTCCTTCATAAAGGGCCCCTGGTCCTAATTTTATATTGAGGCGAGCCTTTCTCGAATCGGCTCTAGGACGTTTCGTTTTGGGTTCTGTGTTTTCTAATTTCTGGGACAAAGAGAAATCCCAAAAATCTAGTTGTTCAGAGCCTTGCGAGCAAAGTTGGGCAGGATGAACGAGGCACGGTGGATGTCCTGGTTGTAGTAGCGGCACAGACGCTCCTCCTCCTCACGGGACCAGGTGCGGATGGGCTCCTTGACGTTGGCGTTGGGGTCCTTGCTGCAGACCATGAAGCCAATCTGGCCGGAGGGGTAGGTGGGGATGGTGGTGTAGGCATATTCAGCGACGGGGAAGACCTCCTTGCAGGCCTTGCGGAGGTTGGCGATCAGGGAGAGGTGGAGCCACTGGTTCTCAGCTGTGATCACGAACATGTTAGCTGGTGCATTCTCACGCAGAGAGCTTTATCTTTTTGCAAAAGGGGACTGAGGACGGTGTGGTTTGATGGACGTAAAAAGAGTAGTAACACGACGATGAGAGACAGCAATAGGTGGTGCAAAAAGATAAAAGGAAAGGCCACGAACAACCTTGCGTGGTGATGACACCTCCTTCACGGAGAGCGTCGCGGAGGAGCTCGAAGTAGGGCTTCTGGAACAGGCTCTCGGCGGGACCCTCGGGGTCAGAGCTGTCGGTGATGATGACATCGAACTCGTTCTTCTTGTCCGCGAGGAACTTGAAGCCGTCGCCGACGTGGACCTTGACGTTGGGGTGCTGGAAGCCAATGCTCATGCCGGGCAAGTACTTCTTGGAGACACGGATGACGGCCTCATCGATGTCGCAGAGAACGGCCTCCTCGACGGTGTCGTGCTTGACGACCTCACGGAGGACACCACCGTCACCACCACCAATGACGAGAACCTTCTTGGGGTTGGGGTGGGAGTTCATGGCCAGGTGTGTGATCATCTCCTGGTAGCTGTTTCATTGCCAAATGCTGTCAGCCATGGCACACTCGTTTATCTCGACTGATAAGCGAAGAAACAAAGGTACGAAGAAGACATACGAGAACTCATCACGCTCAGTGCACTGGATGACGTTGTCCAGGACCAGGACGGTGCCGTAGTCGCTGCTCTCGAAAACCAGAACATCCTGGTAGGCGGACTTCTCGTGGTGGAGGATCTGGTTGACCTTGAGGGTCATGGCCTGGCCGGGCCACATGTCAGAGGTCTCGGAGAACCAGCCATCTGTGTCGATAGGAAGACCAGTCAGTATAGCTCAGTATAGATCTGTGTCAAAGCAATCAATCCCACATCAATTGACACTGAGGACATCGAGATAAAGCACACCACCCATCCGCTCTCAAGCGGAGAACACAAGCGGTACGGAAGTTCAAACTCTGTAGGATCATATGGATTACCTTTGATGGTGGGGTGGGTGATTTCGCTCATCGTGGAAGGAATTGGTCGAAAAGAACGAGATTGCAGGAAGAGAGACGACAGACGAGAGCGCGAGAAGACAGATCGAAGGGTATGAGTTGGCGACAGAGATAGACGGCCCAGCATGAAATTTTCGAGATTTTTTTTCTACCCTGCCTCTGGGCTGTTGGAGTTAATTACCCCTCCGCACTTCTTAGTGGGGATTTTCAGGCAGAGAAGGCGGCACCGAATCGAATCGTCCATTCGCTTCTGGGCCCGAAAACTCAACCCCGCCGATGCATCAATTAATTCCATGATGGCTCTTCCCTCTCGTGAGTATAGAGGCATAGGAATTAATCAATTCGTTCATTCTTTGCTGTGGGCAATTCACTCCTAGCAAGCACTCAACTGAAGCCTCTGCACAGAATAACCTCTTGGCGGTACATGCTACACCGGCTGCGAGGCGTTGGAATACCCCTCCTTCTGCTGCCCAAGTGAACTAACTAGTTTACTTACCTACAAGTAATGGTCAAGACAAAGAAACTGCCCTTGTATGCTTTCGCTTCGGAGCCAGGGTTCCAACAGTGTGAACCGCTCCGTAGCGGCCCCGAACCCAATCTCGACTCCGACATCTGGATCCATGGCACATCTATGAAAGAAAACTCCTTGATGCAGTTGGGCAGCGGCTGTTTTTGCAAAAGTATTGACTCTTGCTTGCTTGTAGTAAGGCATTGATCGCAGACGCTTACAGATTTAGAGGCCTTAAAGTGTCTCAATTTGGTTCTGAGGACAAAGCCGATCTCTTATCTCTGGCCATGAACATTCTGGTTGACGCTTGTTAGATAACCCCGGGAGCGTGTAAATATACCTTCCAGGCACGTGTAAATATAGACAGAGGTGACATGCATGTCTCGTGTTGAATTTCACCTGCAGCGTGCTTTGGATATAGTTATATCCCGATGACCAGTTCTCAGCATAGCATACAAGACAGGAATCGAATACGATGATAGGATCATATGATGGAAGATAAAGAAAGATTTTTGATCCGATCCAAATAAGAAAGTTTACGCAATACAATTATTAACTAGCAGCATACCTACATACGAACCGCGACTCAAAATCATATATGCCATATGGTCCTCACCAGGCTTGTGAACTTCCTCGTACGACTGCGGCGCTAATGTGATAGTTCATAGACACCATGTCCGGTATAGACCATTTATGATCCCAGCTTGAACAAAAGAAACTCTGAGGATTGATTCGGATTGCTTTCTAGTACTGTACAGCGCAACCAAGAGAGAGCTTCCCAAAACAGAAGCGAACAACACGTGACTCTCAACAGCCAATCACAACGGCCCGAACTGCGTTTACGCACCACCCTCAAGCAGACGGCCAGGCTTGGAGTTGAGGTACTCGTTCCTATAAAAAAAAGTGAGATTCATATCAGTTATATGCTCAATGCCAATGGTGTTATGTTTTCGCGCTCGTCCGGAACGGAATGCAGGGCTTTCGCATACCTCTCAATAGCCCAGTTCATGGCAGCGTAGGCGGCGATGAAGGGAGGCGCGACGTAGAGAACCTGGTGTCGGAATCGGCGCCAGACGTTGAAGATAGCAGCGTGAGCAGCGCCGGCCATGGGCCTCTGTCTGTTGGAGGAGAGGGAGTAGGTAATGATGTTCTTCTGAGGGGTTGTGCAGCCTGGAAGTCGCGAAACAAGAAATTAGCGCATGCTTTTCGAGTTGACCGAGATGGTGGCGGCGGAGGATAGATCCCAGGCCAATTGGATGATCATTGAGACTGCAATTGAGGCCTCATAACGTTTCCTTATAGCAAGATTCCGTGTCGCCTGTGCTCAACTTAGATCGTGGAGGACTTACCGATGGAACCCCAGTTACCGAGGAAACTATAAAGATCGATCGTTAGCAAAGAGTTCAACACGTAGAGATAGATAGAAGATGAATTGAGAGGCCTGTTCTGTTGCACTTCTCCGTCACGGTTGATTCCGGGCGACTGGAGAAAAGAACGAGGCGATCGGGACCGGAACGGCGACTTACACTCCATGCTTGGGATCGGGACCGTGACCCATTGTGACTGATGGAATGATGACAGCGACTAGAAGAGGAGAGGGGCGCTTTTGCGGATTGTAAGAAGGACGGGCGAGCAGGGCGAGAGACAGACGTCGTGATGAAAGACCGGAAGGGCGAGAGAGGTCGAGGTTGGTTTGGGCGCAACATCCCGGCGCTAAACCGCGTTTGGCGAGCATCGAGAAAAGCCCGTGATCAAGCTCCGGAACATCCAGAAAGAGCCGCAGCAGTTGTCCAGCAAGCATCGACGAGCGTCCAGTCCCCCATCTCGGCCATCGTCAATCTCCAGCTCTGCAGCGATGGCGGCCAACGCTCTCTACAATGTCTACAAGTGGGTGATCCCCGCCACCGGTGGCATCTGGCTCGCCCAGAACTCCATGTACGATGTCAAGGGCGGTTCGCGCGCCGTCATCTTCGACCGGTTGTCGGGTGTGCAGGAGAAGGTCGTCAACGAGGGTACACATTTCCTGATCCCCTGGCTGCAAAAAGCAGTCGTTTACGACGTTCGCACGAAGCCTCGGAACATCTCCACGACGACGGGAAGTAAGGACTTGCAGATGGTCAGCCTGACCCTGCGAGTGCTTCATCGACCAGAGGTCCCCAAGCTCCCTCAGATCTATCAGGTACGTTCTTTTCCTTGTGGCGGCATGCATCTAGCATGAAAATCGATCATTAGCTAACTTACCATCCCAGTCCTACGGTACAGACTATGACGAGCGTGTTCTGCCTTCTATCGGAAACGAAGTCCTAAAAGCCATCGTCGCTCAATTCGACGCCGCCGAACTCATCACCCAGCGTGAAGCTGTCTCGAACCGCATCCGCACAGACCTGATGCGCCGTGCCCAGCAGTTCAACATCGCCCTGGAGGATGTTTCCATTACGCACATGACCTTCGGTCGCGAGTTCACCCGTGCCGTCGAGCAGAAGCAGATCGCACAGCAGGACGCCGAGCGCGCGCGCTTCATCGTCGAGAAGGCTGAGCAGGAGCGCCAGGCCAACGTTATCCGTGCGGAGGGAGAAGCTGAAAGTGCCGACATCATCAGCAAGGCTGTCGCTAAGGCCGGAGATGGCCTCATCCAGATCCGTCGTATCGATGCCAGCAAGGAGATCGCTGCGACGTTGGCTCAGAACCCGAACGTTACCTACCTTCCAGGTGGAGAGAGCAAGGACGGTGGCAAGAGCACCAGTCTCCTTCTTGGCTTGCGAAACTAAACTAAAAACATGAGGTTGTCATGGAGAAATGAATTAAAATAAGGATGCGGCCGGTCGACCCTCCCGGGTATGAGGGGAGATAATCAGGAAAAGAAATATCCACGAAAATTCCCACAAGTATGTATGCTTGGCTGTATGGGATCCGAAGACATTTTCGGAAGACATGATAGTGGGGATGTTACATTCTGTACCCCTAAGCGCTTTAACCTCTTGTAGCAATATATTCCTCTTTACTCTTCTCACTTTTCTCAAATATACAGTAGCAACGAATATTCGCCTAGGCAGAGTAGATTGTACACATCCAGAGCAAACTTTACCCACCCGTACATGGGGTGCATGAAGCATTATTCAACCTAGTCGCCCTGCTTCTTGACCTAAGTATGTCTATATTTTCTAATTGGCGGAAACGATAGACAATCTAGTCGCTTATTCAATTATATCAAGAATCCAATCAGTGTGATTAATAACATAGCCGAGGTGCTGCTTTATATCCAGTGGCAGAAATCTTCCTTGCCTGCGATTCAAACAGGCAGACCACTTATACTCCGGAAGCAATATCTATATACAAATCCAAAAACGGAAGATTCGACTCGAATTTTCCAAACAAGCAACATCAACCCTCCGTACGCCTATAAATGTGGATTTGGAATCGCATATCCTCCAACCCAGCCCCTTCTCCAACTGCGTATCTCAATTTAGCAGCCTCTCTTCGAAACCATCTAGAGTCCTGCGAGAGAACCTTGTCCCACTTCCCTTCAGCGACGGAAAGAAGAGTGTGGTCAAGAAGGAACTTCATAGGATAGTTCCTCTGCTGTGGCTTTTCTGTCTCCGGAGATGCGGTCTCAGGTTTAGAAGTATCTGTTGAACTCTTGCCTTTGCCCAGGGTAACGGTAGAGTAGCTTCCGGGGCTATCAACCACGAGGAGAACAGTGCCTGGTTCGAGGAGATCCGACATGCGGAGGAGAAATGCGGTTGTTTTGGCCATGGATGTGGAGAATAGTTCGTTCAGTGTGAACATGAGTGTAACTAAGACAGTTTTAGACTCATTTCTGTGAATGAAGCCGTGCAATTCATCATCCGGGAGAGTGAGAACGTCCGATTTTTCGAACGAGACGGAGAATCGCCCTCCATGTGACACGTCCTGCTCGAACGAGGGGAGTAGCGGTGCCAGATGGTCCTTTGAGCTGGGGACGGCAGGAGACTTGATAGTCGTAGATAATCTGTCCACAACGGAAGACCAATCTGCGATATCGACTGCAGTGATAGAGACGCTGGGAACCGTGCTTGTCGAAGAAGCAACTATGTCTTGTGAACTTTTGCCAGTGTCTTCGTCCAATGTCATTTCCTCAACAGCTCTAGATATCGAATTCGTCTCATCGGCCTCCTGCTGTCTTTCATCCTCGTCCCGTCTCCCCGATTTCGCACGCTCCGTGTCTATCATATCTCTCCAGACACCTGCGAGGGCAACAATCTCTGCTCCTGCGCCTCCGCCTATACACAGAACATGTCCCATCTTCTCATCAACCTGTTCCGGCTGGAACCCAAGAATATCAGAACGGACAACTGCCCTAAAAATCCCTGCATATCCCAACGCTCTGCTTGCGCTCCATCTCAGCGCATAAGCTCTCAACAACTCCTCATTCGCATCAGTAAAAGCCGACTCGAAATCTCGGTTATATAGATGCGACTTGATCGTCTGGATCAGCGTCTTTATATCCAGTTCTTCACTTTCATTTTCTCGTTCTTCCTCTTCTGACTTCGACGAATTGACACCATCATGCGCTCCTGGTCCCTCTCTCCGAGACAGAGAACTCCGCGAGGAATGGAGCAACCCAGACTTAAAAACGTTCAAAAGTAACTGCTGTAATGAAACTGGTATCGTTGCCGAGAGATCTATCTCATTCCCCTGTTGCTTTTCATTTCGGTGGTTTCCTCCGCGGGGCCGCCCTTCGGCTGTGGTCGTCGTCCTCGCCTTCGTATTCTGCTTTTTCTTCCCTTCTTTACTATTAGTAGAAGATCCTCCTTTTCGCGGCGGGGCACGGTGTGGCGGGCCCATTATTTATTTATATATAAGTCGTCCTTATAATAATATGTAATTTTGCGTTTTGACGGTTCAAACAGACATGACAAGACTTTTTTGGCCGTCTAGATTTTTGGCTCGGCCCTGTGGAGCTTAAATATTTAGGCAGTACCCCACATGCCGCAACAGTGTAGATAACGCAGGTAACTATCAATTGGTATACATATTCTTGGAGCTCTAGAAGCTGCTAATCAGTGCTTGATTGAGGATCGAGTCTAGGAGATGCTCTAGCTATTAACTCCTGAACCTACTAAGCAGGCTAATGCATTTGTTCTCTACGCCTTATGAAATGTTCCCGAGTTCTTCAGCGATTAGTCTCCATACGATCATGCGATTTCCATGCTGTTCAAATACCTCTTTACATTTTTAAACAAAGAAAGGAAGACCTAGGTTAATGGGATATACATAGATACTTCTTAATATCTAGCATTAAAGCTGATAAATAGATATTAATTATATGCAGAAGAATACTGCCCATATGGATACTGGCGATGAATTATCAATAATCAAAGTCAAGCAGGTCAACGGTCCTGGTTATCAGGCATATATCAATGGGGCCCCTGGGAAAGCCTTCCAGATGGGGTTTTCCGACTTATATTGCTATTTCAATGAATATCAATTCAGTGAAAACACCCAACCCCTCACCTATAAATTTCCACATCTCGACTCTTCGAGCTCTCTCCTTTCCACCTCCCTCCCACTTTCTTGACGAACAGCATCGTCCTCCAAGATCGCCTAAAGATGCGAAACGCTGGGCAGCTTCTGTTGTGTGGACTAGTCTTATACACCTTAGAAGGTTGTTCCAATATAAAACCAAATATAGTTGATATAGTGTGCTAGCTTAATATATATATATATATCCACCATGCCTTCTGACGACGAAGACCTTATACAGCGCCTTTATAGTCAGTTAAATGAAAGCACTGACGATGATGACCTTTCCGAGAATGATGACATTGCGGCTATTAATCGCCCGAAATCCCTTGCAGACTTCGCCACAGTCATAGAGACTGTTAGGTATATAGAAGAGCTCTAACAGTGGAGCCGGTTTCAAGGAATGGACCATGGCGATCGCAGATGAGAGTGCATATAGTGATAACCTCTATCTCAGCACTGAGTGAATGGAGTGGTCGCAGAGCTCTCGAACATATAAAACCTGACCAGCAGGCGGCACCAGTCATCGTGCTAACCGCTACTATTGTTGATAATTGGGAAATCTTCAGTTCCTTTTGCGGGGGTCGCCTAAACCACATGCATTGCTCCTTATAATCCATCACAAGGTCCTAATATATGGGGAGAAATCTGTCGTTTGGTGTGTCAACCCTGCACAACTGTTTTTCATTAACACTACCTTGCATTTATGTGGGATAGACGCATACATCTTTCACGCTGAGCTGGACCATTACAAAAGGGAAATGCTTGTGCAATCTTTTTGCATTAAGAACAAATCTTGCGCAATATTGATCTATTCATACTATGTTAACTCAGCGGGATCGAATCTCCAGTCGCTCTGCAAAAATGTGTATTTGTTTGACATTCTTATTTTGGGTTGCTACGTTCAACAGGCAATTGGCCACATCCGCCGTTTAAGGCAAAATCATATCGTTAAAGTCTATGATTATTCTTTTAAAAATTTTCCAATGTCTGCCAGCTCTCTCTGAATCTGAACAAGCTTGTACCGAACTTGGTCACCGAATTAAACAACCAAATCGTTAGAATTGAGTACGACTCCGAAACTAAGGAGTTAGACCTCAGCGTTTGGGTTAGGAACTTGGAAGGGACAATCTCTCCAACAAAAAAGGAGCATTTGTTGTACATTGAAGAATTTCCTGATCGTATCATCAAAGGAGACGATATGGTTTATGCTCTAATTGACGTGCTGAAGAATGGAACTGGAAATATTCTACGTGCAGTGGGGGACTGGGAGCAAGATTTGTCGAAATGGCGTAGCCAAGGTGTTATTGATTTATTCCTGCTCCGGATATGGAGGATAAAATTCGGCTTCTGTAATTATGATAGATCGCTAGTACTAATATTATACTCGACCTCTCCCTGCTTCCGTCTTTTGAAATATCTCTCTATCAGCGGTAGGGCAATGCATAACCACAGAATCATAATACCCACCCATACAGAACCAAAAATGTAACCATGCGTTTTTTGAAATCGTGGCGCTTCGGATATAGGGAACATGTATTGCTGAGCTGGTGTTTCGATGGCACTGTAGCAAAAGATCACACATCAGCAGGGACCCAGATAAGAGATAACGAGACAGGTCATGATTGATAATGATGGTGATACTCACTACCCAATCGATATCATTAGAGACGTAGCCACCGCGCGGAGTTGTTTATCCCCATGGCAAGTCTGATTCAACCAAGCGCTGATCAAGGGTGCAATGGCACCGTAGGCGCTGCAGAGATAATATACCGCCATCAGGAGTGGTTCATTGGATGGCCAGACCGCGAAGACGACGTATGCAAATAGCTGTACCGCGCCAAGGGCAAAGAGAACAGGAGACCGGTATCCGGTCATATCGACTATAGTAGCGCTGATTATCATCCAGACTAGTTCCTGTGATGGTCTTCAAATTAGATCTGTGGAGATGGTTAAAAAGGAATGTCGAAGAGTACGACTAACCAGGCATTCCGCAGCGGTCGGTAAGTCATTTATCTGCTCAACGCTGTACCTGTTATGGCCGTCGACTCGTAGAGATTTGAGATATAACGACATCCGTCGCTGCTGGTTCGCGCCGCAGGTCAATTCCATGAACCTGCGATCAAGCGGTCAGCATGCTTTTTCTTGTCTTCCATTTCGAACCGTTTGTACGTGGAGCAGAGAGAACATACCCCCATCCGAGACAGAATGCATACAGCTGCCAGGAAGACAGGATGCGTTTGACAACTGCTTGATTCCATGGCGATTGTTCCGCATCACGCTTCTCTTCAGCAAGACGACGGATGCACATTTGACGTTCTTCTTTAGTCATCCACCACGGTTTCGAGGACTTTGGTTCATCTGAGAAACGAAACACAAGATTAGACCGGTGTCAGCAGAGACGGAGAGAGCAAAACGCACCAGGGCAGCAGATGAACCCGAAGACCGCAATGGGGATTCCGATTACGAAATCAATTATGAAAAGCCAGCGCCATGCGGACAATCCTAGTCGATGGTTCATATTATGGTAGCTAGGGATGTCAAAAGTTAGTGATTGTTCATACCTGCGTCAGAGATGTTATAGGGAATGGGAATAACGAACAGCCCTGCCTGGATGTAACCAGATACCATCTGTCCCAACACTGCAGAGAACATGAATACCGTGGATCGACGGTTTATCTCGGAGGAGCGATACCAGCTCCCGATCTGCGGCCAATATTAGCTCATAGTTAATTAGAAAAGTCCTTACTGAGAACTGTACATACCAAATAAAACGCTCCAGGCATAGCACCCGACTCGAAAAGACCGGCAAAGAACCTAACCATTCATATGAAATATTAGCTATGCATTCATAACTAATTATTAGTTACCGTTCGTCTCATGTAATGCAACTTACCTAAGAATGCAAATCGTCCTAGCAGAATCTGCCTTGTACATGAACAAAACAAATAATGACCAGATCATACTGCAAACCGGAAGCCAGTATCTCGGATGTATCACCGTCAGGGCTATCGTGGAGAAAGGAGCACCGATTATGATGCCGATGTTGAAATACGTCGTGAACCAGTTTAGCTCGTTGCCATCTAATATCGCTTATGAGAAATACTGGCTTGTACAGGCACATGCCCATCAGCAATCAACTTACGAAAACCCAATTCCTCCTTCATTCCCGAAACGTATGCGTTTGTGACATTTACTTGATCCTTGCAAAGAGTCAGTCGTGGTCGATCTACAGTGAGAAATCTGACACGAACCAGGTGTTTCACGAAGAATGTCTGCGTTCAGTAAGTTAATATCGAATCTCAGACCCTCTAGATCTCCCATGTAATGTCATAGTCTGACTCACCGAGCAAATATAGAACAAGACGAAGACATCGAGTTTAAAGATCAGCCACTTTTCCTTCTTAGTGGTTCCGGCATCGCTCCAATGGAAGCAGCGCCTCTGAGCCTTTGGAATAGCTGCATCGTTGTCATCGCTCGAGGTTCGTGTTCCCGCAGCATCAGCGTTCTTGATGCCGCTCATCTTCCCACGCAAAAATAGTTGCGCGTGCCAGGCTGAAGCAAGAAAGACTTAGATGTGCGGGCCATCATTACTTAAATAAAGCTGGGCTCATCGCCATGGGCAAATTACTAGCGCAATAAAAGCCCAGGTGGGGAATAATATAATCATGATACCCATTAGACACGTGGGTTACTGCCCTTCTAAACCTCATGTGTGTGAAAAACTCTCTACATGGCGCTCATATACGACCCTACATGCATGGTACGAACGACGGTAAATGCTTAGCTAAAGCTAAAAGGAACCGCCGGCAATTCTACTCCGTAGCATCCTAAATTGGAGACAGAGATAGGTTCTGATTATCATAGTGCCTTTATTTCCGGGGCCTTTTACCCAATGGCTGCAGGGTTACAATCCCACTGAGTGAAACTCACGGCTAGTGCTCTTCCACATCGCCTTATCAGATCAAAATTACTAACTCATTAGCGGTGGCCGACAAATTAATTTCGACAAGCGTTTCCCTTTCCGTCTAATCTGATTTCTCTTTGGTTCTTCGTTCGGCGAGTTTCTGCCAATGTGGCCCTGAAAACCCGCGTTATCTTGATTAGATCCGCGGATGGAAAATCGCGTAACCAATCACAGAACTACCGGGTCCTATTTTGGGGCACTTCGACTAGCCTCAAGGAGTATGAAGGATTATAGGTCCTGGTGGCCGCGCGTATGCTCACAAAAAGTGATGCGATGCGATGAGATGAGGCATTTCCCTATTATTATTATTATTACAGACTGGCCATGGCCATGAATGTGGTCGATCCTCGCTTTTCAATCTACCTTTTGTGATCTGCTGCGACAGTAATGCTGGAATAACTGTTGCATTTATGTGCAATTTAAAACCCTCCCCTGTCTCTCCAGAAGACATAATTACCGTCTATCCGAAAATTCGCAATAACTCCTTACTGGTTCTAGGTGCTGATTGTTGCTGGCTGGTCATATCTCTAATATAGTTTCATCTCCGATGTACTCCGTAGTTCGAAGGAAAGATTTTTACTTTACATGACAAAATTATTGTATTGCTGCCGTACCATAGACATGGAGTCAGTCTCCTTACCTCCCTTAGGCCCCATACAGGATAGAGTATCTTTTGCAGTGCAATGGTACTGCTCTTAGACTATTTGCTTTGTTATTACTATAGCAAAGATGTTGCCAGGTTCGGTACAGGATCTACGACTTATAGCCCCAAACGTGGATGAATCACAGCGTTCATGTCTGTAGAATGCTCGAAGTCCGCCTAGGCGGTTCCAGGTCGCTATTATTGACTCTACGTCGGACGCCAGTTACGGATAGACACGATTGTATGTATGCCGATGGCCAACCACATTGTGGGTGTAAATTGCTATGTCTGTGGAACTATATCCCAAGAAATCCCTCAAAGAGGATACTTCAGCCGCTTAAAAAGAGGCGAAGATTGAAAAACGAGATTCCCGCCGCTGGCTCCTAAACTCTCGACAGAAACGGATCCTGACAGAAAAAAGACCTCCCGGAATGAAACATCGGGGGAGAAAAGAGAAAGAAGGATAAAAAGAAACCGAGGCTCTGGTGTAACGAACGTGGTGAAGGTAGATACAATGCTAAACTCGAGCAATTGATGGACATGTTAACATCTGTTCATGCTGAAATAAAAAGGTGACGTAAACGAGCGAAGGCGAAGCGAACAAGAGTCCAGACACCTGAGAAAGTCTTAAATAGACAGACCGAAAAGATAATCGCATATAAATGTTCAACAAGTGGGTTCAATAAAAAATACGCCCATCCTGATCAAATAAAAGGGTAAAGCAGTAAACATCAGCCACTGAAGATATTTACAGATGGCGAAGGAAGAAGCAAAGAATCTCAATGCGAAGATGGAGGAGAGAGCCGAGATCCGAGAGTAATAAATGAGGAAAAATGCGTTTCCATAAATCAATATCCCATCCGCCATGGTATCGTGCCGTACAAGATTACGCCGAGAACATCAGACCAGAAAACAGAGAACCAGCAAGAGCAGGACCGGGAAGAGTAAGAACTATGTCTAATCTCCATTCGTCCTATGCTTGTCCTTTTCTCTCGTTTTCCAGAAATGCATCAGCCGGCTGATCCTATGACCTTTCTTTTTCAACTTCTCGGTTTCATCACCGGACGCTTTCATTTCATAACTAAGCTTGCTCTTCTCGCCGTGCGAACCGACAACCAACTTCGAAAGGCTGGCCAGACTCGACCGCTTCGGAGCGTTGGAACGGCTGGTGCGACGGGGGACAGGAGCAGAGTAAGAGGCTGCACGTTCGCCCCCAGGGCGGAAATGGAAGGTGGTGGAAAACCGCGGCAGGTTGCTGGTCATCGTAGATGTGCTGCTAGTCAGAGATGGTACATCTTCGACTGAGCCATGCAGACATTCGACATGAGGGTCATTGCTGTACAGCGAATGGGACATGTTGCGATCATTTATCGATGAGGCGGTTGCGGAACGGGGAGCTTCAAACGGATCGGGAGAAGGAAACGCTGAGTTTACTCGAGCATCCCCTGGGAGTGACAGATGAGGAATGTTGAAGGATAAATCAGCACCCGAGGTGCCCGGACGCTTATCAGCGGGGACAAAACGAGGAGACACGTCTGGGCTATCGAACTTGCGGTGGTAGTCGTCATGGGGAACGATTTCAACTGACGATTTCCGGGCGAATGGCGATGTTGCCGGCACTTCATCCTGAGCTTTTACGCTCTCGCCATGTGCCTCGACATTTCCTGGCGCGCGCGTGGGAGTGGAGTCTGCGGATGAACCATCGTTTGGCACAGAAAGCCGAATCCCCAAGCCTTGGTCGGGAACTGATGTGCTGCTATCCGCAGCGACTGGCGTAACGGTAGCCGATGTGTTGTTGCTAGAAGACTCGTCGACGGGCTTTTCAGCAAGGCCAGACTCGCCGACTTGCTTAAGAACCGGCGCCTGCTCCCCTCCTGGAGATTGGTTTCCAGCAAGGAATGCATCCTCCTCTTCTTCGTAAAACACGTCTGGAACGGCCATGGTATGATTGGCACCAGACAAGCGAGCAGTGGCCAAGAAACTGCGGTCAAATGGAGGCATCTCAGGGGCGCTTTCTGCACGTCGATGGTAGCGCATCTCAGGACCAACAAACTCACCGCGACGACCACCACTGTACATGCGCCTGGTAGCAACTGAGAAGGAACTACCAGCAACACGGTCAGAGCTCATCTCCGGGGTGTTGAATGGTCCCAGAGCGGCATCCAGGTCGATGACCGGACTAAACAGGTCATTGTCCACGTTTTGTTCGTAGAAGCTTTTCGGTTTCCACGCACTCTCCAGCGACAGATTATCAGTCTTCAAGGGAGGAAGAGGCGGTCGAGGAGAAGTAGGATTAGTAGGAGTCCTGATAATGACGGTGTTGTCTTCGTCGAAGTCGACTTCAGCCAACGAGCCGACCTCTGAGTTGGTCCGAACGAGGATGGGACGTGGCGGAGGTGACTTTTGAGGTGTTTTCTTCGAGTGATGTTTCTTGCCCTTGCCCCTAGTGAGAATGGCACCGGCCCACGACCGCACCTTTTTCTGGCGTTTATGAGCCTTGCTGCGGAGTTTGTGCTTAGACTTGGACTCGTCCTCCACGGTGGTGTCAGATGAATCGCTGTCTGAAGAGGCCCGCGAAGAACTGGCTCCCTCATTGGCAGCATCCCAGTTATCCCTCTCCAGGTTAGGAGACTGTATATCTGATAATGACGCACGGCGGGATGATGGACCAGCGGCGGAAACAGGGCGTCTCCATGTGTTTTCCGAAGAACCGCCAGCCCCAAACTGAAACAAGGCCAGAGAGGAATCAGCTGTCTTCGGCCTCGGTCTGACTGTCTGTTTGGGGGAGTTCTTCGTTGTGGATGCTGAACTGTTATTGATGGTGGGTGGACTCGGTCGAATGGTCGTTAGGCTGCTGGTCGTCTCTGCAGAAATCGTCGACAGGGGGCGTGAAGCGGCAGCGGGTTTCTCTGCAGACTCGGGTTTCTGGGCCGATTCCGGCTGCTCTTCCACCTTGGCAGGAGAAGCCGGAGGAGTCGACTGTCGCGGGCTTGGGACGGAGCGAGACGTTGGTCGGGCCAATTCATCACACATGTCGTGCTGGGTCTTCATGTCGGCCGGCGTCGACGGAGCGCTGCCCACAAGGGGCTTTCCTGGAAAAGCCTTGGTGATCGCGGTAAGATCCATGCTCGAGACTGCCTGTGAGCGGCGATGGGCATGACCACGTCTCCGTGGACCAGCACCACTGAGGCCGGGGCCCGGAACGGGCAGTGTGCTGTTGTCAGGTTTGTCTGAAGGGCTCGTGCCTAAGCTAGAACCACCAACGGGATTGAACTCCGTGGCACGACGACGGTGACCACCAGCACGTGCATGTGCTGGTGCAGACGTCGACACCGTTGGAGTATGATCATTTCCTGGGTTAAACGAAAAGGCAGGCAGAGCGTGCGGGCCAGAGGACTGATCGTCCTCAGCCGTCGACGCAGCATCCGGTTCTCGAGCAGGAAAGACGAACGGCGGATTAGGCAGAGGCGCAGGTACTGCATAGTGATCGTGCCTGAGATTCGACGCATGCGCATTGCTCAGCTGTTCCGTCAGCGCCGAGACGGGACGTTGTGAGAGAGACATCGAGGCCATGGCGACAATCGTTGTGGCTGCTGCGGTGTTTGTTGGTGATAGACCCCTTCGAGGAGCGTTGGTGTCGTTAATATCGACCGGGCAGCCGTGATTGTTCGTTTCTGCGAATGTTCTCCCAGAGATCCAGACGCACCAGGCCTCCAGACCACTGCAACTTTCCGACGAGGGGACGTGGGAAAGTTCAACTCTGGCTGGAGGCCTTCAACCTCTCACTGCTAGCATTTGACACGGGAAGATTTTCCCAACCCTGACGACCGTCTTTTTCTCACGAAATCGTTTCCTATCGCACCTGGTTGTTTGTCGTGTTGTGTGGTTCGTATAATCCTGGTAGACGGATAGATGAACGGTCGGGTAGCGATGAGAACGGGGGAGAAAGTCGGGATGGCGGTAGTCGGAGTCGGGAGCTGTAAGGAGCGGACGGCCACAAGGACGGGCCAAAGAGAGGAACGAGGGTAGATGAAGGAAGAGAAGCAGCGGGGATAGCTGATGGGAGGAGGAAGAAGAAAGATGGAGGTGAGAAGGCAAAGAAGAGACAGGAAAACGACGTGGAGGAGACGAACAGGCAGTGATGGTTGTTTTGAGGGTGGAGGAAAGGACGGCGCCGGGCTGGGTGGCTGGAGCGCCCTGATTGGCCGAGGCCACGCCGTGCGGAGCCTTTTCCTTTTTTGCCTTTCTTTCTGTCGCCAAAAGAGACGAGTTTGTTCATGAAATGATAACTGGTTCTGGAGTAGACTAGGAGATGATTACCTGTTTCCAGCAGTATTATTATTATGCTGGTGATAATTGTTGTTACTACTCATTTACCAGGTATTTCATTGGAGATTGTGCCGGTTTCTCTTTTTCTGGCTTCGTATTGTAAGCACAGCAGCACTACGGAGTATTCCTGCCTTCTTTCTCTCGAATTACTCCTCTATCTCTGGCTCACATTGGACACGAAGCAGCACCCATAATACAGAGTTATTATTATCACTATTTGACTTGCGCAGGCGGATTACGCGGGAAGACAGCATGCAACGCAGCCAATCCACTTTTCGCCTGCCATTTTGTGATCTCAGGACGTCATGGCCCACGAGTGAACCCGGGAGAGGGTCTTGCCGTGCCGTGTAATTTTCAGTCTTTCTCTTCTCTCCATCTCCAGATCTGTTACTCCGTACTCTCTTTTCTTTTTGTTTTTCCTCGACTATCTATCTCTTCTCTTCCTCTCACTTCCTCTTCTTCTTCTTCCCCCCAAAGACCCGCTTTTTCCCAGAGGATCCACCTGACTGCGCCAAGGCCGCAGGTGCGCTAGTGCCGTGTCCCGATCGTCCAATCAGGTGCCTTGTGGGCTCGTTGAAATCTCGCTTGTCTCAGGAGCAGCGTCGCCCCCTTCAGGCCCTGCCTGTTCGCTGGCCCTTCTCGTCGGCAGTTTCAGTCCTGTTCCTGTCTTGCTGCTGGCTGGAACAGGAACCCAGATGCTTCTAGAGTAGCCTTGACGCACGCACTTATCTCGTTGCGACCCTGCTTGACTTCCTCTAGACCAGATACTAACTATACGCAGAGAGGGGCTGGGTGTGTGGTTGGGGGAGATAGGATTATTGGGATGCATTAGGGCCCGGGTGGTCGTAACAATACATACATAAATACCGTAAGCATGGAACGAGGATGCGCAGAGATAAGACACCCCAGGCAGACAATCCGAGGCAGCTGAAACACGATTCACGGCTCCAAGACATCTCAAAAGAGACACAGATCGACTGTGTTATCGGTAACTATACATAGAAGAAGAATGGTTAGGTTAGTCGATAGTGGTAGGAATCCTGGGGCAGCAACCACGCGCTGAGAGACAGAGGCAGCAGGGGAAAAAAGCGGAGAAAAGGGCCCCGTCGTGTCAATGGACAATCCTCATTTCGCGAGCCCTTGTTCGTCTGTCTCTCCCTTTTCTGCGAAGTTATCTACCGACTAACTCCAGTGCTAAACTTAACACGAGCCAAATCTGGAGAGATGGATCTCTCTCACTCACTTTCTTCTGCGCCACCCCGGTAGTTCAAGGTTTGCCTAGATGGGAAGCGAGAGAGAGAGCGGGAGAGGGGATGCTTTACTATTCGCTTCTTATCTCCCATTTCCCGCTTTCTCTCTCTTGCTTGTTATCTTGCAGCTCTCCATCGACCATCTCCACATCTTTGTTGCAGAAGAAAGTCTCCAAACTGGACGCACAGCGATGCAACTTGTACAGTTGCAATCCTTCCATGATAATGCAGGTGCCTGAGGAAGAAGCACAGACACAGACACAGGACACGATGGCCGACCGTTCACCAGACTATCTCGCTAGCCAGGTCTCTAGTCAGGAACAGGAGTCTAATAATAATGACCAACACCACTAGCCTGTCAACTAATTAAATGACCTTACCGCGCTGTACTATTAGCGGCACTGACAATTTCAGGGACTGGGAGTCATCCATCTTCATTTTGCCTAGGCAGCACAATAATAATAACAATAAAATGAGAATAGTAATAATGAAGGAGTGTTTAATTCTACGACCAAGGCTGCCTGGCTGGATCTCTCTAATCGTCTTTTAACTTCGCAAGGTATCCTACGCCCACGGCCTCCCCGATGTTCCAGGCCCGTCGGAGGCTTCCCTGCCATAAGCTGAGTAGAGCACATTCCATCAAACCCTACAGAGTACAAACCGTCAGCCATGACTGTCCAGTACTCCTTAGTTAGCATCAATAATACTATTGTCTTGTCTTAATGCAATACTGCATAATAAATAATAGTAACTAATGACCGCGCAACAAGTTCGTAGCATCTCCGTACTATCCGTGCGTCCAAGCACCCGTCAACTCCCTAATTACTCTCTAGCTTGCCCCGTGCCCGGACCCCTATCCGGCATGTCTGTAATACTTCGGAGTCCGGAGTCCGAACACAGACTGCAACGGATGCTGTTTAACCAGGCTATAGTTATACATCGTCGTAAGGAAATGATGTTCCCGTTTAAGCCAGTCGAGCTCTGACCTGAAATAGCATGTATACGTACTCCCTACACAATCCTTACAATTCGTATCATTCTTTATACTCACCCCAAAACTCCAGCATCTTTCTATTTCTCTTCCTTCCTGCTGCTAAGTACTCATTCAGCTAGCCTACCCGTGCCATTCGTATTGTTTACCACAAGCCAACTACGACCAATACGAAGGAAACTAAACACCCTCCCTCCCCTCTAGCCTCGCCTAACCTTCAACGCCGTCTCTCCATCTCCCCCAGATGGCCCATGTGCCGTCGGATCGACCGTCTTCCCCTCGCTCGACGAACGAACGGGCCCGCCTCGTACGTCAGAGCGGTTGGAGTCTGTTGTTTCACTGCGTTACGACCACCTGTTGATCAGGGAACGGTGCGTCCCGGTTGCGCAATCGACGATCATGGTCTGTCGTGACGCGTGACTCGTCGAGGGAAGAGGACACGGAACTGCAAGAGAGGGTGGCCCTAGTGTAGTGTAAGTTAGCTCTGCCGTTCCTTCGTCGTTAGTTAGTTACGCGGGATTTTATTTTGTTATACTTAATACGGGGTAAACGGATACGTTGCTTTGCTGCGCCTGCACTCTAACTCTGTGGCACACTGTTGAGATTTACCTACTACTCCGTACGGAGTAAAGTAATCATCTGTCCTATCGTCATTCCGTCCATCCCGCCCTAGTTTCTATTTCTGGAATTAAGATAGAGTACTCGCAATACCCGGGTCGATCTCTGGAGAAATGGCCAAATAAACATGAAAGCGAGAGGACACGACATGTTCCTCGATACTCTAAATCTATGAGATGAACACCACCGAACCACTTTCGGGGATGCTTAACGAATTGATCAACCTCCCGTCTCGCATGGGGCAATCACGTCGTGGGCACGTGTATTTGGACCTTCTCTCCAATGGTACTAGACATCACGAACAATAATCAAACAATGCAATCAATAACGAACACACAAATAATCACATATTAAACATACTAAACATAATTATGGGTTAAATCACGTCCATACCTATTCCAACAAGAATATTGTGGTCAACAGAACAAGAACAAAAAGCGGGACTCGGGCCCGACGTGCCGAGTAAAACAGGTTCTTTTATGTTTCTGTATTGATTCTAGCAAGTATCATTGTAGGAATACACCTTTCAAACATGCAAATGCATGTTTTAATATCCAGTGAGACTTTCCATAGAATCTCCTCCCTGCTACTCTAGCTTTGTTTTTGTTTTACCCTCACTCGGTACAAGACATCATACTTACAAAGTACTCTGTACGGAGTACAGAGAGCACAGATGCATGAAACATATGCAAGACATCGACCCATTCACTAGCCATAATTCCAGTTGCCAAGGTGATTTTCTACGATGGCGCCTCACCACTTATCGTTCATGGTGACACCGGAAAAAAGGTCTCAATTCCCGGAAAATCCGGAGTTGCAGCCCCGAAATAAGTACTGCAAGCACTGCGCTCCATACGAAGGAGAATAATCGAATGGAATCATGTCCCTGTAGACTAACTATCTACAGCACATTATCCAAAACAAAAAAATACAGAAGCGCTCTTGCTGCCCAAAAGAAGGCGGTTACTACGTGCAACAGACAATAATCAGGCTGGCTGGCTGACGGACTCAGCTCCGTGATGTCTTCGATTCCAAATCTGACCCAGCACCCAGAGCTGAGGTCAGAGAGGCTGCCGCTAGCCAGTAGTAGCTATACTCCATTATTGTAAGGCCCGTCCGCGCGGAACATCAGTATTGGAACCATGGATACGCCCGAATAGGCAATCCTTGGCAGGTACTCAATCCAACCAGCTAGCCACCGCTCCGCAATGGATCTCTCTCTCCCAGCCACTTTCTTCCTGTTTTTCCTTCTGTGGAACCCTGCCAATTCATCATCCGGGTCCCGAAATAGCCCTGAATTGCGGCCACTTTCCTTGTTCCTCGTTCCTCGTACCTTGTGTCCCCTTTCGAGAAGCCTGTTCCGCCACATCGGGAACTCGGCAGATCCACTGTGCACGGGGTAATCGACCTCTGTAATCGTGGCTGGTGATGATCAAGCCAAGTCAATAATCAACATCGCGATCCATGGTTGGGTAGAAATAAGTATCAAATTTTCCTCTTCCCCGAGCTAGCAATTCCGCCGGCTGCACATGCACGTCGCAATTAATTAAGACTTGGTCAATCGGAGCCGGAGCCGTTTTGCTTTCTTTTGCCTCGAGGGCCTGCAGGGCGGATATGCACGTTGTGCTGTCCAGCTCGTTGTTTATTTTGCAGCTTTAACTCAGATACGGCTTCGCTGCTGTCAGGGAAACGGAGCCAGGATGCATCGTGCTATCTATCTAGCCTGCGCGATGCAAAGTAGATCATACTACCGGTCAAGATGCATGCTGTAGGTCCTCGTGGAGCATATTAGAATATCGTACTCCGTAGCTACTCTGTATATGACACATAGGACCCTTTGAACCGGTCAATTCACTAGTGTTCACTTTCTCCATGGTATGTCTTATCGACGATCGACATCGGACCTAGCGGTATCAATTTCTTTTCGCGCGACGGCAAAACAATCACACCTGTCATTCACAGTATCCACTGAAAAGTATACGTATTAACAAACCATCAACTTCAACCAAGCTTCGGCAGCACGCTCACCGCTTCGAAGCGAGGCACGGGGGCGCCGCAACCTCCATCCATGCAAGGGGGTGGCGGAACAGAACCTGTGGTATACCACAAGTACCCGGACCCGCAAGATACAGTCCACAGACGCGATCGATCTATCCGTAAATTCCTTCCCCGCTTGGTTCTCTTTTTCTTTCTCTCTTGCGGTTTTGACCCGTAGTTAACGGCTCTCTTGCTGGGTGGAGTCTGCAGAAAAACCCGCCTTACATGTGAAGTTCCAATAATGTTCTTCTTACCTTCCAAGCACGTAGGTAGTGGACGGAGCTGTTCTTGATTCCAGGGACGCGTGAAGATGGGACTGGACCCGCGTTTCGATAACTAATTATACTCAATCGAGTAAGTATTGCGAACCCTGAACTTGTTCATGTAAGGAGGTTGGTGTCTGAGTTATGACGTCGCGTTTTCGGTAATGTCGTAGATGATACTTATCGTGGAGCGTCGCTTCAGGTTACAATAAGGAGATCGATGTGGATATGGAGGGTTTAACTGCCTAGATTATCCATTTATCCATTTATCCAGGTTGTGGTTGCATCTATGAAAATGAGTGTGTTTTGCGTCCTATATTCTTGCCATCTTTCATGTCTCGATTTCTAGCGTGTTAGAAGAATGACCTGGATTTGTAAACTCTGGCCCACGAAGGAAATAGTGCCTACTAATAAAGTGACAATGTATGCTTCTGTATTTTTGTCTATCCTTCCAAGAGAGTGATCGATGCTGGGACATTTCAACGGTCAAAACACCAGAAGGTATCCTGCAATATGTAACCATCATCCCGACTCGGGTATTTCATATCAGTCGGGTCCCACCACCTGCGGATAGCAAAGTCGACCCGTTGCTCCTCACACAGTGACTTTAGATGGTCCCGGGTATCTGGTTCGATCATGAAATCAATGTATATCTCCAGTTGGCTTAGTCCAGGGACATGGGTTTGTTTATTGCTTATAAGTTCCTCCAATCGCGAGACTAGGGCCTGCCCATGTTCACCCATGCATTCTGTAATACAGAGGGTCTCCATCGATGGAGGCAATAAGCTGGCCAACCGCTGCTTTGGAGTTGTGTGGGGACGACTAGCGTTGCTGGGCCTCCATGAGAAAAGATTTGCAAGACGGATATGAAGTTTTTTTAGACGTGAGAAGTCGTGGAAAGATCCTAACCAGTTATTTTCTGCGTCAAGGTATGGATAAGTGTGATCACCATAATCAATCCAGAGCTCCTCGAGGGACCCTTTGGTAAGTGGCAGAGACCGGCGAAAAGAATCGGCGTGGAAACCATTAGGATCCCCGTATTCAGTATATCGAAGATATTTTATAGCTTTGCAGGCCTTTATCAAGCCTAACATGCCATCTTCGCTTATACTCGAGGATATACTAAGGGTGGTAATGGGCGAAGAATCCGGTTGAAGTTGATGCGAAATCTGATCTGGTCCATGGACTGGCAGCGTGAGCTGACGCCCACGAAGGGTTTGGAGAGCGGGCAGCTTTGCAAATAATGTGACATCTAATGTCTTTTCAGAACTTGGATAGCCAATAATATTATTGTTGTCGTCATAGCCTGATATGTCGATATACCATAGTGCTGTGACTTCGTTGAGAGATGACAGAGGATTCTGTGTCACGAACGGCCGTTGTCCATATATAGCTCTTTCTAGCATTCGCGTAATGAATCTTGTCTTCGACGAAAATGTGAAGACGAGTGTTTTCAGATTGGACAGGACTGGGAAAATTAACGCCAGCCATGCATCACAATTCCCAGCAGCGATATCAATTTCCCAGCCCTTCCGCTCCTGTATTGAGACGGCAGTGGCCTTCACGGCATCTCCAATAAGGGCGTGGTCATATTCAAGATCTGGATGTAGCGTACATGCCACGTCCCCGCGCAAATCGGATCTGTCAAGCTTAATGCGGAGGTGCTGGACCGACCGAGCTAGATTCGGACGTCGTAAGATTGTTTGAACGAACGACGCTGCACGATGAATCTCACCCAGGCTGAAGTCATCTAGCGTGGTAACAGGCTCATGGTACACTTGAGGAGCCAGCAGGTCGTACAGGTAGCGACAAGTATACGAGAAATTCAGAAGATCATCTCGGTTATGAAGGTTTTGTGAGGTATGGATGATGATCTCAGGGGGCAGAGCCGATATTAGAGTGGGAGGACCCATTCTGTTCGATAGCACGCAAAATCGATAGACGGGCAGCCCCAAAGTGATCTTATCGATGCATCAGACTTGGTCCAACGAAGTATGCTCGTCTTCATGGTCAAACTTGCATTATGGTTACTAGCGGCGTAGAGCTTTTTGCCCTGGCGATCTCGACTTTAATGTTGTACCTGAGAGTGACAGACCACTCAAATTCACATTCATGATGATGACATAATACCTGCATGCACAACACAACACCCTGCAAAACACGATAAATCCAATAACAAACTACCAATATATCTTAGCTTTAATAATAGCAACAATACGAATTACTTTGGACATATAAATATGAAGAATGATGCACGTAACGGATTTCAGTAATGTCGAACCTTTCGGGATCACTTTCAAGGACAAACTAGGTATTTAGCTCCAGATTCTCTGTGGTATTTCTCGTTGAGATTCGTGGCACAACATGTGTAATGAAGGTGGTCAGTGACCCTTGATCCACGTATCTGCTAATTGCGGTATATTTCTTCTGATACTTTCTCAGCACCGCGGACAAGACCCCTCGCGGTATAGGCCTTCAGATCGTGAAACCGATATTCATATCTGTGAGACGCTTGCATACATACGGTTGCAACTACATGGCCTCTGTGATCGCGGTATTGTTCCTCGCTTTTATGGGACAATTGCAAACCTTGACTGGTCGCGATATCAGCCATATTTGGATTCTTTCGCTACTGATAAGATACCTCCAAGCGCTATCTTCTTGGAATACATCCCCGATATGGAACCTGTTTATCCAGAAAACTACACTGCAAAAAGGGCAGAGAACTCTATCCGCGGAATCAAAGAGATCCACAAAGCCCTGATCTATCATAGCGATGTTAAACCAAGGAACATGATGATTATCAAAAATGACCCGGGAAGAGTTATATGGCTCGATTTCGACCGAGCCCAGACCTATGACGCCAATAGTATCACCGAAAGGGAAAAAGGATTCATCGATGATGAAGAGCTAACGGTGTCTCAGTTTATGGATTCTCTGGTGAGTTCTTACTGTTTATGATATAGGGCTGTTCAGGAAATTTCGCTAAGACGATAATTGCTTATTGATCATGAGCGACGAGAGATAAACGAGACTTATATCTATTACTGCACTTAGGTTTACTCGAGTTGGCATACATCGAAATTGCACGAGATAGTCGATCGAATTCCTTTTCGCTGTAGTGGAGTTTCTTGGCTCTAGCCTCTTCCTCAATAGCAAAATCCTCAGTGATAAGTGAACAGGTGAGCATTTCGGATGCTTTCCCCAAGAAATACATAAAGAGACGGAGACTACAACATGCCAGATTTCCGGGACCCAATCGCTTGCTCTGGCGTTGGTTAGCATTCGTACCGTACTTCCTGATGCTACAGCACTATTACAGTGCTATTTAAGCGTTTTTATTTGGTTACTGCAACTGTCGTCGCCTCACCTGCATTCTCTTGTCCAATTGAGAAGCCGTTCCATGGAAACTATGTAAGTCACTATTGGCCCGACATAGTGACGACAGCTCTGCCTAAGCCACGAAAGTATATGGCATAGTCATTTGCTAGGTATCTAGGAAATTACAGCTAATGAGCGGAAAGAAAAAAGAATTTGATTCTACGTCACTCGATAGCACTCGAGGCAGAACCTTCGACTGCTGCCTAGGCCTTGCCTGAAGCGCGCTGAATTCCATACTTACTTTCCTTCTATCTATCACTCAATACAATTCATCATCACAGACTTGGTTTTAAACACTTCAGATTCATCAATCATGGCGCAACCCACAGTCCCTGGAGATGTTCACAAAGGCGACCTTATTCTCGTCTACGAACCCAAGGCGGCACACATGCTGCTTGTGAAGTCTGCCCCTGACCATAAAGATGACACAAATACTACCCCAAATACAGCGTCTATCATAGTGCAGAAGGTTAACTGGCATATTCCAGGATCCCCTGGCTTCTGGACGCTGTCTGGCCCGGAGGTTTATTATATTGATAAGGACGAATACATCTACGAGGACGAACGCCTCCACAGAGTGTATTGTATTCACGATGACCATTCCACTGATCTCGAGGAGACGAGCCTTGATGAATTTCTCGAATCAATGGTCTCTGCCAACAGAGATGCGAAAGACGACTCTCCAGATGTTTCCCTCATAGTGAATCCTCACGGAAGGTAAGTTCTCTGCTTTCAGGTCGTGATCGTCTGAAGTTACCGTAAAAGATACCTCTATTGACAAGAGTATTCAGGGACGTAATAAAGAACTATTTCAATGGAAGCTGCCCTAATTGTGGAACCATGGGTTGGTATTGCCCCGGATGCGGCGGAGAGAGCGTACGATTTCCCGATATCTTTGGCAGCTGTGAGACCGACCAATCATGCCCAGTTTGTCTAGGATATGAGTTTGCTCTGGAAGACAAAAGGAGGATCGCAGAACTAGACTAGATCGGCCGGAAATGTGCCTCTTCAGGTACAAGGATGGACACGACTTTTCGGGGTATTCTGAGGCAGAAATAGCGAAACTGAAATCAGAGACACTTGCGTTAGTAGAGGAAAGATATAGACTTATCCATGCCAGAAAAATCGAAATGGACCTTGAATTAGAGGATCAGGATAAGATAGTGCAGGACTGGAAGAATAGTTATTATTTTTGATGGCCGTGAGATGCACAACATTGATGCACAAAATTGGAAGTTAAGAGCTACACGCCTCCGATTCCTACCCTCCATTTTCCTGCTATTCTTCTCTGCCCCAAGGTAGCCTACTCAGGTTAGGAATTAGATTCAATGAGGAATGCAAAAGAACACCCGCAGGCAAATGCCTATTTGAACGACCAGCAAAAGCGGCTATTATGGCCAAGTATTATTGATGTCGCAGAGCTTGTCTATCCGGAATATTCTCTCTGGGCCTGTTAGACATCTATTTCTTTCTATGGACTAATGCACAAATCAAATATAACTTTACACAGCTTGAAAATAATATGATCTGTATATATTCCAAAAGGTTAACCATCTCAATATGTTTCTGTTTCTCCTTCAATCATTCTCCGGTGAATGATAGACGTCTCCAGAAAACAAGGGCCAGCCATAGTGATCACCCAGGGTACTTGCGTGACTCATGTGATAGAAGACCGGATCGGTTCAGGATTAAGAAGTGTGCTGAACGTCACTCGAGAAAAAAAGGCCGTACTAATTTCTCCACAGAGTCCGTTTGGCCACGAAGCACAAGAAAATCATCTGGAAGGAAGACCCGTACTTCTCATCCAGGATTGCTTATCACACCACGAATTGCGACAATGATCGTTTGATGTGCCCTCATGATAGCATAGCTATGAGTGGATGACATTTCGAGGTCTTGAATATCGTACTGAGTGTCCTCCCTACCCTCGATACGGTGCTTGTGGGATAATAATATAGTAATAATAATAATCCCGAGGACTTTTGTTGTTGTGCTCAGTCGTGGCAGGATGTTGGACGTGATGTCATAGATCCCGGTTTGTGGGATATTTTCTAGGTTGTGATTTTTGTTCAAATGACGAGGGAATAGTTCGCCTTAAGGACTCCGGAAATAAAATATCATACTCCTTTCCAGCTCTATGTGAGAGAGTACGCTAGCCCTGTAATCCAAACGCCAAAAGCAAGTCTTTTTTGTTTCAATGAAGTCGGAATTCTCGTATATCGTTGCCCTGTCAAGACGCGCCTATACAGAGTGGCTGAACAGGTACGACACTGATTCTCCATTGTGGGTTCTCCGGATAGCCTGTGTGAACGTAAGGATACCGTCCCTGAAGGTCAAGACTGAATGTGATAACTTACCTCGGCCAGGGTCCCTGACACATCAATAACCTTCAGCTTAGGGCAACGGTCAATCTTATCACCAACTGTTCATAAACATAGATGTTAGCGTTTACCCAAATCAAATTATGTTATCAGCACCGCTCATGATAGCAGCTGCTTCCGGCTTCCACAGATTGCGGAAACGGTGACATTGCAAAGCAATACTACTGTTTCAAACCAGACTCGAAAGCAGAAAAAGACGTGGGGACATACGAGGAATAGCTAAGAGAGATAGTTAGCATTTCTGCGGATTGGATATAGGTAAGGGGTATGTTGATAACGTACTGTTTGTGACAACAAGGCCAGTGAGGCATGAGTTGTTCACATTCTCCACGGCATTGCCGCTCAGAATGCCATGAGTAGCGATGGCAAAGACTTCCTTGGCGCCGTGTGCCTTGACTGTCGCTGCTGCCTTCGCGAGCTGTACCAAACAGTCAGTATACGATTAAACTAAAAGTAGCCGTTTGTTGGTGGCTATGAAGACCTGAGAACATACCGTTCCGCACGTGTCTGCCATATCGTCGACGAGGATAGCAATCTTATCCTGAACATCACCAACCAAGACCATACGTCCAACAACGTTGGGACGAGGGCGTTCTTTGTGGATAAGAGCAAATGCCGTGTTTAACCTGTCGGCAATGGAAGTTGCGCGCTTTGCGCCACCAGCATCCGGAGAGACGATAACGCAGTTCTCTACGTCCAGGTTCTCTCTGATCCAGTTCAACACGGAGGGCTCAGCATAGAGGTTATCCACGGGAACATTGAAGAATCCCTGAATTTGAGAAGCATGCAGGTCCATGGTAATAACGTGGTTCTAAAGGTTCCAGGCAATCAGCGCCCCTGTTCTTTGCTTCGCAATTAGAGCAACTTACACAACCGGACACCTGCAGCATGTTGGCTACAAGTCTTGCGCTGATGGGAGCTCGAGACTTGTCCTACAAAAATTGTCAGCATAAGTTGACACAGAACCCCTTCAATTAAGCGCACCTTCTTGTCTTGGCGGGCGTAAGGAAAATTGGGGATGACCGCTGTGATAGAACGCGCGGAGGCGGTGCGGCAGGCATGAATCATGATCAACAGTTCCATCAGGCCATCATTGACCTCGCCTGGAGCAGTAGATTGGACGATGTAGACTGAGGACAGTATGAGAATATGTCTCGAGGTCATTAAAGACCGGCAAGATGTCGGGCAGAGTACACACCATCTTCGTCTCGAACAGACTCTCCAATAGTGACACTAGTCTCCTGATTGGAGTAGTTCAAACTAATGGTCCTCGCGACATCGATACCAAGTCTGCAACAGTGTCAATCACAGCCCCATTACCAGGGCAGTATTGTTTTCAGATCCAATTTGCGTACCGGGCCGCGATCTTCGCACAAAGGTCTGGATGCGAGCTTCCAGAAAGAAGTTTGATTTCGTTTGGGATTTTGGCAGACATCTTTTTTCAGGCGACTCAAGGACTGCTCATCGAACGATTGTATGAACCGGAAAGAAAGAAGGCAAGGAAAAAAAGATCGAAAGACTGTTATCCCATTGGTTAGTGCGGGGGAACTGTCAAATGTTCGGGCGAAGGGTTCGGGAAAATTAGGCAAGAATTTGAGCGAGTTCTGGGGGCTGGTAGTGGCTTCTCAGCCTGGAGTATGGACGGAGCACTTACGATAAGATGTCCAGAGCCGTATCAATAGTTTATGGGCCGATGCGCATGAAGAATGCGCATGAAGAATGAGGGACGATGGTAGACTCCAAAAAGCGCTTTCGAGATCTTCGTCGAAATTCGTGATCATGTGACCGTGTAGGAATTCTGCCGCCAACTGACTTGCCCGCTCTCGAGTCGGTAGCCACGCCGACCCGTGGGCCGCGTGGGGACTGCGAAGAGAGCGTTTACCCGGAGAGCAGCATATCGCGAATTCTATGCAAGTGTATGCCATACATACACTTGCAGTCAAATAACTCCGATCGCAATGCTTTCTCGGGTCAGGCACTTTACAGCAGAACTACCATATTCCGGAGATAACACCAAAATCCATCTGAGCAGTCAGAAAAGTGGCGATGAAGTGTAAGTATGCGTATAGTAAGTATAGGCAGCTTTCTGCTAATCGACCTCGGTATAATTGTAATATACTCTATTTAGTTCTCTATGACACCTTGAGAGTACCAGCAGGAGAGAAAGGGCTAATTAGAATGTAAGATGATGTCATCTTATCATTGCTGACGGCCGAGAAAATTCCTTCTCAGCCGATACATGGTTATCCCAGACGGTCTTGGCGTTTGGATATACTTCTTCAACTATACAAAAAAATGACCATACCAGATTTTCCGCAAGCTATATTACTGGATATAAGGAATACGAGGTGATATGATCACACTTCATGCTTTACTTACACTCTAGATATAGTGTGGTAGACTCTTTGTGGAGTATCCCCAGATACCGCAAAGTTCTTGGAATGCCGTAAACCATTCTCGGCCGGAAACCGTCGGTACCGCAAAATGAGGCGCGTGAGGTCTTCTTTGACTCACTCGGCCGCTGCATACTGATGGAAAATCGAAAAGAAATGGGCAATGTAGAATTCGAAGAAGAAATATAAGTACCACCTACCTTGCAGGCATCGATATTCATGTCAGCATCTATCCTCGCAGGTCAGAACATCGGGTCTAGACAGACGCCAATCTCCCCGCTTATAACTCTCCACCCATAACTCTCCACTCAATATGGATAATGAAGTTACAAGTCGCAGTACTCCTGTCCCTCGGGAGACACCTAATGGATCTTCTGGGTCTTCTGAACCTTCTCAAGAACAGAGGGCTTCCAACAAACATGAAGTCGGTTGGAGAAGGATCGTTCGAAATTTTACACCATCGTAAGTTCTAGCCTCTATTAAAACTATCATCAGGTAAATTCCGTAGGTACACCTACTGACTACCATTTAGATGGTTTTCTGTAACTATGGGTACAGGCATTGTTTCGGTGCTACTCAACAGTCTCCCCTACAATGGCATCTGGCTGTACTGGATTGCCAATGTTATTTTTGCGCTCAATGTGCTTCTCTTCGTTGCGGGATTCATTATTAGCTTTTTACGCTACGTTCTATATCCGGAGATTTTTAAAGCCATGATTATGCACCCGGTACAATCAATGTTCATCGGTACTTTTCCAATGGGATTTGCAACGATCATCAATATGTTCTGTGCAGTTTGCGTGCCAGCTTGGGGGGAATGGACCAGAAACTTTGCGTGGGCATTGTGGATTTTCGACGCGATAGTATCAGTCATAATCGCTCTGTCGTTGCCATTTATGCTGTAAGTCCCCTAATGACCGGAAGAAGAATCGATACTAACATTAGATATAGTATGGCACACCACAAGCAGTCCGAGCTGTCCACCATGACAGCCGTGTGGCTCTTACCAGTGGTTACTTGTGTGGTCGCCGCATCATCTGGCGCTATAGTTGCTGATGTCCTGCCAAACCCCCAACATGCTCTATGGACCATAATAGTCAGCTATGTCCTGTGGGGAATTGGCCTTCCTCTAGCCCTGATGATCATGGTGATATATTTTATGCGTCTTACATTATACAAAATACCTCCGAAGGCTGTGATTGTCAGTGTGTTCTTGCCTCTGGGGCCTATGGGCCAGGGAGGTTTCGGGTACGTCCTCAGTACACAACGCATATCAACGCACGATCCCACTTCCTAATTGCTGTCTTATTTCTTAGGATCATGAAGCTTGGCGCTGCAGCGCAAACCATATTCCCACAAACTCATACACTCGAGGGTGCCGCTGGACCTACCTTCTACGTGATGGGATTCCTCACCGCACTCATACTGTGGGCCTTTGGTCTGGTGTGGCTCTTTTTCGCATCTGCTTCTATCGCACAGTCCAGGAGATTCCCCTTCAACATCGGCTGGTGGGGATTCACTTTCCCTCTAGGTGTCTTTGCCTCAAGTACATGCCAATTAGGAAGAGAGCTTCCCTCAAGGTTCTTTAAAGTACTAGGAACGGTAAGTGCTTCTGTGTCCTGTACTGTCTTTTCGATTTGAATATCTAATAATTAATCCCGCAGATCCTATCTGTCTGTGTGGTGCTTCTCTGGATTGTTGTCTCTGTTGGAACATTGAAGCGCGCGGTTACTGGGGAGATCTTTCAAGCTCCCTGCCTTGCGGAGATGAAATCCAAGCAGGAAGAGAACAGGGATATCAGCAAAGCTGCTTGAGTTTTCCTTTGTAGCATGCTCCTCGTATCTAATATTTAGCATAAAAGCCTTTTAAATTTGTATATATGATTTTTTTGAGTGTGGGAAGAATCTATCCGATCTATATATTTAAACTACTTCAAGTGCATATCACCCATCCAATATTTCCGAGGACGGATTGCTTCAAAACATGCAATGTATTCAAAATTAACCACCTAATTCCCATACCAAATTGGGCTTTCGGAGACCCAATCCCATGCGAAAGTGTCAGGAACGTCAGGCTGGAAGAAGCATGAGGTCACAATGCTTAGCGCACGGACGTGGAGTTAGTATTTCGACTCCGCACTCTAGTCACGTCCACAACACTAATGTGGTTGTTCAATACACAGCTCCGTTTTGCAATTGCTAACCATAGTATCAAGAGATACCGTCCATTGCTTACAGGTTACTTGAGCACTGTGACTGGGCTTCTTACTTGTGCAGGCTCCTGTGGGAGCTACAAAGAGGCAGTCAGTCACTATGACCTCAACAATGACTGCCCCGCGGTTCTCCATCTTGATCGTTAACCCGAACACGTCGAGACATATGACCGATGCACTGAAACCCATTGTCAATAACCTGAATTACAATGACATCCATTTCGATTATTTTACCGCGCCAGCATTAACGTCGGTCACAATCGAGGAAACCGGGCGCGTCGTCCCCGGCGTACCAAGCATTAACTCCGGCGACGACTCCGCAAACTCTGCACTGCATTGCAGGCCGTTTCTCGAACCTCTCATACCGAATTATGACGCGTTCTTGGTCGCTTGCTACTCTGCGCATCCGCTTGTGGCGATGCTGAAAGAAGATATAAAGAAGCTGGAGAGCAAAACAGGGTCAACATTGAATAGCAGCAGAAGGAGGAGATACGTGACTGGCATCTTCGAGGCAAGCGTCTCAACGTCTTTGTCTCTGATCAGTTCTTTTCAGCTCTTAGGGACGGACGACCTCAGAAAAGTCCAGGCAGACGACACATTCGGTATTGTTTCGACCGGCAGCATATGGAAAGCGGAATTAAGCAAAGCCGTGGTGGAAATGCTTACAGGGCCAGGCGGTAGTAGTTCTGGAAATATCGCGCGATTCGCAGGCGTTGAAACAACCGGTTTGACAGCTGTTGAACTACATGACACTCCGCCGGATGAGGTGAGAAAGAGAATGAGTGATGCGACGGAGAAACTTATTAAGGACACTTCTTCCCCAGTAACCGTCATCTGCCTGGGATGCGCAGGAATGGCAGGCATGGAAGAAGCGGTCCGAGCAGGCTGCATAAGGGCTTACGGCGAAGAGGCTGGAGAAAGAGTGCGTATCGTTGATGGAGTAGTTGCTGGCGTGGGTATGCTTGTCAACGCATGCAAAGCAAGATTCTGAGATGAAGAAAAGAAGGTAAGTTTAAACATTGCTCGGGCCCTACGTCTCTTGAAATAAGGCCCAACGAGGTCGCATATGAGCTTGAAACGAGCAGGACAGACGATCAGAGAATCGCTGTGCACAAAATAAATCTCTTGATAACTGGCTACGAATAATTTATTTGAGGAATAGAAAGGCATTTTGTAAAATTAATTATCTAGTGAATAATGGTTAAAAATCAACATGGACGTTCTTGCGTTAGGCAAGCAAGGAGTGTCAGGTACCCGTACTGCTTTATATGCGATTACCCCACACAGTCACCGCCCACCGTAGCTCAGTTAAATCAACATCTTCGGAGCTCTCTCGGCGCGTTTTCCGCGCCGCTACGCGTCCAAAGCTCAACATTAACCCACGATTTTTATGACTGCAATGAACATAAGATGCCTAGGTACGCCGCAGACTGCTTATTAACAATACTTATATTGTCCCCCAATTCCTCTTGGGCACATTCAATGAATAACACCAACTAACAACGTTGATTTTCGCAGAGAAATCATAACGATACAAGCCGGCCAATGCGGCAACAACGGTACGTCGCATAGCAGACGATTATTTTCTGCTTCAACTAGGAGACGCTGGATTGAGATGAGAAAGGGGAGAATATATCTTTGGCTGACGTTACGTTCTCGATGCAGTTGGAAGCCAGTTCTGGCAGCAGCTCTGTCTTGAGCATGGAATCAGCCAGGACGGAAACTTAGAGGAGTTTGCGACAGAGGGCGGAGACAGGAAAGACGTTTTCTTCTACCAGGTACTGAACAGACCTGCCTCGTTCGATTGCCGGTTGTGAAGCAGCCGTGTCCGTCTATATGACGCTAATCGCACTTGCGTGGACAGAGTGATGATACGCGATACATTCCCCGAGCGATTCTGCTCGATTTGGAACCTAGGGTATGGAATATACTTCCCATTTTCGACTCGCATGCTCCGTCCATAGAATTTAACGACACGCGATATGTTTACGCCCAAAGACTAACTTGATTCGCGTTGTCTTGCATAACAGGTGATTAATGCCATACAAACTGGTCCTTATCGGAATATCTACAACCCAGAAAACTTCTTCATCGGCCAACAAGGTATTGGAGCGGGAAATAATTGGGCGGCCGGATATGCAGCTGGAGAGGTCGTGCAGGAGGAGATATTCGATATGATCGACCGAGAAGCAGATGGGAGTGATTCATTGGAGGTGCGTGTTGGATATCCTGGAGGAGGAAGAGAACATACATATCGTATGGGAATTACAAGAGAGACAGCTCGCTGACTATTGATTGTCACAGGGCTTCATGCTTTTGCATTCCATTGCGGGAGGTACTGGTTCTGGTCTGGGAAGTTTCATTCTCGAGCGGATGAATGATCGCTTCCCGAAGAAGTTGATTCAGACATATTCGGTGTTTCCGGATACGCAAGCTGCTGATGTGGTTGTCAATCCCTATAACAGTCTCCTGGCCATGAGGCGATTGACACAGAATGCGGACTCTGTTGTAAGTCTATCATCTTGTAGAATCTTGCTTTTGAAGCTCACAGATTGCAGGTTGTACTCGACAATGGCGCGCTTTCTAGAATCGTTGCCGACAGACTGCATGTGCAGGAACCGTCCTTCCAGCAGACTAACCAGCTGGTATGCCTCGTCTTTTCTGTATGGGATATTTACTAGGGGTCAGATGCTAAACAAGCTCGTGCAGGTGTCAACGGTGATGTCGGCCTCGACAACTACCCTGCGGTACCCCGGATATATGCATAATGACCTCGTCGGAATTACTGCCTCCCTCATCCCCACGCCCCGATCACACTTCCTCATCACCTCGTATACCCCGTTTACCGGCGACAATATCGAGCAGGCCAAGACTGTCCGAAAGACCACTGTGCTTGATGTCATGCGTCGTCTTTTACAACCCAAGAACCGCATGGTCTCCATCACGCCAAGCAAGTCCAGCTGCTACATCAGCATTCTCAATATCATCCAGGGCGAGGCCGATCCCACAGATGTGCACAAGTCCTTGCTTCGTATCCGAGAGCGTAGACTTGCGTCTTTTATCCCCTGGGGCCCTGCCAGTATACAAGTTGCTCTCAGCAAGAAGTCACCGTACATCCAGCACACGCACCGTGTCAGTGGTCTGATGTTGGCCAATCACACGTCCGTCGCGACTCTTTTCAAGCGCATTGTCCAACAATACGACCGCCTGCGAAAACGAAATGCTTTCTTGGAACAGTACAAAAAGGAGGCGCCGTTCTCGGATGGATTGGGCGAATTCGACGAGGCACGATCCGTCGTGGTCGACCTGGTCGGAGAATACGAGGCTGCAGAGAGGGAGGATTATCTAGATCCCGATGCAGGAAAGGGTCCGGGGGAGACTACTGCCTGAGATCCTGGATTTTCCTCATTCTATTCATTCCAATTGTGTTTTTTTGTCGCAGCCATTGGCTTATCATGCAGATATTCCCCCCTATTTCTTCTTCGCGTATGCCAATCTATTTGTTCTTTGTTCGTTTTTAGAAATGGACCTCCGGTACTGATCGTCAGGATGCGGGGAAGGCGTCATGTTGGTTGGTTGATTGATTGCTTCTCTGGTGTCGATGCATGGTTAATTACTCAGATCATAAAACATACAATTAGGACAAAACTAAATCTAAAAAAATATAAAGAAGAAAATAGAATCACAGATACCACTTCTATGCTGCGTAGTGAGCTCCTCGAGAGAGAAGGTATTCACCGCATTTGTTGCTCTGTCGATCGTGAGTATGCGGTTCCGTGAGGGGCCAGAGCAACGTAATTAATCATGGAAGCTTGTGCACAGTACCCAGGTATGGGGAGGGGAAGGTTGGCAACCAGACTCCGTAGATAATACTCGTTAATTAACTAGGTTTGATGCCTGATAGCTCTAAGCCATCGCCTGGTTTTTATCAGATCACACGACTACGTGACGCGAGTCGTGTAGAATCTAGAGCAGGTATAGTTCGATCTTTTTCGGGCGGCAAGGACGGAAAATAATACGAATGCCATTTGGCAGATAGCTAGCTAGCTTGACCGCTGGCACTTACGTACTTGGGTATGAACTCGTAGTTAGCCTTTTAGTTGGGAGTGGTAAGTTAAAGGGAATATGTACCCGAGTATGGTACGTATCTATTATTGAGCTACTCAATCTATTCTAGTACCGTACTCCGTACATCGTCGAGTTTTTACTAGGCTAACGCCGGGAGCGATGGCCGTAACCCTTCTCGATGGCGTGCATGTAGCTATTCCTATGCAAGTTAAGCGATTCCATTTAGGACGTACAGCGGTCTACGTACTTAGTAACTACTAGTCATGTACTAAGTAGAAATCTCCATCACAGTCGTCGCGATATTTAGGCGGGATCGTGCCTTTTCTTATCTGGACGATAAGCAAGCCGAGCCATTGATTTAACCCGGTAGTGGTTCCGATAGGAAATGGTCCCGCCTCAATCCCGATGCCCGGAGGGAGGGTGTTCCAGGACAGGGCCTGCGTGTGGCTTAGTCTATGAGTGCTGGCAAAAGCAATAATTAGTGAGCAAGGTAGCACGGATATCTCACTGTTGAGGCTGAATGGGATTTCTGTATGGGATGTAGTTGAGTTCCAACTTATCATTGGCATGGTCAGCTGCGAGGGTGTCCCAAAGAGGAAAGCGACTGGATATTTAGTATGTAGTTGTATAATGCGGACAGGTCGACGAGAGTTGTGCTTCGTCCGGGATTGTAGGATAGAAATACTCGTCACTTCTCGTGTTGAATGAAGCTATCCACGGTGACATGCCAACTGCATACGTGCGTCTCACTGAATGGTATCTCGCCGCTGTTGTGTGCTATCTCGACAGATGACAAGTCACCGTGGCTAACGGGGTCAATGCGCGTCTTACCGCGATCCCTACGGAATACAGCACGTCGAGGACCATATGAGATCCCGGTGGGTTAGTTATCGCGTGGTTTCATATCGCCTCCTTTGGGTCCTTCTGGAGACGCATTCTTGACCAGTGTCAGATCCACCGGGGGGGGTGCCCTTTCTTATTGCTTGATATTAGAATGCAAATTGGGGTCATTGACCCTCTTCTGCTGGCATCTGCTCAAAAACTAGCAGCCTGCGCAGTCACGCTGCAGCACCGTTTCGAATCGATCTGCGTCGGTGTGGGCGATCATCTGGATAAGGACCCCAGTCCCTCTCAGATACGTGTTAGTGTGCACGAGTTTGGTGGTGGCGCCTGGACGACCAAGGTAGAAGTACGAGTACCTCGCTATAGCCGCACAGGTCGCTTCAGGGGAGCGAAAGCGGTGTTGCAACTTGCAACCCATCTATTGAATGATAGCAAAACCTTGATCTGCGGGGATTACACAGCACGCAAGTGCAGAAGCTATTGACGGACTGACACGGCAGTCTCGAAACCGGCACTAGAGTCACCCGGAGCTTGTGGCAGCAGCGTCGATCGAGAGCTATGGTTGAAATAGTGAACGCAGATAGCTCGAGGATTAACTTCCAGTTGAGAAACCCTCTGGAATGCTGCAGACCAACGTTTAACGGTGAGCCTCGAAGCACGGGGCGCGAGGGGGATGTGGCTGCCGTCACGTGAGCCCTAGCATGCGATCGAGTCACTCCGTCTCTGCCTTGATAGAGCAGACGGAGGATGATCTCGTATGAAGACGGTAGTTATGCGCTTTTCGCGGCATCTCGATCCGCTGAGAGGCCCATATGGACTGAAGTTCTAACAATTCTCTGCCACCCTCATTGCTGGTTAGCCCAGAATGCAGTCTCGTCCCTTTGCATCCTTTCACGGGTTCGAGGCCGGGGTACAATGATCGTAATATCTATCGGGGTCTTCTGATGCTGAGAGACGTAAGCCACATCCCGGGGCTCCGATACTGGACCGGGAGGCAGAGCGCGGAAACTTTGGGACTGGTTCCTTTAACGAGGGAGGTCAGAACGAAGGTTAAAAGCCAGGCGAACTGGACGGATATAGCAAGTCATTTGCCCCCAACCGTTACCAATGTCTCGGGCAACGGCAGCGGCCGACCCAGCGCCGCTGAGCGAGGTAGGTTCATCCTAGGAACGGAGACACCGTGACCCTGGATTGGCGTCAAAGAGGATTCCTGGGTCGTTACAAAGGTTGTTGAGAGGGGGTCTGGATCCGGGCGTCCATGGGAGAGCGGACACGCGTGAAGAAGGGATTGCTTATCAACGTAGAACAAGCGTAACGGCTCCGTAGCAGAGTCGTTAACTAGAACGTAATTACACATGGTACGTGGTAGAGTATGGTGAGTAGTAGAGTAGATAGATAGACATAGATTGGAGGTTGCTGCATGCATTGAGATACCGGGCATTACTAAAAGGGGAAACGAGCATTTAAGGTAGGGCACGCAAGGAACCACTAGTGAGATGGTACTAACCACTGCAACATCTTATATGATTATACCATAGTAGTTATTAATATTGAATCAGAATCAGAATGATAATACTAGACGGTTTCACCAGCTGCATCCGGGAGACGCAACGCTGACTGCCGCCCTCTCGAAGCTTCTGGGATGCGATCCACCCAGCTCGCCCAGTCGCCTCCACCCGGCCCAGTTAGCCCGTTTAGTCTCCTTCCGTCACGATCGCTGGCACCTGCTGAGGTCGCTCATCCCCCAACCTGAATCGGATCGTCGCCTCGTCGGCGCCTGGTCTCTTGGGTCCCGACTCCAGCTTCCATAATCACTCCTTCGCCTCAGTCCTTTAAATGGCGCCCTTACTCACGGCCACCTGGCCCTCTTCTCTCCTCTCTCCTCTCCCCTGACTCACAAGACACTACATACATCTTCCACGTCCCCTCTACGTCCACTGTCTCCTGAAGACTCCTCTCCGTCTATATACTGCTATTGCCATCTGCTATCGCCAGGTAAAGAGTGAGTCCGTCCGCCGTCAGCTCACCGCCAACATCCAGCGGCTGGCAGGGGTTCATCCTTCTAACAGCATATTCAAGTCTTTTCGCAGATCCTATAAACCTACAACCACAAGACCTTCCTTGAGCCTTCAAGACTCACACCGTCGTTGCAACTTCCACTGCGTCTTATCTCTCTTGTGAGCCGCTTGGCAGTCCCCTTATTTACTCGCCACCTGCCTCTCCTCCATACCTACCACAACCACCCAACATGGCGCCCCGCAAGCCTCGCTGCAACTTCAAGGAGTGCAAGGAGCCGGCTCAACGCATCATCGGAGACTGCGGTTTCTGCAATGGCCACTTCTGCCAGAAGCACCGGATGTTGGAATCCCATCTCTGCACCGGCCTAGAAGACTGCAAGCGGGAGTCCCACGCCCGAAATGCCGATAAGCTGAACAGCGAACGCACGACGGTCATCAAGGGTGTATAAGAGTCTGTCACGTTCGACACTGGCTGGCGACGGGCCCCATTGAGTTTTTGTCATGATGTTGGTTTTTGGACCATGGAGGATCGTCGGATTAGCCGGGTGCTTTATACCTCCTACGTTGGGGTTGTTCTTTTCTCTCACGGGCATGTCGGGATACTGTTGACGGGAAATTTCCCTTTTCATATGCAAGGCGTTATCACGAGGGGTTCTCTGAGATATTTTGCATCATTTGCCGGGATTCGATCTACGGACGATTTCCCCTTTCTCATTTGCGACCGCTGTCGGAGCGGCTACTTGGACTATGGGAGCACCACGCATGCCTACGGCGTTCTTCGATAGACTTGACTGCTTTGGATTTCTGGTGTCTGCTGCGATTATTGTTTCTCCGGCGAGCGACACAGCCAGGGTCTTGGATATAGGGAACTAGACCGTTTGGATGTGGTTGGATCTCTACCTATAGAACATCTAGTTGTCGATGTGCATTGTCATACCAATAGATTGCCATCTTTGGTCTTTTACACATCATTTTATTTTTTATTTCTATTCTTATTAATATCCAGTAAGGCTCCGTAGAGAACGTGGTCACAACTACCATAGATAATACGGGGTAGTATCGTCACGTGATACATATCGGCTAGTTCTCCGATAGCGGCCCTCAGGTGCAGTACAGGATTCGAGCATGGCTACATCGAAGGGTCGAGGCGTTTGCGCAATTGCCACGTAGACAACGAAAAAGCAGCATTACCTAGCAAGGAATAGAACAAAAGAAGAAAGTAAAAGAGAAAAGTTTGATCGATGACCAACAACCGCCTCGGAAACGTAAGCTTTTTTCAGCAACCCGGAAAACTTACCCCGGGCCGGCCGTTTGGCTGGGGCCACGCGCGGCAGACGTCACCGAGGCTGCGGACCAGCAGGCACGCATCCGTCACGAGTCGTCAGAACCTTCAGCCACCGACATAAGCAATGCAGAATCTTGACTCTATCTGCGTCCGCATCGAAATGGGGGAAGGACGAAAGACATTTGCCATATGAATAATACCGGTAGAGACGGGTTGGTGGAGCGGGGACTTTTTCGTGCTCGGTGTTAGCCCGGTCCAATTTTCGGCCTGGGAGGAGGAAGTATGTTAGTAAGGAAGAATATGTATAGAAAAGGTCATGTTAGGGAAGAAGCGGATGGATAGAGAGAGAATTAGTAGATTTGGAGAAGGGATATGTCTTGTCTCTTTACTTTTCTTTGCCACCACCACCACCTTGATTGAGTAGACGGTGGAGAGGTTGATAGATCCATAGTATGCATGGGGATCATGCGTAATGCATATAGGCAATAAAATGCAAATGAAAAGGTGGATGTCTGAGTTGGAGAGGAAAAGAACATACATATCATGGTGTTCACTCAAAGTACTGAGGTACTTGTTGAGCTCCTCGACACGCTCCTTGTGTGTCTTGACACCTTCACGCTTTAGGCGGTCGTTGAGCTGTAGATCCTAGTTAGTCTTCTGCTCTTCCGATATTTTTCATGCACAGGGGGAAGTAATAAGGGCAAACGAAAAGAAAGCAAATATATTGAACCGTTTTGATTTTTGATGCATATATGCAACTCTTCCGGGGAAATAGGACTTCAAATACGGCATCAAATCTGAATCCAACGAGACACCTGAAAAAGGAAAAACAATATTCAAGCAAATTCCAAATAAAATAAATGATAAAACCTACCCTCTTCCTTCTCATCTCCTCATATCTCTTCTCCGCTTCTGTCTTCTCGATAGCAGGAGCAGCATCATCACCTTCCCGCTCCGTTGTCACGGCGGCTTCACCTCCACTCTGCTGGCTCTCCGCAACAGCAGATGTTTCTCGCGATCTCTCCGCATGTTCCTTCTTCTCTTTCTTTTTCTTCTTCTTCTCCACCCGGCCGTCTTTGACCTTCAAGCCTTTCAGCTTGAGCTTCCCGGCCCCGCCGACGGCGGAGTATTCGTCGCCCGGGGCCATTGAAAGGAGGGCTAGCTGTGTACGTTCCCTCCCTGGAGAAAAGAGTCTGATACCCCTCCTCTGTGTTCTCTTCGTTCTGTAGTGTGGATTTTTGTTTAGAAAGATGTGCCCCAGATTCTGTATAGCGAATCCCCGGCGCTGGATATGGACAAAGCCTCGACGGTCGATTTGCCGCCGTTGGGGCGAGACTTCGCGAGATCGACGATTAGCCAATCAGACTGCGGGGAGTACCCAGAAAGGGACGTGCACTCAACGACTCTTACGGAGAAAGAGATCTCTAGATACAACAGCTCATGCAAATGGATAAGGATTTATTTCAACTAAAGTAGTTATTCCGTAGTTTTTTATCACACATCTGGTGACTACGTATATTTTCGAGTGACGGTGGCAATTGCGGATCTGGTAACATAGGGATTAATATTGCCTGCTAAAAACGTCTATGATTTGTAGTCTCAGCATTTTAAAGGCCAAACGACACCAATAGGAACTAAATAATTATGCCTCACATAAGAGGCTATTGCATAGTGGAGTAACTCAGACTAATCGAAAGGGATCGGTCGCAGTCCAGAGCCACCCATGCGTTTACGCATCTCAGCACCTGCGGCGATAGTACTTGGTACTTTGATACCGCAACAGTCACCAAACCAATCGTTATGGTCATGGTCTGCATGTGAATGCCCGTGTTCGTCAAGAGCTGACTCTTCTGCATCCTCGCCTTCCGCTCGTACTCCCATTTCTGGTGCGGCGGGGATAAGACTGCCAAAGAGGAAGTGCTGCATAATGGGCAGCTTTCCAAGAACTTCCTTGACGAACATTTTCTTCATTCCACTCTCAATCTTAAGCCAATTCTTGGCACCTGAGATATCATCCAACATCGGGCTATGCCATCGCAAACCCTTAACAGTCTTGACACTGTCCACCCATCGTACCTGGTCAAGGTAGATGTACTTATCACCTTCCTCGTCCAAGATGGCTTGATTATGAATCGCTAGTGGCGTGATGTATGGGTGATCCACAAGCTGAGCAGCCCCGAAGAGGAACGGCAAGAAGTGGTAGTCGTCCAGACCCCAAACACCATGGGAACCAGCAGGTTCAAGATAGTATGTGGACTGTATTTCCCGCATGAGATGCATGTAGTCAACATACACACGGAAAACAATCATGAGGAAGTCTTCACGGGAGATCACCCGTATCTGATATAGACAGAGGAGCCACATCGTGAAATTCAGCTCATGACCTGAGCCATAGTCAAGTCGGTCCCGCGACCCAAGCGAATGGATCAAATATGTCGATATCTCGTTCACTGCTGCATCATCTTTGATATCGAGTATATCTCTATGCCACACCGGACTCTGCTTAACCACATCATCAAACAGCGAACGGAACGCTGGGTTGCCGAATCTCGAGCCGCCCTGATCAATGGATGGGTTTTGGTTGACGAGTGATCTGATATGATGCACAATTGCCAAGATTTGTTGTACTCCGGTTGATGGTTCTTTGCCCGCCACATCTGTCACGGCACGCCCGCGCACCGTGTCTGAAAGCCCGAAAATGAACGCCAGAACTAGCTTGTAGGTTGGAGAAGAAAGGAATATCTCATGGTCCTTTGGAGACAAGATACGACGTGTAGGATCAATGAAACTGTGTGATGATAAGTCGATCGGCTCAGGCAAAGGGGGCGTTGCTGGCGCTGGTTCCTGGCCTCCGACACGACGGTTCTTGCGCTCCGTTCGTAGCCCAGAGAGTTTCTTCGAAAGTTCGATGCTGGCCGCTGGCTGGGGGGCGGGTCCAGGAGACATTTTCGATAGATGCAGAATCAGATCTTAAAAGCGATATAGCATGTCAGTTGGGTCGTTGCTCGCTTTGATAGATAGTTGTATAGTTGTCTGCTTATGCGATGATAATCGGAGTGGGTTGATAAGTATCGGAGGTGGCACGATGACATCGGGTGGGGAGTGGCAGAACTAATAGCGGAGAGATGTGCTTTCCTGACCGCCTACCAAACATAGGTTAGACGTGATTGTCGGCTATTCTATAATTGGATTAGCGTGCGATCGCCCGCCCCATAGGTCAGATGCTTATTGGCCAATCTGCGACCTTTGTTTTGAGGGCACATGACCTTCACGACAGACATCGAGGCTGACAGACTACGAGGTAGTTGCATTCCATTGATACGCTGCTATTGCTAAGAAATACTTCAGATATACAGCATACACAGGTAGCTTCAGAGACGCAAGCAACCGGTCCACCTTGAAAATTGAGCGTCGTTCAACACTGCGTGCACTGGGCTGCGGACCGAGGAACACGAGAGTGTAGGACTAACCTGCAAGCCACCCAGCACGCCATCATGAACCTTTTTGCATCAAGTTCACCAGGTACAGGCTGCGAAAATGCCTCTCCGGGAGATATTGGAGCTTCTAGCTCCTCACGTCCAGATCCATCGCCGGCTGAAAACGGACATAAGTTGAGTCGCACTCAATCGTCAACCAGCACCATTCGGTTCAAGATGCCGTCACGGAGGACATCGTCGAACCAGGGCCAACAACCACCTCACGATGAAGTTACACCGATAATTAACCGTGAATGGAGAGATGGACGGAGCTATGACACTACCGACGGCTCGAGAAGTGACGAGATAGGACACATTCGGTCTCGAGATGCGCAACGGACAAGCAAGAGCGGACCGGACACAGACAGGGGAGACGACGCAAACGCCAGTCAAGAGGAGTCTGGAAAGGAGCGTGGCACATCGTGGTACAAGCGTGTAGCAGAAAAGTATGGGAGCCTCGAGCTGGACAACAAGGGGAGCACTGCGAGAGATCATCTTGCTCTAGGTGAGTTCAAATAAGGGAGCTTCAATGGGAAAGGCATCCCTGTTGAATCATTTCGAATCATCAGAGTACAAGTCACCTGCATATGAAGAGGGATCTTCAGATTTCACCTGCTGACTATGTGTCAATGATAGAGCGGACATTTCTCGCCTGGCTCCGAACGTCTCTCGCCTTCGCTTCCATCGGGATTGCCATCACTCAATTGTTCCGTCTGAATAGTTCGATATCAGGCGGAAATGGCTCAACAACAAAGGACTATTCTTCTGTCTTGACCCAGTTAATGTCATCTCCACACTATGCTGCTTTAAGAGATGTATCAACTACGGACAACAGTTCCCGTCTACGGAATGTCGGGAAGCCGCTGGGCGCAACTTTCATTGCTATCTCCATCGTTATCCTTCTTCTCGGGTTCCATCGTTATTTCGAGAGCCAGTATTGGATTGTGCGTGGCAAATTTCCTGCAAGTAGGGGCAGTGTTGCGGTACTCTCCTTTATCACAGCAGCTCTGATTATAGCCAGCTTGGTTGTTATTCTTGTAGTAGCGCCGGGAGCCGTGGAGACATAACCCAAAAGTAGGAGGATGGCGTTCACGGAAATCTGTATATTTTGATCGATTTTGCACTTGGTATTTAGCATCCGGGAAGGTGTACATTACAAGCATATATGGTTAAAAATAGCGTATTATATACTCATCTGGACACGAATATGTTGTTTTCCTCCATCAAGGGCCGCTTGCTTCTCTCCCTACTCATATTCTATTATTGTCACTAGACGCATCAGGGCAAGTTGCTACGGAGAAAGGTGAGAAATGTATACGTAGAATACGAGTTTCGAAGAAGCCAAGGTAGAAGATTATATTTTTGGATGGATTGAAAGCACCTAGCTGTTTAAGCCTTGGACTTGGGTCCGAACAGAGCCTCCTGCGTGTTGTACGTGTACTTCAAGTCCAAGTGCCAGTAGTTCGCCGTCGTCGGCTTGGTGATCAACCAAGCCTGGTCCAAGGCTTCCACGACCTCTTCAGGAAGTGGGCCCTTTTCCAGATCTTTCAAGTTGCCCTCGAGTTGGGAGAGACTGCTAACACCGATGATGATACCGTCACGGCCGCCATCCTTGATATTCAGAGCCGAATGGTGACGCATCCAGCGCAGAGCCGTCTCCAGCATCGTCAGACCATGCTTCTCGACTACAGGCTCGATGATTTTCAATGCTTCAAAGGTAGCGTCCTTGAAGTAACGCTTGCGATACATCTCTCCGGACTTTGCCTTGTCACTGTATCGACCCTCTTGGGGAACCATGTCTTTGGACTTGATCTTTCCAGAAAACAGACCACCAGCCAAGGGATTGTAGACAACAATATCGATACCGTAGCGTCGGCAAGCGTGGATCAACTCAGTCTCGATGGAACGCGCTGTAGATACATAGGTTAGCGATAATGAACTAGTACTGAGACGGTTGGTGTGCCGAAAGGGAGATCAGAAACTTACTGATGGCATTGTACATTCCCTGGTATATCGTTGGACGAACCCATCGTCTCTCGTTGCACATGGTCACAATCTCTGCGACTTCGAATGCAGTGAAGTTGCTCAAACCAAGCTGCACGAACTTTCCTTCCTTGTGCAACTGGTTGACAGCCTCTAGGGTTTCCGAGAAGGGTACGGAGCGGTCGGCAGCGTGCAAATAGAAGATATCGACCGTGTCAGTTCCCAGCTCCTTCAGAGATGTCTCAAGCTGGGCGCGGACGACATCAGGCTTGTGGTCGCCAGGATTCTTGGGATACCACTTCGTCGCCAAGGTCAATCCACGCTCTTTCCACTTGGCCTCGCGTGTCCAGGCTTCCTGCTGACCACCAACATATATTCGAGCCGTGTCGATTTCATTGTATCCCTGCTGCTGGAAGTAGTCCAAGCACTTCGTGAAATCGTCAAAGTTGGTGACGCGAGCTCCAGCGGACTCATCAGGCCCAAAGGTCATCAACCCGAGGATCACCCGGGGCTTCAGTTGCTGTGTGACAAGCATGTTGGCAAATATCTCAAATTTCTCGTCTTGGCGTAGCTATTGTTTTTGAGAGGGGCGAGAATGGATGTGTTTATACTGAGTGACAGCGGGGTTCGGCGGGGTACCTTAGGGACATTAATCGGCATTGGTGCCGGTATCAAGATAAGCGGCATCTTCAACCGCGATCGACACTCGCCAATCTGGAATATAGCGTCATGTTTAATTCCAGTTAACTCCGCTTGCCCCGTTGTTTGGAAGTGATATATTTGTAATCAGCTTGCGCGGCAGGTTCGAGAATATCTGCGCTACTTGCAGGTATCATATCATGATTAGGCCAGTTAGCTGAATTTGGTTATGCATGTCGGTATAGCAGAATCGATGCTATTTTATGCTAAGCTTTTTTGAAAGGCAACTAGCACGTCATGGACTAGCCAAATACCGTCAATCAGCACTTTGCGATTTGATCCAGGATTTTCACAGTAATAATAACAACTTATGAGTTCTGGCTGGACCTCTGGCCTATGTTTCGAAATACAATACAGTCTACACCCTAATTTCCCAGAGCTGTTTATCAGGAAAGGTGTAGACTAGTTTACATGATCGGTTGCCCGGGATGACATAACTACTATAAATGCTTTAAATCTACAGAGTATGGGTCTCACGTCAGATCCCGGACAATAATTAGGGGACAACCACCAGATACAAGACCAAACGGTTTAACTAGTGGTTTAAACTTCATTGTCTTGGAAACATATAGTAGGTTTCTAGTGGGTTAACCGGCATCTGTAGTTTCTTCTGTCCACTACTAAAGTTCTTGCTTGAAGTCCTTTCCTTTGAAATCGCTATCAATCGACAAATAGAGCCTTCAAGGGATCTGATTAGGACTATATGCCATATTCTGTTATTATTTATCCGATTGCAAGAGCTCAGAAGGTATTAATTTTTTTTTACGTAGCTTGCAGGTGGAGCAGATTCAAACTCCGTATGGAGTTGTGTACGAAGGACTAGGCAACGGATAGTGGAATCGAGATATGCAAACGACGAGTTGATCTCCATCTTGGGTTGCCCCGTTCTTTGTATCATAAAATAAAACTTGAGTTCGTGCCGATATCTCAACACGATCGCGCTTGTTGACCATCCATACCAACCCCCTCATTTCAACCAGATCGGCATATCATGTGAGGGTTAGATTTCGATGCGTGCCGAGCCGTATTCTGCACTCATTGGAATGAATAGAAAAGCATACCATATAATATATGGCGCTACCTCCTTTCTTAGAGGATATTTGCTACATCAGTCAGATATCTCACATAAGTGGCTCTATGACCCGGATGTATATAGTTCTGGCAAAAACAGCTTAGAGAACCTCTGTCTTCACGAAACTCCGTCAGACGCAATTATACTCTTTCTGGCATGTTTTCGATCAACTGTGCACTATACGTTCTGGAGATGCCGGCTTTCTTGCTGAGTAATTCTAGAACCCGCGTTATTATGGAATGCACTTTTCCAAACACAGATGGCACAGCAGGGAAATAACTACTATCACAACAACCTTGTTAACTCCGACTTGGCAGGATTATCAACAACGGTGATATTATAGTAAACTCCGCCTATGCGTTATATAGCACTCTCTGTCATCCTCAACCAGACAGTAGAGATGTATCTCGACTTGATATAGCTCTGCGGTATCTCGCTATGGCTATTTCTTCCGTCCTTGTTGTTGGTGCTGGAGAGCTGGGTACGGCTATCTTGCGCTCTCTTTGGCAACACCCAAACCATTTTTCTCTGTCAGTGTTATTTCGTCCAAGTAGCATTGCATCTTCCGACCCGGCCAAGGTTGCCGGTGTGAACGAGCTGCGCTCCTGGGGAATCACTTTCGTTGCAGGCGATCTCACATCCAATACAGAAGATCAGCTAAGCGAGATATTCTCGAGATTCGACCTTGTCATCGGCTGTACTGGATTTGTTAACGGCCCTGGTACACAGCTCAAGCTCACTCGCTCTGTGCTAGCTGCTGGTATAGATTTCTACATTCCCTGGCAGTTTGGTGTCGACTATGATACTATCGGTCGTGGATCCGGACATGATCTCTTCGACGAACAGCTCGACGTGCGCGATCTACTTCGTTCACAACAGCGCACTCGCTGGGCTATTCTATCGACCGGCATGTTTACTGGTTTTCTGTTCACACCAGAAATGGGGATTGTCGATATTGGGGTCCCATCAGTGCGGGCTCTCGGAAGCTGGGATACTGCGGTCACTGTCACAGCACCGAACGATATCGGCCAAATCGCAGCTGAACTCGTTGCACGCCCCGATGTTTTCGCTAATAAGCCAATATTCGCTGCTGGAGACACTCTTACCTATGCTGCGTTGGCTGATATCGTTGAGCGCCTCGTGGGGAAGCCGGTTGCTCGGTCCTTGCTCACAGTTGAGCAGGCACGGTCGAGCCTTTCAATGGACCCCGACAATGTATTGTTAAAATATTATATCGTCTTTGGCCAAGGCCGCGGTGTAGCCTGGGATAAGACGAAGACGTGGAATGCACAACTCGGAATTCCCGCGTTGAGCGCGGAGCAATGGGCAAGCAAGAATCTTGGCTTAACTGGGCTATAGTTAATTGATACTGTCGTATATCTGAGAGGATAATGACAGTGCATCCAGCATACAAAATGATACAGATCGCCGCAAAATAGACTAATTCTACAGTATATATTTCCTATTTCGTGGACAGCGGATAGAAAGTAGTCGGAGCATTCTCCGGAAGTCCCAATGAGAAAGCACACGCGTCCGGCTCAACATGGATTGAACATATATAATGAAAACTCCATAAAAAGGGAAATGAATTAACTCTGGGCACCACTGGATATCAGTGCTGCTCATAGGTGGAAAAGGTTGGGTCTTAACCGGGCCTGTCTTCCACTACATATCTTTTTATAGTTACTTGATACCTTAAGCCTTTGATGGTCTGGACATCTGATAAAATGGCCTAGAAGTAATTTATAGCCAATTATCAAATCTCCCTCCTTGTTTTTACCCAGATATGTTGGTGTTATCCTCTGCTTGGGTAAGCTTACCCCGGAGCGTCACGTGCGGCACATGCTTCCCCGGATATCGAAGCGGAGCAAGGAAGTTTATCCACACCAGAGTCCGTAAGCCCAACTGCGCAACTTCCCCTGTGTCGACTTGGGGCATCGTCAGACTTACACTCTCAGCTTTTCACTCGTTTTGGGATATTTTAGCTGGTCCTCCAGATCGACAATCCGCCGTACGCGTCACCTGCCAAGGCTCGTCCCGGCGTAGGGCAGGTGGAATTGTCCGCGTGGCCTGCAACCGTGGCCGCAGCATCTCAGCCTTTGACACCGAACGTCATGAGAGTCACATATACGCATATTGCCCCAGAACGACGGATTTCCTTCTACGACGCCCCTTCGATATCACTTCCCTCATTTCCTGCGACCGTTGCCGGATGATACCTGTGCGAATTGCTACGCTACCGGTGCGATTGTGAAGGGGTTTGGCGGTCCGGTACCTTATATCAGCGGGAACTTTTCAGTCCTTGACCCTATCAGGACTCTAAGCCCGCGTTAGAAACGACGATATATTAAAACAAAAACATACGTACGACGTGACCGAGGAAAGTGGCTTCAGACAACGTATCTGAGCGGAGGGAGGAGGAAGAACTTCGCGAAGTAGTGTGGGAAGCTGGAGCCTCAGACGACGAGATGCCGACATCTCGCCCCTCGAGCCAGCGCTCAATGAGTGGGCGTTCCCATCACCAGCCTTTACTCAAAGATGACCGCCGGGGCCGACAGCCAAGTCTTATGCCTACGCTGGATGGGAACGAAGTAGGACATGCTGCCAGGAGGTCAACATTCAGAAGTAGAACCCCAGTATATGATTCCAAAAATGCGACCCGCAAGAAATACATATATGCCTCGGGATTTTTACTTTTGAGCCTTGTTAGCTTCACTATCCAGACGGAGACAGCCTCATACATCACAAGTGAGCTGCACTGGAACAAACCATACTGCATGCTGTAAGTTTTATTGTTATCGCCCACGGAAAGCCCGATATAAACCAAATACTCATAAAACAACAACTAGCTATCTTACCCACGGTTCCTGGGTAGTCCTTTGGCCAATCCAGCTTTTAATACTGCGGCTGCAGAAACGACAGCTCTCTTGGGACGCATTTTGGCGGCGCCACGTATATCTCCTCCGAACGACCGCTCAGATGGTGGAGTCTGCAGATCTGCATCTCACGCAGCGTGATTACCATCGCTCTCCGGTCCCATATATGCTCAAGACAACTGCATTCGTCACGACGGCTCTCACAATTGCAGGTGGTTCGTGGTACGTAGCTGTCAACATGACAACTGCAAGCGACCTGACCGCCATTTACAACTGCTCTGCTTTTTTCGCGTATGCATTTTCGGTTCCTCTGTTAGGAGATAAATTCCGATTTGATAAGGTGTTTGCGGTTGTTGTGGCCATCATTGGCGTTCTTGTGGTCGCCTACGGTGACAGCGGTCCAGAGAAAGGTGATGGTGCTGCTGGCCAGCAGCAAAACAGACCACTGGGGAACATCATTATTGGAATTGGAAGCGTTTTGTATGGTTTGTATGAGGTACTCTACAAGAAATATGCATGTCCGCCAGAGGGGACCAGTGCAGGGCGGAGTATGATCTTTGCCAATACTTTTGGCAGTCTTATCGGGGCTTTCACCCTCCTCGTGCTCTGGATACCCCTGCCGATTCTTCATATTCTCGGAATTGAAAAGTTCAGTCCCCCTACAGGCGAAGTCGCCCGGGTGCTCTTTATTTCCGTCATCGCCAATGCTAGTAAGTGTCGCATCACTGACCACAAATCGAGGAAAGCAAATAAACTAACGCCTGATTCAGCATTTTCCGGTGCCTTCCTCGTTCTTATATCTCTAACATCTCCCGTCCTATCCTCCGTGGCCGCTCTCCTAACCATCCTCATTGTCGGTGTAGCCGACTGGCTCCGCACCAACAAGACGCCCTCCGCAGCATCATTTATTGGTTGCATCTTAATCGTCGCTGCATTCTTACTTCTAAGTTGGAGCACCTATCGAGAACTAGAAGAGGAACGAAGAAGACGCCTTTCAGACGTGGGAGTTGACTCTGACAGTGATGATGAGTAATTCACTTAATTCTCGCGCCGTTTCTTTCTCTCTTTTTCAGGGATTGCAACAGGCAATACTCCGGAGCATTGGGTCTCTTTAATCTGATATAACTAGTCTGTGGTTTTTCATTTTACGTTCGACTTTTCGTGTAGAATTAATCGTATACCCAGGGTGGTTTTACGAGTCATATTCATCTGATAGAGCTTATCTATAGTGGATTTCTTACGTTTGTTTGGCATCTGTACTGTTATGGGGAGGGGTTTTACAATGATTTGGTTTATTCAAATTTATTTTTCGGAGGCATTTATCAAGACCTTCAGTGGAATCTTAATACAGTGTCTAAATTTGGCTTATCTTAGTTACTGCGGTGCCAGATAAAGTAACCACAATGAGTTCCGCGCGAAAAGTTTTGCTTTTTCTATACTGAAACTGATAGCTGGCTAGGTACACTTTGTAAAACAGGCTGGCTCCGGCCGGGGTAGTAATGCGCCTTGGAGGAACAGGTGGAAAGGCGAATGGAAGGGGAAAGTGAAGGGATGCTGGAGGTTCCAGAAAGGGATGCGGCTGGAAGGTAAAAAGGCCATTTCGATAGATAAATCGCAAAGAGGTTATATAGAGGTTTCACTATCTCGGGCCGAGCTTGGCCAGGGCGCGAGCACCTTCTTCCTGCCACTCCTGTCGAGTCACCCACATGTCCTCCTTGTCTGCGATCTGTTGTTTTGGAGGTTAGCTAAATAATGTACTTCCTTCGTGGCAACATGTGAAGGGGAATGCTTACAAGGTTGGCGAGCACAGCACCACCAAGGAAGACCATGTGTCTTCGTCGTGGCGGGTCTTCAATGCGGACCTTGAATTTCTGAAAGGTCGTTAGCGGACCAAGGTTTCAATAATCATGTCGGGAATAGACGTATGCATACGTTCAATCTCTCTGGGTTTCCTTGCAGAACTCTCGTAAGCCAGAGCTGCTTGATTTCCTTCTCCAAACGGGATGGCAAACCCGGGTACATGCTGCTACCACCACTGAGCACAATGGCCTTGTACAGACTGGAGCGAACATCGACGTCTGTGCCTTGGATGGTGTTGAACAGTAGCTCTCCAATACCGGGTTGGTCAACATCCACGAGATGTGGCTGGAACATGCACTCGGGGGCCTCGAATCGTTCGCTTCCGACTCTGATCACTCGACCGTCAGGAAGAGTGTATGATTCCACCAGAACAGTTGTATCCTCCGAAAGCCTCTGGTCCAGCTCAAGATCGTACGACACATAGCAGAGCTTCTCTTTAATCTGGCGCACGGTCTCGAAGTCCGCAGTTCGGTTCAGCGCATAACCGCGACGGAGGAGGAGGGCAATCAGGTTGCGGGTGACGTCTCGACCAGCGACATCAAGGCGCTTGATATGGTGGTTAAGGACTGTCGATTCATACACGGGGACAATGTGGGTGACACCATCACCAGAGTCGACAACGACACCGCTGCTAAGACCTAGTAGGTGGGTACGCCATTAGCGCAGCTCTTCCCCCATCTTTCAGAACACATCTCAGAAACATACCCTGAGCATAAAGAGCAAGCACTGCCTGGATCGCAACATATACGCCCCCGAAGCCATATCCCTCCAGCATGACCTCAGCCATCTGTTCGCGGTTCTTCAGGGGGTTCATCGGAGGCTCAGTCAGGAGAATCTTCCGGCCGGCAGGATCGATCTTCATCTTCTCGTAGAATGTGTAGTTCCATAGATGTTGCATATCATCCCATTTCTTCACGATACCATTCTCCATCTGTTGCAGCGTATGTGTCAATTAATGTGTCTGCCTTCCATAAGGCGGGGTAGAGGTATCGCATCGATGCTTCTCCGGGAGATTGTTGGAACATACGGGATAGCTAATCTGCAGCATTGATCTCGCAGCAGCCGCCTCATCACCACACATGATATCCTTGACGACAATATCCCCAGCCTGTTCTTCAGATCGTAGGATGGGCCGCCCCACTATGGAGGGGAACTGGTGCTCTGGGAAGTTCTAGATAATGGAGTGATCATAAGCCAATACGTCCAGAGGTCCAACAGACGGTAACGACGGGGTGACTCTACCTGCGCGGCATATCCGACCTTCAGGAAACCGGTTCCTCCGTCGAGCACTGGTGTTGCATGTTAGTTGACACGCTTCGTAGCGATTGGGTTTCGGGAGGGACTCGTGGAAGCTCACCGATGGGCGCGTCCGCCATGACTAAAGCTGTTGTTCTTGATGGACTAAGAGGAGACACCGGCTCCTGAACAAATGTAGCAGGTCCCCAGCCGAGGAGAAGGACAGAGAGAGGTTGCGGGAGGCGAAAGGGCAGTTGGGTATGGCGCAGGTGGACGGAGTTGCTTGCGCTTCCCCAGGCCGAGTACGACAGCAGTCTGGAGGTGACGATGAGCCTGCCCAATGAGGCTTAGAGACAGCGGCCAGGTTGCCCACTCCACACAAACAACCGCCGACGACGGACCAAGTCTCGACATCTCGAAGAACCATGTCGATGGCTGGCAGCAGATATCTTCGTGTGTTTTCTGTTACAATTAGGGCAGCTATTGCTTGCTACATTCGAAAAATTATTATCGTAGGCATCCTTCCATTGGGATCACCTGACCGAAGGGCCCTGAGCGGTTGCGAACTGCCAAAGGACGAAAGGATGCAATCATACAATTACCTTTCTTTATGAAATGGAAGATACGTAGTCAGTATATATCTATTATTTAGTCTTCAACACCTGGGCCTCATGAGGAATGGGTGATTGCTGATGATGATCTATTATTCTATTCAACCATGAAGCGTAAACGGAGAAATAAGGGACATATCCAGAAAAGTAGAGGGAATCACTGCCATAACAAAAAAGAAAAATATATGTTGTCGATAACCGATAGTCTATTTGCCTCCCTGTCGACTCTTTTCGTTCCAGAAGGCAAGACCAGCCTTCTGACGCAGAATTCCATACATGGAACTGCTGTCAAGGCACTCGCCTCCATACTCCCTGGCAGCAATCATGTTGTTCTGAGCAACCTCCAATGCTGGGAGCTCAACGTTTGCATCCTTGGCCATCTTGAGGGCATGCGCAGCATCCTTGATTGACAGGGACACACCGAATCCAGGACGCGTGTTGAGAGGAGGAGCGTAAATTCCAGTGGTGAGTCTCTGAGAGTAGCTTCCAGCAGTAGGGCCAAACGCTTCCGTAATGAGCTCTTCCATGGGACCAGTTCCCAATCCTGTGCGCTCCGCAAAGACCTGTGCCTCTCCCACAGTCTCCATCAAGCTGACAGTCACGATATTTCTGCCACGAAGTGTCAGTGCGTTTCTCTGAGAGGTTATTAAATTGACGGATGGCATAACATACCCTGCAATTTTCAACAGAGAGGACTTTTGGGGGTCATCTCCGCAGTCGATGACCTTCCTTCCCATGATGTCCTGGATAAGTGGCTTGACGGTCTCTCGGGCCCCCTGCGGTCCACCGATGGCAAAGACCAGCTTCCCGGCAGCAGCAACAGGAGCACCTCCAAAGACAGGGGCGCAGACGAAAGCCGCATTCTTCTCTTTCAGTTTGGCTGCAGCTGCGCCAATCGTGTCAGGATGCACGGTTGAACAATCAACAAAAATCTTATCTTTAAGTGACTCTCCCGACGCGACAACTGAAGAGACGAGACCGTTTAGAACATCGTCGTTAGCAACCTAGATAATATCAATGTCAGTCAACCATACTGTATTCTGCACATTCAATTGCTCTCACCATAGTAAAGATAATGCCGCACTTCGAAACGAGCTTCGAGAAGCTCGTCTCCTCCACTGCGCCCAACTCTTGCAGAGGAGCACCCCTAGACCGGGTGCGGTTGGAGAATACCAAGTCCTTCGCCTTGGTAGCAACCAGGTGCTTTTGGAGGTTCGTGGCCATTCCAATGCCCATGGATCCCAGGCCATACTGCGCGATACATAGATCCCGTCAGTTCCGATGCCCTTCTTTCACGATGCTTTTAGCTGGGCCAATGGACAGGAAGACTCACCCAGCCGATCTGCGCAACACCAGCCATGATGTTTAATATCTTATCAAAAGCCGCTGTATCTTTTTAGGTTTCTACAAGCCTCCTTCGTAAAGGTAGAGTTCAAAAGAAAGCAATGTCAAGACGATCCTAGCTCCGTTGACAACCCACGCAGGAGAGAAAAGGCAGAATTCAAAGAAGAAACCACAACGCCACGGCGAGATTCCAAATGACGTCTGTCGTATTTAAGTCGTTTCCACTCTCAAGACGACTTGCGATGCCCACTATTGTCGTCCGACTCAGAGGCCGTGGAGCTTTCCAGTTTACCTTAGCTCCCGAGAAAGCATTACTTATCGGCCGAAAGATAAGCCATTCCCCCTTGGATTTGTTAGTACCTGAGCCAGAAATAAGACTGCCATCTTCGGTGCTTATTTCCCAGGATAAGACCCAGTTTTCTGTATACTCATCCAGAATTAATCAATTCGAAACCCTCTTTTTCTCTTCATTCTGAGTCATCGGTCTACAGCCCTTCCGGGCAAGGGACTCAGCAGTCACTAAGCCGGATGGCTGTAAGGCGACGGTATACTCCGCAATACATGTTCAAATGAACATGGAGCGCTCTTTTCTTCGATAAGCGGCGGGAAACCTTTTAGGCCAATCGGACAAGATGGATAAGAAATCGAGCTGCCCCTCCTCGAGCACAGAAGTACAACCTGATCGGTTGGATCTTCACGGTTTCTCGGGGGAAAGGGATTGAAGACCGGGTATAAATCATCTAATTACTGATATTTCGTGCAAGCTACCAATAACCTTAGGCACAGTGCGCGTAAAGGCACGCACTCTCTGACTTAACATTTAGTGTCCTCGTGCTATTATCAACGTGAACAGGTATCTATGACTCCTTTCATGCCCCGTAATATGCGCCATTGCGACGCCCGGGCAAGTGGAATCATAAGTTTTCCGCGGAGAATCGGCATGCCGGGGATACTCCGTACCATACAAGTGAGATGTTAGTAGTCTATGCAAGTGGCTAAAATCTCGTACGACTTTCTACATGGTTCACGCGGGATCTTTCCTGATTGCTGACGAGAAAGACAAAACAAAAATAATAATAAAAATAAAAATGGATACACTCAAATCGAATGGATGTGGAGTCATTATCATTATAACCTAAAGTAGATATTGACAGAACGCCAAAACCACCGCCAGAAAGTTGGATGGGCAGCATGTGATATATCCTTAGAAGATATGACAAGATCGTATGTACAGGAAGCGAAATAGAGAAAGGGCTTAAACTATGCAAATAGAGGCCATTTATAATTCCAGCAAATGGCTACAAAATCAAGAAAAAGAAAAAAGTCACACAGCTACCGGGAGCGGCCCTCGATCCCTAGCCGATAACACCTTGAACTCCTCTTGAAAAAGGGTAAACGGCAATGACACCGATCTAGAACTATCTGTGCAGGCAGAGAAGACTGAAATCATTCAGTCTCCGTTAGGAGGGTGGATGGACGCCATGGCTGTTTTTGATCCTTGTTGTATCAACCAAACCCGGATAGAGGTCAGCCCATTCTTTCCCAACGGACCAGTTATTCAGATTTCGCAGGTGCCTTTCGAAGACAGGATTAATCAGAAGCTCCTCAGAATCGGGGGAAGATAGGAGGCAGTCTGTCGCCTCATACGGCCAATTGACGGAGATGGTGCTTGTCCACGGAACGAACCATTCTTCGAACGGAAAAGACTGCCAGGACATCACAACTCGGTCACGTAATCGAGGCCAAGGGAGATAATCAACCCACGCCGGGTGTGGAGTAAACAGTTGAGACGGGCGCGGTGTCAACCATTCTGGCAGACGTTCATAGTTCTGCTGAGTAGGGTAGATCTGCCATCTCATGAGGAGAAACATCACATAGAGGACAGCGACTTGTTCTGGAAGCGATGCAATATCCGGGAAAGCATGCAAGATGTCTGTAAAGACTTTTGATATAGGATGGGAGTAAACACTTTTTTCCGGATTCAGCAGAGATGTGATACTAGGGTACGGTGGGCCAACAAGGCGCTGCCCCGAGACTCCTTCTGCTGCTTGTTGCTGACGATCACGGAGGAAGTTCAGAAGGACACTGTCAAGGGGACATGTTGGAGGAACATTCCGAATAGGGGCAGTGAAGGCCGTCAATGGTGATTCTGATGATATATTGTTTGCCGGTTGCGTGTCTCCAGGTGTGGCAGTTTCCGTCTGGGGTAGTCTCGGGCTATCTGGGGTGAGTCGGATATCGTTCACCTTCGGTATATGCTCCGAGCCGTCTAGCAAGAAGTTGAATCCAAGCCTCTCACCGGACTCGCCGAAATCAAGTCCATGAGTCAGATTATACCGCTGGTAATTCAATGCCGTCGGTACAGGCCAGAGATTTTCTCCATCAGCAGGCCAACTTCGACGCAGCCCAACAAGAGCCGTCAACTGGTCTATCGGGGAAGGGGTCCTGGCAGTTGGTGCTGACTGTATATGCGGCTGTCCTGTCGGTAGCGAGCCCACACTACTGGGTGTGCAACCGTTACTTTCTGATGGCGCAGGAGGTTGGTGTGCAGGGCGAGTTTCCTGGTGAGAGAATGTCGCAACGGAATCTGTTCTCAGCAAAGAGACACCCCGTCAGCCAGTGAATGGGTAGAAGATATCCAGAAGAATTACCTGAAGTTCCACTTGTGCGAAGCAATGGTTGTATAATGTCGAGCACATCTGCTAGGCGTTTCCTGATCTCTCGGTTCTCTGCTTTTACCGCCTCTTTCTCCTTCAGTGCAGCTTGCAGGTCGAGATAGGGTTTCTGTGAGGATAGATCCCGAACCTGCTGCTGGAGGGCCTCAATCTGTGCCTTGGTGCGTTCTCTGATAGCTCGCTGTGCCTCTCGATCATTGGCGCGCTTCTTTGCCAACTGCTCTGGTGTCAAGTTGGCGACGCCTCGTGAAGCAGCGCTGGTCGCCTTTCGCTTCCTCCCCGCGAGCGGAGCATGTCCTGCATCAGGTGCTGACTGAGCCGTCTCGGGAGACCCATCGTTGATGAAATCGTCAGGTGCACCGTTTAGTCGCGACGGATGGCATGATGACTCTCGCGAAGGAGCAGCATTGTCGGTGACAGCGTGGTTGTGGCCGTCTGCTGTCATGGCCTCACCCACGTGTCAGCCGCCCGTGGCACCCATCCACCAAGCTGTTGCGATCGCTGAATGTGAGGGATGGCGGGCTTGGGGGCCCAGAAGGTTGGTGATGGCGACTAGAGTAAGTTAATTAATTACTACGGATGCTTCGAAAGAGCGTTCCTCTGTGAATGACCCAGCCAGATTTGATAAAATGCGTACGGATCTTGCATCCGACGTGCACGGTGGGGGCCAGGCGTTGAGATAATTCTTCTGCGGATGTCGTTGAAAAACGATGGGAACAGAGGCAGGATTTCAGAACAACTTGAGAGAAAAATAGCCTGAAATGGCGGCCCAGAAGACCGAAGAACCAGTCGCGCAGTAAGATGATCAGGAGGTTTGTCTCCTATGCAGTCAGGATGCAACCTGTTCTGCTACTGCTTACCAGTAGGTACAGGGGTCGGGTATTGAATGTCTCCGGGGGTAAACCGATTTTATCACTGAGCCTCAACAATCCAAATGCCAATGTCAATGACGAACGAATTGTTACTGCGTCAAATATCCTCGGCTGATTTATTCATATGCTACTACGCAGACTCGCGCAGTGAATATTGACGCGCTCACTACTTCTAGATGACGTTCTTGATTCAAAGGGCAATAGCATGAAATGTACCTAGAGTCATTTTCTAATTGGCCACCTGAACCTTATAAGAGAGATAATATTGTACCTACTCTGCGGACAATAATAAGTGACGTCTATCCTTAGCCAACGGCTCTCGGGTCTGCAGATCAAGCCGTTGTCCCACAATTTTATGTTCGCGCAAGGCAAGGTTGATTCATAGATCTGGAAAGTCGGCTAGAAAGTGCCGAGCTCGCTCTTAAGAGTGGCTGAGGCGGATACATAGAGAGTTCTTCTAGCATTCACATGCCCCTACTATTCGACGTGGGTTGCCACCGGAATTGCTCATTCTATACTCGACATATGCCGCGGCTTGAGAGGTCGTTACTACATGTAGCATGTAGCAAATATGTGTGCTCCTTCTGCTTTTGTGAGAGCACATATGGCTGTATATTGACTCAGTCACTAAGCAATCCAAGCGAAGCGCCCTTAATATATGCTTCCTAAGTACGTATTCAACTAATGTTAAACACCATAGACAGTTTACTGAGAAATCTTGGTGGGCATTTTCTAAGTTTATCCTTTTGCGCGATTTGGACGTCTGGATCCTTCCCTAGCATCTCAAGTATCATATTTCAATAGCTTAAACTACCATGTTCACAGCATCATAATATATAGCGATCTACTATATTTTGGGTCCATAGGACCAGTAGGAAGTCTCCTACCTCTTTCCATTTCAGGTCTAGACTGACGCACAGCAGAGTGTTTAGATAGAGCTTCAGGCTTCTATTCTAGCTAGAATCGTTAATAGCTAATATGCCCACATTTTCGAGCATATTTTTCGCATTCGATCTGGGCTAGCTGAGAGGGAGGGACATGGCTGAGCTGAAACACACTTGATCTACATCAGATTCCAAGAAATAAAACTATGGTGCAATCTTGACTGAATTTGTCTTGTTCCAGTCCGTTCAGTGATTGATATTAGCCAATTACGGAGTAGAAAAGGGATGTATATAGATTACAGATCTCAGAGTATTAGCAACGAATACAGTAATTACCTATCCAATTTACAATGAGAGTTTGACGTATCTAGCGCAAATGTCCTTCTCTTCTACCCTCCTAGCAACGGCGCTAACTGGGTCTCCACTCACCGAGGATCACGGGTAGACGATCGAATTACTCGAGGCCTTCCAGCATCTTGGGGTAGGCTTCTATGGGAACTTTACACCTATTGCGGAGCAGTAGAAATACCTCTAGGATATAACGTCCCAACACATATGACCATAGGGTATGGAGAATAGGGCTTCCCGTCCACTCAGCCGTACTCAAACCACACGCGTATGGTGGGTGACCACATGCGAATCCCTGCTGTTGTATGTTTTCACTTTTTGATCTTTTTGGACATCTGGAGATATACCTACATATATATATCATATGCGTCGAAGTTTCTGGATTCCTTTTGTTTTGTTCTTATCTTGCATACATTCCGATCTTATGAGTATCTTAAACGGATAGATTACAATATCAATACACTTATCTAATTACGGTGCATGTGGTTTGAATTGTCTTGAGTAATGACGTTAGACTTTTATAGAATGGGCCACTGCTGGCTTTCTTTAACATCGATTATATTTACAAGAACATATTTGACCTGCTATTCAACACCAATAACCCAATTAGGCTACTATAGCTAACCTACGTCACGTAACCTCTCGTGGCCATCGCGGCCCAGGAAGCCCCAAAAAGGGGCCCAACAATTTGCTATCTAGGCAAATTAAGGGTATCTTTAGTCATATCTGAGATGGCAAAGGCCACCTCTAAGATATGGAAAGGAGACACGGTTTCCCTGAGGGATGAACAGTCGAATCTTTCATTCGATCATATGTCCCATTTTTCCGATCTAGTAAAGTCTCGTTAGGCAAAATTCTCAAGTGAATGGACGCATTAGAAAGGATTAAGACCTACCTTCGTCCTTAAATAACCCTCAATCTCTGAACTTCTGATCCCCTTCTTCCCACCTGTCCTCCACGCCAAGGGGATCATAGGAACTCTCTCCTTAACAATGACCTCTCTATTTGGGCCTTCAATTGCCCGCACCTTGTCGGGATTATTTGTGAGCAGTCTGATTCCGGCGTCAGAGGAGTCGACACCCAAACCAAGATCGACAAGAATTGCGGTCGCGAGACCATAACTCCTAGCGTCGGCCGGGTGTCTCAGCAAGAGGTTGGCTTCTACCGTGTCAGAACCCAAATCCTGTAGATTGTATGCTTTCAATTTTTCCCCGAGTCCAATACCACGACCTTCTTGACGAAGATATACGATGACACCGCCTGGTGGATCCACAGATGAGGAACCGGATGCGGTTTCATCATCGTTCTCGGGCATCGACATCAACCGAGCAGCCTCATCCAATTGTTCACCGCAATCACAACGGGCTGACCAGGCGGTTTCTCCCGTATAGCACTCAGAGTGGATTCTCACTAATGGCGCCTGCTTCTGCTTGCTTGGGGCAGACCCAGGCTCCCTGAGCGCCTCAGAGACAGCCTTATCACCAGCATCACTGGAGCCTTCAGATGAATTTCGCGATTCCTTCCCCTTCCCCGTGTCTGGCTCAACATCGTAACGACTGCTGACCCTTCCTGGGCGCAACCTCCCCACATAAGCACCACGAATCATTCGGTCCATCTCAGTCTCCCCGGGTATCACTCGATCCAGACTCTTGCTTCTAATATTATTTCCAAAGACAATCGCGAGATGTTCTTTATTGTCGACATCATTCTGATACAGATGCAGGAACATTTCCGCACCCGTCGTGGTGGGGATGCGCGCACGCACTATACATTCCACATGAGGTAACTGGGGAAGGAGTTTTGGTGTCTTTGCATTGGCGCGCTCTGTTTCAATGTCTGGTTGGCTTGTTCGTTGTTGTAGGAGTTGCGCATTCACGGTGCCACCCGGCGTCGCTGGAGGGGTAAAAGTGGGGGATACGATAGAGGCAGGCAAGGCCGGAGTAGCTCCATCACGTAGGTCGTTCTCTCCAGCAATTACCTGGGGGCGCGGACTCGTAATTGAGGGCAATGGGGGACTTGCAGCCTCTGAATTGAGAGAGTACTCGGATATATGATGGCCGGGATGCACGGGTTGCGGCGAAAAGTATGGAGAGGCGTGCGAAGGTAGGTCAGGCATACTGCCGGTAAGCTGCGCAGCAGCAGATGATGCGGGAAGAAGAAAAGAATTATCTGACAGTATATAAAATCTGTACAAAAATCATAGAAAGAGCCATAGAGGACGGATTGATTGCAGTTCAGGCACGTTCAAGTGTGACTCTCAAGCCCCGGCAGATCTCATGCGGAGACGACCTCGGTCATGACGCTGAATAAGCCCGACGAAACTGAGCCAGAGTCCGGCCCCGCCACGATTTGTCAGGTCTGACAACATATCCGAGATGGATTGCCATCTAGCACATTCTGCGCCTCTAAAAGAAAATAGCGTAGAGACAACCACTCCTGCGGATGTCGGAAATAACAATTCAAATAATTTGGCATTGTCCGTCTTGACCATGAATCGTGGGCATTGAAATTTCGAACGCTTTGTCTCGACAAAAACTCCGAACCCCGCACCCGAATGACCCTACTCCAAAAAAAAAAAAAATGTATATACATGTAGGCAATGGGGTATCATGTCTGAAGCATCCACCCTTTCTTTCTCAAAAAGAATAGTTTCTGCATAAATTCATCTCATTTCCCGGGGATATCCAGAACGAAGCGTTTGTCCACTTCCATTTCCTTGTCATCCTCCTCGCCCTCAAACTTCAACCGGTACACATCCTTCTTAGAGCCCATGACTTCGGCTCGATAGAAAGTAGTCGTATCGGGGTATCTGGCAAGAACCTGCTTCCCGACCTGGAAGGCAGGAAGCGTAGTACCGACCTGGGGTATCGGGATCAGGGACGCTGCGGTTGTCTTGTAGACGGCGCCCTGTTCGCCATTCTCGTTGGGTTCGGGGTCTTGAACATCGTATCTAAACTCGTAGTTGGAATTAGCATATGTATAGAGAACATTCTCTGGCGACGAATATACCGTTTCTTATGCCCGTCCCCAGATATGCCTTTTATAATACATTGTATACCTTCTCCCTCGACACCTTGCTTGTTTTTGTTGTGCTTGAAGACTACCTCAGCGCCGATGACTAGCTGTCCGCTGCGCTCCGCTATGGTGCCTTTGGTAGGTTCTGTCCCTTCCTCCACCTTGACGGTGACGTTATCACGAGCATCGCGAGGCTGGTTACTCGACACGCTGCTACTTCGTTGTGCAGTTCCCTTCACGCGGTTCAGCTTGTCCGATGCAGAGGTAACCGAAGGCGCTGGCGATTCAGCGGCTGATCCATCGGCCTCGTTTCTCTTCTTTCGAAACTTTGGGAGGGAGGCGAGACGACTTAAGGGCGCCTCGGCCTCTGACGCCGATCTCAACGCGGTCAAGAGCCCCAGGTTCTTTATAACATCACTAGGTTCGTCTTGCAAGATGGCTCGTTCTTCTTCGCTAAGCTTCAATAATTGACGGTAGAGACTGTCAAGTTGGTTGTGCTCTGGCAGCGTGGGTTCTGCGTTTGACGAGACGTTATTAAGAAGTCCACACTCACAGATCTTGTAGCCACTGTAGTCGGGAGATGTAGTTGTATATTACTGGATGTGACAACAAGGAGAGCATTCGCAGAGATGATACGTGGTGCAAACGGGCCCTGGTTGTAACGGCTATATCAAGGAATGTGAAACTTACTGCTACCCTCTCTACCAATCTTCTCATTTAAAGCCACTATCTGTTCTCCGAGAAGTCTTTGTTTATCATTCTTTTCCTTGGCCTTGCGCAGATCTTGTATAATCTTGTTCCACATATCGGTTTCCTCGTTAGCAGCTAGACCATTGTCTCTGCTTGTTGGGGGACCTCTCGGGCGGTTTCGCGACATTTTGTGTAGCTATATTGTCCGACAGAACTCTTTCTTTCTGTTGCTGCTGGATATTATTGTGCCTTGGACGCCTATTTTTGGCTAGGTGTCGCGTCCTACTCGAACGCGGTCGATCTTCTCCAAGGCGTTAAGTACAGCGCGTCCCCTCACGCCGATGCTTATTAGACGAGTAGTAGTCGAGTGGAGGACGAGAATTCGGCAGCGGAGGTGCAATTGATCCGCACGGCTTCTATCCTTACTCGACAAACAGCCCTTAAAGCTGCGATACTGACTGGCCGGAATTCATAAGTCTGGGGTTCGTGATGATCTTGGCTGCAGTTACTCGATGTTCCGCAGTGGGTTCGGCGCTCCCAAAAGGCGGTGGGTAGATCTGCTGGGCTAGTTCCGGGCGCATCTGGCCCGCTTCCGGCGACCGCTGACAGCTGGCCTAATCGGGCAGTCTGTAGGGCCGAGGGCTTAACGGTCACGGGACGGATGCGGGCATGCAGTAATGATGGCGGGGGGAGGAGCTTGAAGGCGAGGTTGCTTGGTAGTTTATAAGATACACAGCTGCGCTCTGGGGAATTACTATCTCTCAGAAGTAATTCTTATCACAGGGCTCATAGTTGGAGGTTTCTCTGAAGCAAAAGCGCCTTACTCTCTTGGTTTTCTGTTCTCTCCCTCATTGTTTTGCAAAAGGTGACCGCCGTAGTCGCCTTCAGCCCCGCCGCGATGCAGATACCATTACTTCGTCTCCAGTGCGGTATGTCGATTACACTCTTAGGACCAGGTCCATGACCATTAGCTTACTCTATCTAGGTGTCAATAGTTACGATTGGGGTACGCTGCCTTTAGGAATCTGTTTATTTCGAGCTCCGCGCTGAACGTCAACATAGGAAAGCTGGGCCAGGAATCGGCGGCAGCCAAGTATGCCGCAACCACGGCATCTTCAGACTTCTCTATTGAGAACGAGAAACCATACGCTGAAGTTAGTTACTCTGTATAGTACAGAGATGCTGTCAGTTAGCTTACACCATTATCATCTAGTTATGGATGGGCACGCACCCCTCTCTTCCTTCGAAAGACCTCGAGACCCAGCGCACATTGCTAGACCTTGTGCAAGACAACCAGGCATTGATGTCTACTGAGATTACCGAGAGATATGGTGGAAAGCTGCCTTTTCTATTCAAGGTGCTGTCGATCAGAAAAGCTCTCAGCATCCAGGCGCACCCAAACAAGAAACTTGCGGAGCAGTTGCATGCGAAGGATCCCAGAAATTATCCTGGTGAGCCAGCTACGAGCCTCGGACATGAGATCTGGACTAACCCGTCATACTGTGCAGATGATAACCACAAACCTGAAATGACCATCGCCATCACGCCATTTGAAGGACTTTGTGGCTTTCGACCCTTGGCCCAAATCGTACATTTCCTCAAGGCTGTTGATCCTCTCCGAAACCTAGTTGGCCACCAGGTAGCCAGTGACTTTGAGGAAACTGTAAAGGGCTCAGAAGACTCCGAAGAGGAAGCGGTCGTTTCGAAGAATAAAGACGCTTTGCGTGCCGTGTTCACATCACTCATGCAGTCCTCTCCAGAAAGCATAGAAGCTGCCACGAAAGATCTTGTCGCCGCAGCAGAGAGCTCGCCCGCAACCTTCGCTAGTGGCGGTACGGACCAGGAAATCACACCGAGCCCAAGGGAACTGGCCGAGCTCGTGACTCGTCTCAACGGACAGTTTCCGAATGACATTGGATTGTTCGTGCTCTTCTTCCTCAATTACGTTAAGCTGTCGCCCGGAGAAGCAATGTTTCTCAAGGCAGATGACATCCACGCATACATTTCCGGCGACATTATCGAATGTATGGCATCTTCTGATAACGTCGTCCGTGCTGGATTCACACCTAAGTTCAAGGACGTTGATACCTTGACAAAGATGTTGACATACTCTTACGCTCCAATTGAGGAGCAGAAGATGGACCCAACAGACTATCCATATGCCATGTTGAATACGGTCGCCTACACGAGTTCTTCTGCTGCAATACTCTATGACCCTCCAATTGAGGAGTTCAGTGTTGTGAAGACAGATCTAAATAGGACAGGAGCGAAGGCAACGTTCGATCCGATTCCTGGCCCGAGTATATTTATCTGCACTGAAGGAAAAGGCAAGATATCCGTGGGTCCTAAGACCGAAGAGATCAAGGAAGGATACGTCTTCTTTGTAGGAGCCGATGCAGAATGCATCATTGAAAACACTGGCAGTGGCGAAGGCGATGAGGATGTCTTCACTACTTTCAAGGCTTTTTGTGAACTTACTGGAAAGGAAGATATGGTAAACGGACACTGAACCATTCCAACTTCCTTTGAATGTCTACCTAACCCATGCAACAACAATTTAGGGAGGAGATTCCGTTAAGCGAAACAGAAACGGCAACATCTCTTCACTCTGACGATATTAGCGATGATGGTAATAGTCCCGGATTTAGAAATAAAAAGAAAGATCTGATTCAACATGAAGAATACCATATTTCAATTTATCATTCTCTGTTATATAGTTCCAGAAACTTTTATTTCAATCGTATATTTCCATCCGACTGGATAGCACGGTGTGTTCAATGAAACTTACACCAGCACTTCACGTCCCGAGCTTTGACTGAATGGTCTGCAATATGCAGTTCAATATTTAGTCTATCATATCGGATTCATTACATGAAACGCCCAGAGAGTCCAGCAAGGCAAGGCATTTAAAACGACTATATTAAGAGGAGACTTTAGGAGCATATTTCGCCGCAGCCGTATCAAAGAAGGAACTCTTCTCCTCCAGGTCGGTGAGGAGGCCGTGTGACGGCTGAACTTGTTGTAGGCGCCTAAATATGTGCAACAGATGTTAGCCTGGTTCCAGGGAGATATGTTAGAGAAATGAAAACGGCTTCACGTACGAAGAGAGTTCCGTAGTGTCTTTTCCACTTAGGACGCTCAGGACAATGGTGTTCGCGATCAACTCGGCATCATCCGGGTACTTCTGAATGGCAGCAGAAAGCGCAGCCTCCGCTTCGGGCAGGCGACCAAGGTGCAGCTCAGCAACAGCTTGACCGACAATTGACATAGCGGAGGACGTGCTAGGAGCAGAGGCGAGCTCTTCGTAAACGTAGAATGCGGATTGGTATTTCTCACCACCCTGTATGAGAAGAATGGAGTCAGTTCTGATACCTGATAACCGAACCAGTATTTATGGTTAACACATACAATTCTCATTCCAACCCAGGACTCGGCCAAGTTGAAGACAAGCGAATCCTGCGCCCAGCGCTTCGCAGCTTGCACTTCCTTCAAGGCAAGGTCGGTGCGGTTCTGTTGTAGGTGGATCTGAATGATAAGTGCAACACTATGGGTAGAGAATAATCAGCACGATCCTGCGCTATCACAAATAGGACAGATGGAGCCTTGGGGAGGTCTCGTTGGGATAACTCACGCCTCGAGGTTACCCTGGTGCTTCGACAACAGCGACAACGCCTCCTCACTGTGTCCCTGGGCCTGGAGAACGGTCCCAGCGAGAACCTGGATGGTTCCATTCTCGGGATCCTTCTGAGACAATTCCTGCGCCAGAGTCAAGGCCGATTCGGTGTTTCCCGCAGCCTGCTGTGCCAGCGCCTTGACGGCCGCAAGCTCAGGCGTGTCCTCTTCTCCCTCGACATCTGCAAGCACTTCTTCGGTCTGGTTCAGGGCGACCTTCGCGCGAAGCTTGAGCACACGTGCCGGTAATTGGTTCTCTGAGGATAGCGCAGTCGTCTCGAAATCGATCACCTCCTGGTATTGGCCCTGGTGGAAGGCATTGTAGATGTTAAGGAGTTCTGTAGGTGCGCATGACCCATATCGGTAAGCGCACAATTCACAAAGGTATCAAGACAGCAGGTAGATGTATGTCATATCGCTTACCTCCCTCTGCTGAGAACGGATCCATGTTGACGTTTGTAATTGCTTTCTGCCGGTTGTTTAGTTGACTGCCAGCACGGCCTAAACCGCGGAGTTGGATAATGTTGGCTTCAGGCGGGCATCAAAACCAGGAAGCTTTGCCGAGACGGCCTGCCTATCGGGGTCGCATCTTCTAGGGTAGGTGAGACGAGTACCCGCAACAGACTAGACCAGCTGGATATTACTATTTTCACTACGTCCAATGCACGCGGATCAAAATGTGCATTGTCTTAATTAATCATATACTATTGTGCTCAATATACTCCGTAACTAGTTCTAGATGCATAATGACATGCAGACCATAGAAGTGACATGACAGATTAACTATAGTTATACAATGACGCCAAATTGCACGAGAACGCCGATTACCAAACACCACAAAGACAGCTCGCATGGATTCTAGAAGATTATCACTATGAAAATCATTAGTAAAGTACCCAATAGACATGCCAGGAATATAACATACCTCCAAAAACATAGCAGAAAGGTAACTGATGGTGTCACCCGTCTCCATTTAGTTGTCTTCGAAGTCCGTGTGCTCCATACATCCGTGCATGACTTCTAGCTTTGCCTCCATAGATTCATGCTCGGAGTTTGCGTTATGTAGTATTCCATAGATCCAATAAATTTGCTCCCGCAGTAACCCAAGGAGACAGCCTGAGAAAGACCCTCGACCATTGTCACCGTCACCATCACCATCACCGTTATCATCGCAGGACATCGGGTCTGGTATGGCCGATTCAAGCTCCCATTGTTCGAGGGTGTGGTCAATATTTAAAGGAGATAGCTTATTAGGCCTTGGCTTAGGCATGGCCATATAGGTCGCTATCTGGTACCCCGATGCTGCAATACTAACTGCCGAGTGATCGAGACTTCCCGACTGAAGACTGAAGTTACCGGTCCCTCTTCGTGTCTGGTAACAGATATTGCACATCTTGCGGTCGTTAGAACTGATGGAGCCGGTTTTTGGTTTCTGTGGAATTGCTTTGAGCCAGCAGTTGTCACTGATATTGTTTCTCGGGTCGCGTTCAGAATTAGGAGTATACGCTCTGAGGCCAGTAAATGGAGATTCAATGCTATTTTGATTTATCATGGTGTTGACGCGATTCATGATTATGAATTTCTTATTCGAAATAGATGTTATGCAGATGTAATGATGATAGTTCCCGTGGCAAGTCGCACTAGAGAGGCAGGTGCTATGCAGTGAATGTGATTATACGCAATGAGATTGAATCAGTTGGTTGTAAAAGAATACCTTTTCCATATGGAAGGGACGAAAAGCAGAAGTTCTGATATATATCTTCAACATATCTAATATTATGCCCAATATGCTGAGGGGGGTTAGATATCTGGAATTACTATGTTAACTGGAACCCATTTTGGTGTGTATCCAGATATATGGTATCCCGAATAGGTATAACATGGGATTAGGTTATAAGTACCATGGAGTGAATTCTTAGGCACTTTCCATCGATACGGAAAGATCAGTCCTTATCCGCAGCCGATACCCCATTTTTTTCGCTGTGATACCTTGAGTTCGCTTCTCGTGTATGTGATTACCAGGGTTTCGAGCATATCTGCGGCTATTAAAAGCAGATCCGTTTAATATGCGATGAGGTAGTTTCAGGTTAAACATAAATGCAGAGAAAAAAGCTGTCATTATATTAACCGTTTGATACACTTAGAATATCTTCGCTAATAATGGAGAAGGAACAAGCTAACAAGGCACTATGGACTGGTAAATGGAGCTGAAAACCCATTTACCTATCGAGTGACAGTTTGTCTGTAGATATATATATATATATATATAGCAGAATGCTTTCTCGAAGGACGGATCGGCTTACATATATCTTAGTTGTTTCAGTAAATTTAGAGTTGAGATATAGAAAAATACTAACTGCCAAAAAACGGCCCCTGTGGACATAAAGAGAATGGTTATTATTCAATCAACTTTGTTGTATACAAAATGGGCCATTACTAATTGACCGGGGAAAAAAAAGGTACTTTTTGCGTCGACCGGGAGTCGAACCCGGATCACAACTTTGGAAGAGTTGTATGCGAACCGCTACACCATCAACGCTAGTAGTTGCTTACAAACACTCGACTTGAGATTCAAGAAGGAAATGAAATCTATCTTTAAACTAGACACTTATCGGAAACATAGTAACTGCTTAGTCCACGAGCGTTACGGTAAGATAGAAATAACTATTCACGTTATTATTTGGAGAGAAAAGTCCTTACAGAGGACCTCCTTCACCTGAATTGGAAAAGGCCTGGAATAAATTATGGGACCGTGAGTAGAAACGCAAAAGCTGAACTTAATAACCGCTAATATCCTCGTAGAACCTGAAATATTGATACCACCTGAAGGCATGGCTCAATTGAACAGAAGTGGCGAGCTCCTGGGACAGTACATGAAAGCACCAGAAGAAGAGGGAACTGGGTATGTTGGCGGTCTCGAAGTATTCCATCAGCTTCATTGTCTGGTATGTACAGTACTTATCCCCTTCAAACCAAACCTCAGAGTACGTTGTTAATTCGCGGTGGCGATGATCAGAATTACATTCGCCAGTTTACGTGGTACACAATGGGTAAATATACCGATACGACTCTACCAAAAGAGCTTCATCTTCCCCTTAAGGCTCTAAGGATGCATACAGATCATTGCATCGAAACTCTACGCCTTGTACTCATGTGTCAGTCTGATGTGAGTCCAGTCTTAGTGAAATGGAGTTCTGATGACCCTCCAATACCACAAGCTGAATTTAGCTCGCACCACCGTTGTCGCAATTTTGATGATATCTTTTCATGGAACGAACAGCACGCACTGAAGAATGTTTTTATCCCAAGGGACCATACTCATCACGGCCAGTGATGCATGATGCATAAATGTAATCTGTACATTTCTTCCTATATCCTTTCCGCTGCCATTAACTTAGAGATCATTTCTCAATTTCTAGTGCTCTTCTGAGTCGAAGTACACATACTACACTATTTCTATGTACAGATATACTCAACCGATATGAAGTTCCTTGTGGAAAAAGTCAGTTCTTGGTTCGCGTCCCAAGAAATCCATCAAGGTTTTCATTTCTTCCTGACTACCACCTTTCTCCAATATCATGAGCCGGTAACGTCTGCCCTCCTTGGTATTCATCGGATTTTTCTTGAAGAATGTATGGAAAATATCAAGTGCATATACTTCCGCACTATTTGATGTTATTATGTATGAATTATGAATTGATACGAAATGGTAAAGGGCATACCTTAGATAACCATAGTACCCGACGTCATAGCCTTCCATTAGATGACAAATGTCACCTGTCCGTGACCCCATTCATGGTAAAGGTCATCCGGCCCGTTCATCATGGTAATATCTTCTCGAAGTAGGTTATATGTCGCTGATATATCCATCTGACACACAGCTTCATGGGACTCAGGCTGATGGATTTTCATGTCGAATATGCATACATACATGCACTTGACGCAGATAAAATAGGGCAACGTTAACGTGTTTTGTGCAGAGAAGCCGGTCAATCATATCCGCTGGAATCTTTTCGTGTGGTATATAGTCTGCATCGGTATCCGCCCTCCAAGCCTCAAAATATTCTGGGGACAACGTAGAATAGTGCTGGCCGAGAGCACGTAGAACCGACGGGTCCCAACACCAATTCTCCAACATCTTACTCGGCATTTCACAAAAGTCGTCTGCAGTCCTTGTACTATGAAAACGGGAGTAGGCCGTCTTCGAGACAAGGTCGTGTATAGCGTGTCCGAGTTCATGAAATAGTGAAATAACTTCTTCATGTTTCATGAGACTAGGCTTTTTTGGTGTTGGTTTTGTGAAATTGCATACCACGGCTGTTGAGGGGTACCGTCGTTTTCCATCTCGAAAGAGAAATCCCTGGTTCAGTTAGCTTGTTCTTTCCAGTACCTCTATTATTGACTGAGCGTACAGGCTGCAAGTTGAAATTCGCGGCATGACCGAACTTTCCCTCACGGGGATGAAGATCTAGATAGAGGTATCCGACAAAGCCACTTCCCATAGCTTCGTCATCCCAGACACTGAATAACTGAACGCCCTCATTCCATTTGCAATGATGGTTCCAGTCGGTTAGTTCCTCAAATACTAAACCAAATAGGTCCTGATAGACCCGCAGCATCCCGTCAATCGTTGTCTTAAGGGGGAAATATTCCGAAAGCATTTGGTGGTCGAACGAATCTTCGTTTTCCAGCATCAACCGACAGTAGTATCTATGATCCCAATGATGGTAACGACCATCAAAATTAAGTGCACTGATATCGTTTCGTTTGAGCTTTTTGAGTTTTTCGAGCTCCTGGGCCCCTCGTGTAGATAGCATGACCTTGAAGTCATCTAGAAAGGTATTTACCATATTAAGAGATGGCGCCATTTTATCTCCAATGCGATATGATGCGTGGTTGGGGTATCCTAGGAGTCGTGCAGCTTCATCCCGAAGAGCCAATGTCTCTTTCAGGATAGGCACATTCTGGTTGCATTTATTGTCATTGCCGACGAACACCTTCTTGCGTGTTTCACTCCTTTTGGCATATGTCAAGGCAGGAAAGAGGTCAGGATACTTGAAGGTTAGCCTGCGCTTCCCTTTATTCTCACTATTCACTGCTCCTTTTTCTAGTCCCCGTAACACATCCTCAGGGAGTCCTTCCAGTTCCTCTACCGTGAACCAGATACCACCATTTTCCTCATTTAGATTTCTCTGGAAATCTGAGTTGAGATGATATAGTCTTTTCTTTATCTCCTTGAAGCGTTCACGCTCTGGCCCTGACAAGCTAAGTCCATTTCTGAAGTAGCTTCTGTGCTCCTTCTCGAGTAACAATGCTGACTCTGTGTCTAGATATTCCTCTCTTCGTACAACAGCATCGACTAGAAGATACAGATCCTCGCGCATGGAGGCCTCAACAGAGAAGCTATCCAGGAGATTTTCTGCCTTGATGGACGCGTCTCGCAATTTATTGTCTGTAGATACTGCGCTGTAAAATCTAAGAATATGTGCTTCGACAGCATTTTCGTTTTCCTTCTGAGCAAGTGGAAGTACCGTATTCGCAAAGGTTGCTTCTTCTGGCCGTACAGTATTGGTGATTTGGTCCTGCAAATTGCGTGTTTGTTCGATCAGAGCCTTGGTTTTGTCGAGAATCGAGGAAGGAGTCTCCTTAAAGAGCGGCGGAGCCTGTGGCGGCTGCCTGCTTGAGACTTTGGCAGTCATGCTCAATATAGGAATTGATGTGAATCACTGGCGTTGGAAACCGTTAAGGATGAGTTCGAGGTTGACTGGGTGCTAGAATGAAGCAAGTATGCGACTTGTGTAACACTAGTTCAGGGACAATCGAGTCCACATGCTCGACAGCGTCACCTGATTATGCATTTCGTGCTATATCCAAACAAAATAAATGCAAGGCTATAAGAGAAATAACGTAATCAACACTGCAGTTCCTGTGTACCGTTACTAATGAAGTGTGGTAATAACTTTGGTGATCTACCTTGCTGATGTGAGATGGTAGTAAAAATGGCACAACATGTAAAACTTCAAGAAAGATTGGAGTATCGATATAGGAAAATATATGGTGAGCTAACTGGGAACTAATCTTAGATAAATGACAGTGGTTTTACTAGCAGCAGTCGACTACCATTGTGATTATACAATTAGAGCCAGAAAGACACATAAGTGAAATGATCTGCCAAGCTTGTATGACCCGGCTCACGACATTGCCATCATAATTTATAATATATTATGCAAATATATTTGATATCCTGAGTCTGTTCAATATTCTAATGTCCTTCCGCGTGCAATCTTGCCGCATTTTTTGGCCATCGGTCTGGGTCAGCAGAATCTCTATCATTCGCCCATCTCTTCAGAGCGTCATAGTTCCGACAAGTATGCACAACTTCGAAGTCGGGAATGATCCTGCGTCTATTGTTAGACTATATGATGGGTGAAAACGTCATGTCACCGTGACACATAAGACTGAGTCTCAGGCTGTCGATACAATGATCTGCGCGTATTAGTGGGCACAAGTTTACAATAATCTGGCGATTGTTTCATACCCAAATGAGGCCTTAAAACGGAATTGTTGTCATGTTTGTAGTAGTACCAGTAGAAAGGAAGGGATTGGCGTATCATGTTCTTCGTATGGAATCAATATGGAAACGCAACGAAGTCAGACGTGCAAAACTCACCAGACAGTGAAGATCATGCATTACTGTTATCCTTCAAATGAAGTGTTAAGCAAAATCGTAGCCAGTTTTTATAATTACTTACTCTGCCATATATAAATCCGAGTCAGGTTCTAGATATAGGCCTCCACCCAGAGACGGTTCCTCTTCTTTAGTCACAAAGACGTTTACTGCTATTGTGAATTATCAGTAAACAGTAAATAGACCTAGACGTATATGACATACCACCAACAAGATCTTTCCAAGCTGCATCAAGCTCAGGAGTTGGCGTGCCGACATACTCAGGTCTTCCTGGAGCGGTAGGGCGGTATAATTCACGATTTTCATCATATAGGAGACCGGCCGTAAATCGGACTTCCAATGTCTCTCCCGTTACTTCTTTCTTAACAGTATCTTCAGGAAAGAAGTTAGTATCACATTCTCTGCATCAGCAACCTCGAAACTAACTAGTACTCACCAAATTCAGTACGTTGCCAAGACCCCCGAGGTGTGCAACGCTTCGAAACATTCAACCCCAAATATAGAGCCATAATCGCGAGTACAAAAAGGACAAGGGATACAAAGAAATAAACTATAGATAGTTGTCTATTCTTCCGTCGAAGCCGACATTCATGACACACTTCCTTTTCATGAGGACGTTCTGAAAGGAGGCCTTCTCGGGAGCTCCGGAAAGAGTCACCGCTCACTCGCGATGATGAATCCATTGCGCAAACGCATGTCTATCCAGCGAGAAATTTCTGAGGACCGTGTAGTTAAAAGATCAATGGAATTTTTGGGTATCTGAATCGTCGAGTCGTTCGCTGGATGTTGCATATGCAGTTGCATCACGTCAGCTTCACCAGCGTCGCGATCCTAGGTAGCATCCCCAAACGTAAGAAGAGTAGTTGTTTTCGGGAGTTTCATTTCGACATAGATTTCTCGTCAGCCTCCGCGATAAGTTTAATCACCAAACATCTGATTAAGACATTACTTATTTCATAAGCGAATTTTGTAATGTAGGATTTAGGAATGCCACACCTTAATCCTATTAACTGGATATTAAAAATATGGCAATTACGTTATTATGCTTATTGTGGTCGTTTCTCCTACTAGACTGCCATGCTTGAGCCGCTCTTCGTGCGGTAGAAGAGTGTAGTTATTCATTTGGTACAGAATTTTCTGTATTGATAACTCAATCGTTTGGAGCTATAACGCCTATCTACTTCTTTCAGGTACTTGAAAAGCTTTCCCAATTAAATGTTCGAGTCCAATAGATAACAAATCATAGGTATATAGTGCACCACCATAACAAAATTTAACGAGAAAATGTTCCCTCGATGGAGACGCCTTTACCACCGAGTAGAACCGAGCGACAAAGAACTTGAAGGAGGAACTATCTACCAGAATTCAGGGACCAGGTCGGGCATTATTGTCTTCGCAGTTGTCACTCTATGTGGGATCGTTATATTTATGCTCCTCGGACTCTACCAGCTATACGCAACACGGGGACTCCCACCAAATTACGATTTGCAATATCCCTGCGGTAATTCTTCCGTCGAAGCACTAGAACGAGGGTGCTCTTTTGATCAATTGATGTGGGCTTGGTACCCCAAGCATTGCCCGCACTACACCAACGATCTATACCTCAACGCAGAACCTGAACGACCTTGGCAATTTTACAGCAATCCGTATACAAAAAGGCCGATTCCTCCCGAGGAGTGGTCGCAAGTCTTGGATAACGAGATAATGGTTTACGGGGAGAGGCGGGAGCATCTGACTCACTGTGTTTACATGTTCCTTGGAGTAGGACAAATCCTTCGGGATGGTGGGCGGTATACGCCAAAACAAGCGGCATATGAGCACTTGGAGCACTGCTCAATTGTATTATTGGAGGCATTAAGGAATGACGCCTCCTGGTATGAGATCCAGACAGGAGCAGGGCCTGTTTCATATGATCAGAATTGCTAAAAACAAATCGCCTATCCTTCGTTGCCGGGAGTCAGTATACGTAGAGAAAATTGCGTTAAGTAACTAATATGAAAACGCGAAATGATGGATATCTAGGAACATACCATAGTATTTTTCATAAACCTGGATCTTGATGCCATCTCCCTCTCCTCATCCTTCCCCCCCTCTCTCTCCTGTCGCTGTCTAATACGCAGAGGGTGATCTAGAAGTAGCTCCACAGTAGATAAAATGTTGGTGTATAGAATTCAAATTTCTACTAACAGATAAAAGTAACTTTGTTACTAGGATCTCAGGAACACGTAGTCTAGTCGTTGTGCTGCGTTTGCAAGCTGCGGCACCCCGATGCCTGTAGTATCTATCGGCTAGCCGAAATTTGAAGTTGACATACTAGCTCGCCCTATACGCGAATGTGCTCTTACTCTGCAGAAGATAAGTTAGCGATAGTAGCAAGTCAACCGGCTCAGGCATCATACTTGAGTAGATCTGGCCGCCACGGTTCTGAGGCTCTGGCTCAGGGTCGCGCTTAGAGTAGATTTGACCTCCCCGGTTTTGGGGTTCGGGATCACGCTTAGAGTATATTTGACCTCCCCGGTTTTGGGGTTCAGGATCACGCTTCGAGTAGATCTGGCCCCCGTGGTTCTGAGGCACAGGCTCAGGCTCTGGATCGCGCTCTATCGAACTATTAGTAACTATATACTACTGAATTAGCAGATCAGTTTCTCGCTAGAGTAAATCTGTCCCCCACGGTTTTGAGGCTCGGGGTCTCTGGCAGCAAGCATATTGCCTCCATTTGCAACTGGAGCAGCAGCAGCTAGATTGGCAGTAGCAGCCAGAACTGCAGCAAAAGCCTTGGTGAAATGCATCGTTGTATTTGTTTGTTTTCCGTTTTAGTTAACAGCAGAAACTTCAATGAGTGTGAATCTCTAGTAAGAGTATTCCGTATTGACTAGAATAGGCTGTCCTTTATATCAAGCCCCAAGACATATTCCATGATGTCTAGCTCTATGAGGTAATATTACACGGACATATTGGAGCTATCAAGTCATCCATAGATTTAATCTACATGATGTGGTGTATCCCAAGAAGCCCCTCAACAACTATAACTCTATACTTCTGGAAGTTATCTACAGTCATTCAGCTAACGCATTTATTTCCGGCGGATCTTACGTTGAAGGATAATGTTAAAGTTTGGGAAGTGTGATAGCGCGTCTATATTACGATCACGTATATGCAATAATTGCACTGACAGCAAGTCCCGCCAGATCTCTCCTAAGTGAATATACGCGGTAAGAGTTTATGCAGAGTTCTACCATAAGCTATATTGCTGCAATCAGTCGATGTCCTATTATATGCAGGATTACGTTACGTAGATATATGTATCCAAAGAGTGAGCGTCACCTGTGAGCTTCGAGGATATGAATTGTGTTACATATGTTCACATTAAAATAAAAAGTTTGCACAAGTGACAATAATCCCATGAAATTATGCGGTCATGTCGATAGAGGTGATAGATTAGAGAGCTGATATACTCGTAATACCGAGTCACAGGGGCTACCCGCAAAAGAACCGAACCTTTCCAGCAGCATTGGTCGACCACATCATAGAATGGGCTTGCGCGGAATATGGAGGACTTTTGTGGCAAAGCCTAGCCAAATACGGACAGTCTGCCTCGTCCAGATCCTTGCTTGGTCTGGATGGTTCGCGTTTCTCTATTATGCCGTTCCGTATGAGACCCCGTCGCCAATTGCTGTCATACGTACTAACCATCCTTATCAAAAAAGATACGTCAATTATACATGTAATACAATGAAGGATTTAAGTTGATGCTCTGCTGACTATTTTTTCGATATGATTGAGCTACGAAGCCCTCAGACCACGGAGGATACAGGCACCCAGAGCTCTAGAATGGGGTCTCTTACTCTCGTCGTTTACAGCACAGTTTCCCTACTAATGGCGGTGCTATTACCAAATCTAGTTTCTAATGGCAGAACTGGCTTCAATATGCGTCGCTGTTGGATAGCCTCCAATGCTGTGTTCGGACTTACAATGCTGAGTACATTTTTTATATCCTCATCGATAGGGAGTGTGATTCTATTCGGGTTCCTTGGTTTCAGCTGGGCAGCTTCTGCGTGGATTCCGTACGCATTGGTTGGTGCAGAAGCAACCTCTGATCATCTAGAAACGCAACGCTATGAAGGTGTCATGACAGATGAGAATCATCCTAATAGGGGGGGATGAAGAGAAGAGTCTGGAGGAAAACAGTACACCGGATATCGGAGAGTGTTTGGGTTTGGTCTATGGCCTCCATAACCTATCCATTTGTCTGCCACAGATTCTGATGACCTTGGGCATGGCACTTATGTCTTTTATCGCTGAAAGAGGCGATAGAAGAATTACGCACCAAGATTCGGATCTTGTCTGGGTATTGCGCCTTGGGGGTATATGTGCTTTACTAGCCGCATGGATTGCAACAGGAATCAGGGAGCCCCTTCACAGAACCTATCATGGAACATGAACTGGTGCAAATGAAATGAAGGCTTAATCATTACCAACTGCGTTAACTGAACGAGTCTTCGTCATGAATGCTTAGATTTCAAGAAATCCACGAGTATTGGATGTTAAAATCCAATGAGACCCCGGAATATACAACAGACTTTCATGTTACATATAAGCTAGACTTTCTGAAAATCCATATCCACTTAGACAGTTTAGATAGAAACGGAGAACTTCTGTCCCACAATTTCCTCGCTCAGCTTCCAAAGCTTTTCAGAACTCTCCTTGTTCTGGGCGTATTCCGCTGCCGTTCCGATCTGGCAGTCATCAAGGTATGCACCGGATTGGGCTAGTCAAAGCGTCAGACATTATTCACTCCTTGGTATTCACTTTTCAACTTACCTTCAATAGAAGGGTCAAGTGCGGCGACAAGGATCGTGGAAGCACCCTGAGGAATGGTCTTCAGATGTTGCATGGGATCAGGATCGACATTAGGCACTATAGAGTTCAAGTCGTCAGGATCAGGGAATAAGAAAAAAAAGTATGGGTCCGGATCATTTTACTCACTGTTCTTCATTCTCTCTACAGCCTGTTGGATAAAGCCCGTCTCGGCCTGGAATCGCGCAAGCCGTGTTTCCAAGATTCCTAAATTCCAAGTTAGCTATACTTCAGTGTATACCAGTGGAATAGTGTAAATTACCTCCGGGATGCACGGCAAAGCTTGCGATCTCCTTGGAAGGTATGTTGTCTGCGAGATATCTCGCCATCAGGATATTCGCCGTCTTGGACTGACCGTACGCATCAATGACATCATATTTGGCACCAGCCTATCATATAACCAAGTTAGTCGGTGACTACATTAATGTCGGGCTGATTAGACGAAGAAAAGACTAACCGAAAATCCAAGATCATCGAACTTGATTCCGCTGAAATTATGGCCCGAGCTGGTGACATTGACGATCCTTGCGCCTGGTGCTGCCTTCCGTACCTTTTGGAAGATGATACTGGTAAGCAGGAAGTGGCCGAGGTGGTTGACAGAGAACTGAAGTTCCAGTGGCTTTCCGTCCTTATCTTTGTAGGCAGTCTGGGTGTAGGGAGTGCCCATGACACCGGCGCAGTTGATCACAACATCAATCTTTTCGATTTCCGGGTTGTTGAGGATCTCCTCTGCCGCACGACGGGTCGAAGATGGGTCGCCAAGGTCTAGCGGAACGTAGTAGACCTTCACATTCTTGTTGATTGCCTTTATCTCATCGATGACGGGGCTGAGTGTATTGAGGGAACGTCCAGGAAGGATGAGCTGCGCGGGAGAAGCATTTCGGGCGAGGGCGATAGCTGTCTCACCTCCAAGAGACTGTGCACCGGCACCAGTTACGAGAACTGCATTGTTGATATGGTCAGTCTGCGCCTTCTATGGGTTGTGGAGAAGTAGTAAGGAGGCGTAAGACGGTCACATACAGGTACGGCCCTTAACGCTATCCGCGTAAGCCTTGACCACCTCATCGCTGGTAGTCGTCCAGGTGAAAGAGTTGCCAGTCGACATCTTGATTGGGACTGTAGAATTGTTGTCCTTATTTCAATTGAAACGGAGTCAAATGGATTTGCGAGTACTTTGTTGTCTATATGGAAACGGGACTCGTGGGCTCATCTTCATTTATATCTTTGCGAGCTACGCATTCCCAATGGTAAATAATGGAGTTAGGGACTAATTGAGGAGCCTGTTCCATCAGAATCATCAATGTTCTACACGCTGACGTCCTAAAACTATGGATCGATGACTGAATACAGAAGTCTTCGATTCGATCCTGCATGTAGAACCCGGTCATGTAGGCCTTTATCTCCGACGTGCATATAGCCTCCACAGGTTCCAGCTCTTTCGCCCCGTCATGCTTTACTTCCACAAGCACGGGTCTACAATAATTTGGTTCCACTAATAGAAATCCCGTCAGCAGCATGAAGATTCAAATCGGGCAGGGCCTTAAATCCGATCATCGTGCATTAGCGTCCGCCTTCCCGCCTCTGGACTGCATACTATTGGAGACTCCGGAATTAAGCATTGCATCAGGTGGGACCTGCATGAGTGGCTGTCGGTTCGATTTTGTCCGCCTTCGACCGACGACTTGTCCTGAGACCGGACGAAAGTCACTACAATTCTGTTCATCGCATCCAAAATATTATTCTCAACGTTCCCTCAATTATTTGCTTAACTTGGGTTTACAGCATGTAAACATTGACCCAGACCACTCATCAGCTAGAGTGACGGTCTGTTGAGACAAGACACCTTTCGGTACCAAGTATGACGTTCGGTATTCATTTGTAGAGTACTTCTACCTCGGCATCTAGGTGAAGTGAACCGCACCGGACAAAATATCGGACGAAATGTGCTTCGACCTCTTCTCGGCTGGCGCCACATTGTATGGTAGATGTCATTAGCCACAAGAAAACGCGTGTTTGCTAAATAACTAAACGTCGCTAACAAGAATCGCCGTTCCGAACCACAGGTCCAAAAGATTACTCCGCAGCGGCAAAAACTTATGCCGCTTCTCCGCATTACCCCCCAAAGCTCAGAACGCGTAGAAACATCAAATGATGACCCCTAACTCAGGTGGTGTTTCCTGGTGTTTCAGCTACGTACTTCTATAATACCGTAAATCCATATGGCTACGTGAATGATACAAGGCATTGTACACCTAGAGTATATGTTCTTGCTGTCCTCTTCCAGCGAGCGATAGGATCTCAAATTCCTTTTTTAGCGTCAGTCCTGAGTCGTTCGACAACACGCTCTTCTCCCCAACAACAAGAGAAATAAATATCGGGATTCATTCTCAATAAAAATGAACATATTTGATGAATACTGCTCTTCAAAGTACCTCAACTCGTAACCGAGAATATGTACCACAAGCGGGCCGCCCGCACCGCACGTTCCGCAACGAGGGGACCAAACCCCGCGACACGAGCACCTCAAAGTGAAGCATAAACAGAGATTCATCTTGAAATCAAGTAAGCCTAGATAGCTGATTTCTTAGCATCTTATTTCGAATTTCATAATTGAAACAGGACAAATTGTGCTTAACGGAAACATATCTATCCTAATTCGCAGACACCAATAATTATAGTTTACATTTTTCTCAACTGCCTGTTCAAGCTTCGAAACAATTTAAGTACAATATGGTCGATCTTCACAGTCTTCCAGCTGGGTCTAGACCCGAGAACGCCATTCGAAACAATGGCCCAGATAATCTCGCCTTGGAACGATACAAGCTCAGAGAACTCGCCGAGGGATGGCCAGCATACCGGTATGGACCCCTTTCCACTTAGCAGATACATGATCAAAAGCACGGTAGAATGTTAACCCCTGCTGAATCTCGGTATGTTAATAGCGATGCATGTGAATGGGAAAACTTGAGATCGATCTTCCACCCGGATGCATACATCTATACTACCTGGACGGGACGCACGTTCTACGAAGACTTTATCCGCGCCTCTCAAGCCGGGATGGATCGTGGCGCCTTTATCATGCACCGTGTCCATGGCTCCACGACTGATATAAACACTACCGCGACGCGGGCGGTTACGAAGATGAAGGCCACTATCACACAGCGCTTCGTTCTCGATGGTTGCGAAGTTGATGCCGAGTCAGACTGTCGGTTTTGCTTCTTCTGGGAGAAGAATTCCAGCAACGGAGAATGGCGGGCACGCTTTGTGAGACATTGGTACGAGAAGGATAAGTTGATCCCTGTGGATCCGAGGAAGATACCGAGTCTTGATGATGAGAAGCTTAAGGGGTATCCAACTGGGTATCGGTATTTGGCATATTGTCAAGAGGCAACAATGGGTGTCAAAGTCATGCTGGACATGCCCGGGCATCGTAGAGAGAATGATAACTTTAATGGCCAAAAGCATGATACGTTGTACTGGCAATGCAAGCAATGGATGGAAGGAGAACAGGTGGAGATTTAGACATCAATGCTTCACAAGTCTGAGTGCTTCACGAGACAATTACACAATGCATACTGAGTCCCAATGCCACCTGAAATTTTGTTCTTTTTTAGGTCTATATACATGCGTATCCCTGTCACCAGAATCAGATTAAACCTCTTTGCTTTTGCTCTTCTGTAAATAAGTTGCACGTTAATTATGAATGGCTCCGGGAATCCCTAACTAGTATTCAAATAAAATGAGCGTCATACAGTCCCATAAGTCGTTTGAACGAAATATATACTCCAGAAAGGTTTTCACTGCGGGATACTCCAGCATCCCGACGGGTGCAATCCTAGGCGTAAAAAAAAAAAAAAAAA
>JAPVCB010000039.1:206153-216977 GCA_029606185.1 Paecilomyces formosus
ACTGTAATAAGAGTAGAGCTCTGAGACTCCAGAGTCCGGAGCGAACCCAAGATTCTGCATGAACTCAGGCTGATTATCGGTCCTGCTACTGGATATAAGTGACTGCATGAGCTCTACTGGTTGAGGTAAACTTACTTATCACCACCGTCTAATGAAGCCAGTTCATCAAACAGTGTATCCAAGTCCGGGGCAATCCGGGATTTCTGTGCAGAGCCGTAGCCATCAATATCTAGCAGTGGCCCTAATGATGTGTCGGTGCCGCTATTCGGTTGATGGTAGGATGCCCGCGCGGGCTGTAGTACTGACGAAAACTCGGGTAAGATGGGAGGATCTGCATTGCCTGAAATCCCCGTATGATTACGATCCACTTCTTCATTAGGGATAATAATACTGCCTCGGTGTATATTGGGTGACGGTCCAAATGTCTCGTCGGGAATGGCCAAACTAGGAGATTGTGGCGGCACTGCCCCCATGTTGACATCTGATAATGTCCTTGTCCACGATGGAGATACTGTTGCATCAGAACCGAAATCAGAAGGCCGTGCGATTTCCGTCAGGTCTCTTCGACTATCCATATCACTTGAATGATATCGCTTGTGCGATGATAATGAAGTCCTATCTGAGCCCGTATTAGGTGAAAGGCGATTGGTATCACCAATAGGTCTTGGGACATTCTCCGCAAAAGAATCTACCTCTAGCAGAGGAGTGACTGTGGCGGCCCACACACGGCTTATCTGCGAAGATAGGGACCGAAGTACTGGCAGCAGATCTGGACTGACACTGAGGATAGGAGAAGGCGTCTCCCGGCTCCACGGTTCCCATCCGGTTAACTTCAAGAATATTTCGAAGATAGGCATAGTCGCAGATACGCTATAAGCACTTATGTATGCCTCCATCAGCCGAGCCACTCTTCTTGCACTGTCCACTAGACGGATTCTAAAAGCCTGCACAAGGGAAACCGGGCCCTTTTGGAGAGCCTCAATGTAGAGCGCTGTGACTATGCTTTGGTAAGCTATATGGAGACAGAGGAGATGCGGTGGGAGTTGATAAGATGGATCCGCCTGAGGCTGCACGTGATACTTTGCAGGCAGGTCAGACAGCCAGCGCTGCAAGTCGTGGACGATGAGCTCCAATTGTGCGAGTGTCGTCAATCTATCTCGCTTTCGACGACACAAATCGTTCAGGATGCACAAGAGCGAGATTAGATGGTTGAAAGTGCTGAGTGCGTGGAGAGGTTCACGGCGAGGTAACTCAGAAGATGTTCGTTCAACGCGTATGGTGCTCATATCTTCCCACGGGTGCCATTCTTCCAAGCCATCTTCATCGATGGGCCCAGCTGCTACTGCTTCGCTTCGACTCAGATGTGGGAGGTTGCCAGTCTGACTAGCAACAAGTATCTCTAGAGCAAAACAGGCGAGAAAGATATGTTTTCGTCTGCCGCTTGCTTTTCCATCAGAAGCATCCCTTGGACTTGAAAACGAAGGCTGGTCTAGTCCGAGATACAGAGCAATTCTGACAGCATGGCCAATAAGCATCCACGCAGCATGCCACTTCCGTTGCCCAAGTTTAATGAGCGAAAGGAGTAGTAAGGCTTGAATATGCCCTAACCCATAGTTCTCGCTTTCCTGGGGTATCAAGTTTCTGGATATAGTGTAAAATGTCTCCGAGTGAGGTCGTTCAATGTGAGATAAAGGTACTCGTTGCAATGAGGAGGACGATTCGTTCTGAACAGACGCCAGCGCCATAACAGCCCACATGGCTGCGTGTTCTCCGGAGTCCGGTGAAGAGCTTGAAATATTCATAGCGCGATCACTGTAGGAAAAAGCAGTTCGAAGCATGTCGTGCTTTTCGATTATAGGAAACCAACATTGCGTATAAGAGAAGTATATATCGAACAATTGCCAGGCGTTGGAAGGGAGGCGAAGAGCAGATGAAGCAACAGAATCATTTACCATTAAATGTGAGGTGCTTTGCGCTCTAGTGAGCGGAGGAGACATGGCTTGGTCCGCCGACGGTCCGGATAAGTCAGTCTGTGTGCCACATTGTCGTGTTGATTGAATCGACGGTTTTGACTTAATAGCTCGCTTTGGCTCTTCTCCCGGAGAGATAGTAACCTCACCCACTGGGGCGAATTTGTCAGGAATATTCCATACAAGGGTGTTAGACTGTAGAGAGTCTTGTCCGGATAGAGGTATGTTCGGAAGGTCGCCCCCGTTTGTCGTTCCTCCATCGTCTTCATGCTGTTCCAAGACAGAAAGCAATTTCTCAATTTCCTTCAGTACGATACTGTTTTTCCACGTAGCGTGAGGGGTATCAGCTGCTTCTCCTTCCTTGCCAATTGCTGCCAGATGCCTCAGTATATTGGCCTTTCTCAAAAGCACCCTGACGACGTCTTCACTTCCCTCGATCTCGGAGAAAGCAATGCCCCATAGCAACTCGAGCGTGCGAATGTAGCCTGTTGGCAGTCCACGCTTCTTTGGGTTCGTTCGATAGGTACAGGATCGGCGCAAGGAAACACACGTTGAGCATTCTGGCTGCGCACCGTCGCACTTGTCCTTCTTACTGCGACATTGATCACACGCTCGAGATACACGCTGTCGCTTTTGCGGGGTCCCTTCCAGTTCACCTTTCTGCTTCCCTTCATTTTCGCCATCGGCCCATCTCCGTTTCGATCGACTGGTCCCTTCAGAAGCCCCGCGAGAGCCATTTGCTCGTATTGATTCTCCGGCTGGCATAATTCAGGTTGCAGTTGTCAGGCAGAATGAAGAACGTATTTCCGGCCAAGCCTCGTTGGAGATCGACTTCCTTTATCCACTCCACCATACGATAAAGCGGCAGGATCACAATATCGAGAACAAATGCACGCGCATAATGTCGTACAGTGTGTACACCGTTGTCAACGTGGAGTTCTCTGCGAGCGCGCGGGGACTTCGCGAACCCCAGATGATGTTCTTGAGGCTGGAGCGATGCGGAGACGGAGATCACTCGGGGTAAAGACGCACCAGTTGACCTCAACTAATCAAACTGCAGGTAATGCTTCGACATAAGATTCGTCCACTCAATAGGCACAGAATCGCAGCGCCATGCCAACGACTGAACGGTCCCATCAAACAGAACTTAGGAACCAGGCGGGATTCTGCTTTCGCATCGCAAGGCCGGAAGCCCTCGGCTAAGCGCAACTCCGGGATATTCCCCTCTCCGCAGTCGGCTCCGAACAAGCTGGGGAAACGAGAAGTGCGCAACGCTTGTGATACCCCAAATCGTCTTTCTGGCGCCTCAAATACCCGTGAAATTCGTCTTGGCTGGCTTATGACACTTTCTCGGGGGTACTCTTCCTTTAAACCGACGATAGCAACCTAAAAAAGATCTCCAACCCTGGACACACGGTGTTCGAGAGTCCACCAAACGACCGAAATGCCTTGATCGCAAGTGACACCACTAGATCCTCCGTCTCCATACCTCATCATGTCAACTGTCGTCCGGGGCACGAAGCGGAAATTGGAGGATACGAGTGAGCCTCCTGTTCGTCACATACAGTCTTCCCCACGAGACACCCCGGACGGATATGCCATCAGTCATGATGTGCGAAGCAACGGTACAAGACCTAAGACCGCATGCGCCGATATTGTCGCAGTCAGTGACGAGCCCCAGCCAAACATTGCACATGTCCCAGACCGCCTTAACTCGAAGAGCTCGTCCCCAGCATCGGTCAAGGCCCCTATACAGACATCCAGGGTCTTTGGAAAGGATGCGTCTATTGTATTAATCGGTATTCGGGGAACAGGAAAGTCCAGCCTTGCCGTGATATTGTCTACAGCAACTGGAAGACGCCTCGTCGATGCAGATCGATATTTCCAGCAGGTCACAGGGCTTTCGCGAGCAGCATTCAAGAAGGAACGTGATGTCGCCGACTATCGTCAACAAGAGTCAAAGGTGATGGCACAGATGCTGGCAGAACATCGAGAGGGCTGCGTGATAGTGTGCGGAGCAGCGTCAGTAGAACGCGGGGGCCAGAAGCTATTGGAGGAGTATGCGAAGACAAATCCAGTCATTCATGTACTCCGAGACGCTGTTAGTATCCAAAAGTGTCTCAAGGCATGGGACACAGACAAGGTCAACCGTTTTCTGGAAATCTCAGGACCGCTATACCGAGCATGTTCGAATCTAGAATTCTTCAATGTCTCTGAGACGGGAGCAGAACCGCAGGATGTGCGTACTGCTACAGATGAAGCGTCCGATTCGGAATCAAATCAACCACGGCCGCCTCCTTTCCTGACCTTGAAAAAACTCGAGCAGGACTTCCTCAGATTTGTGGCATTTACAACAGGAAATACTGTTGACCTCCGAAAACTTCAAGCTGGTTTCCCGTTGTCATTGTTACCAGTCGAATCAAGGTCATACACGTACGCTGTTTCAGTACCATTATCTGGGCTCCTGAGCAGGAATATGGATATCGAGGAATTAGAGGCAACCACAGACGCGTTTGAGATAGTAATTGACATCTCTGAAGGCGCTTTTGATGACCACGGATTATCATCCATGTTTGCGCACAAGATCAGTCATACTATGGCAACTGTCCGACGAAATATCATTGTGCCCATTATCTATCACGTCCAATCTATACAAAGCGCGACTATTACCCCGGTTACCAGTGGCAATACTGTGAAGTCGAAATTGCCTGACCAAGATTATTTGAAAATGGTGGAACACGGCCTCCGACTTGCCCCTGAGTTTTTGACAGTAGACTTGTCATACGATGATTCTATCCTGACCCGAGTCATCTCTGCCAAGGGATTTACCAAGATCATCGGTCATTTCTCTTCAGACGGATCGACAGTGCGAGACTGGGATGGAGACGAGTATATGAAGATCTATGAACGCGCCGCTAGTATCGGGTGTGATCTTGTCAGGATTTCGCAGCCTGCACTGAAAATGGATGATAACTTTGCAGTTCAGAGATTCCGCCACCGAATCTCATCACTCCCTGAACCTCATCCGCCTATCATTGCGTACAATACTGGTGCCCTAGGCCGTCTGTCTTGTTGTTTCAACCCGACACTGACCCCTGTGACCCACGCTTCTCTGATCTCGCCAGATAGCATACGAAGCTCTCCGTCCATTATGGCACGCGACGCGCAGCAGGCCCTCTTTACATCATTCGTCCTCGATCCCATGCGATTCTACGTTTTTGGTGCCAACGTGGAGTACAGTTTGTCTCCGATCATGCACAACGCAGCTCACAAAGAGTGCGGCATGCCGCATCACTGTAAAGTGCACCAGGCCAATTCTCTGAGAGATCTGAACGAACTCGTCGAAGACCACAACTTTGGAGGCGCAAGTATCAGCTTGCCTTACAAGACTGAAGCAATCCCGCTGCTGCACTCAATGTCGCCTCATGCACGCGCTATCGGTGCTATCAACACCATACTTCCGATTAGAACTATTCGGGAGGACGGCAGCGTCGCACAGGAGTCAGATCTCTACATGGAAAAGAACAGAGCAGGTCCAGTTCGAGCCCTGCATGGAGATAATACCGACTGGATCGGAATCCGCAATTGCATCCGTCGTGGTCTATCTCCCGCTAACGCAGTCCGACCAACAACAACCGGCCTGGTCATCGGCGCAGGCGGAATGGCACGCGCAGCTATATATTCCCTTATCCACCTCGGTGTCGAGAATATCTTCTTATATAACCGCACGATCGCCAATGCCCAGAAACTCGCCCATCATTACAATAAACAGGACATCAAACGGACAGGCACGGTAATGCAGAACGTCAAAGTTACCGTCCACATCATCGAGTCTCTCAATGATCCCTGGCCAGCGAACTATAAACAACCGACCATCGTCGTCTGCACTATACCCGCACATAGTATGGGAGATCAGCCAGCGCCAAACTTCACAGTTCCTGAACACTGGCTCGAAAGCCCCACAGGCGGCGTACTAGTTGAGGTAGGGCTGACCTTTTACACTCCCCTTTCCTTCCTTCCTTCCTTTCTTTCTTAATCCCTCCCTCATTCTAGAAAGGCATACTAACAAAACCCCCATCAACAAAACAGCTAGCATACAGACCCCTCAATACCCCTCTACAGAAACAGATGCGCGCCCTCTCCCATCGCGGCTGGGTAGCTCTCGACGGTCTGGACGTCCTCCCCGAGCACGGTTTCGCGCAGTTTGAACTATTCACAGGCCGTCGTGCTCCCAGGCGACTTATGAGGACTATCGTCCTCAAAGAATATCGCGGCGACGAGGCACAACATGGTCCTCGCTCCATACGATGGAGACTCGAAGAAATCACAGGACAGTCGACATGAACAAGATTTCATTATTATATCTCCTCAGTTGTTTGGTGTAAACACAATCAGGCCGAGTTTGTCTTCTTCTTTAATCTCGGAGTTGGTGGTATAGGGGATTGATCTTGCTGGCTGTATTGTAGTGTGCATTGTGGTATACCAAAGTTGGGTTTATGCATGACCCATCATAGTCTAGAGGAATCCTCTACTCAATGAAATACGATTCATTATACACATTGTCGACAATTGAGGAATGACCCTTCCGATTAGTAATTACAGCCGTCGGAGTAGTAGATTTTTACATTTGAAAGGCACTAACTGCTGTTTACAATTCAGTACCATGAACTATTAAGTCTACGATTACACGTATTGGAATTGGAGTGAAACTTTCTTTCTTCGCTATCAGGGTAATGGAACTAAGTAGGTATTAACGAAAGAATAAGTGTCTTGCCTCACTACATCAAACAGCATTCAATCGCAACCACCGCAGGAAATCCTGAGCAATGCAGGCATCCCAATTCACGAACACCGAGTATGAACTTCATCATTTTACAACAGGAACGCAACGATTGTTGCCAACATCACGCTTGCGGAGAATTCGACGACGTGGGGCGGGGCCGCGTTGAGAAAGGAAGCTGGGGAAGTTATAGCAGAAGTCGGAGGCTTAGGCGTCTCGGTGATTGCCTCGACTGTAGTGGGAAGGACGGTGGTAGCGCTATCAGATGCTTCTCTCGCAGTCGTATAGGTAGGTTGTTGCTCAACATTAGGAAGGGCAGTGCGCTCGTGACGAACCTCCACAAAGTTTCCGCAATTGAGCCTGGTACCATTCGCACTGTGAACGACGATGGACCTGTTCCCAAAGAACGCAGGGGACTCGCGACTAGTCGAGAGAAAGAAGTCTGTGTACTGGACCACGTATGCCTCGCCAGGAGCGACCCAGATAGGACCATGCTTTCCACTCAGATCTCCCACCTGGCAGGTTTCAGGGGCATCGATATCGCATGGCGGATGTTCCCCTCGTTTATAGGGATCGAGATGAGCTCCAGCAGCGTTACAGTCTCCGTTATTTGGGACGGGAGCCTCGTGGATATGATATTCTAACCGCAAAAGTGAGCAACAGCAAGATCAATACTCAAAAGAGGATACGAACGGTAAGGTCCTTCGTCAGGGAAACCCCATAAATTGGCACGGATCTCGACACCAACGCCGTCCTTAGACGGAGTACCAATGAGCCAGCCACGCACTTTCGTCGATGTCTTGTACAGCAAGGAGACCTCGTAGTGAACTTTGGTAGGGTTGCCTCGTACAATAGGGGCTTCATGACGTGTCATGTTGCTCTTGAGAGCGGCCACCTTGAGGGCAGCGCCCAGCACCAAGGTGCTTATAAACATGAGATGCATCCTGGCAGGTCAAAGAGCTCTATGTCACTTTAGCCATGTTCAGAATGGACAGGACCAGCATGCCTACCCTTGAGATAATGACTGTTGACTGTAAACGATGCAGAGGGGGATGGAAGTGATGGCTAATAGTGCCTGTTGCAGAGTTGGAAGAAGAGAAATGCTTTCTCTGAGGGGCGCTATTTGACTAGAATGTCTCTCTGAACCTCCTCTTGCGCCTTCTTCTCATTATGCATGGCATGCATAGAAGGAGTAAACATCGAAACTACATTCTAGGGCAGGAAGCAACGTACAGAACTGCGGCTGTACTCCGTCTCATCTGGACACAGACAAATACCATAAAACAGCATACTATGTCTAATAAATCTCTAGTTAAATAGATAACACTATCTCTATTAATCCCTGAAAGGCCTACAGTTTCGAGCCCACAGCCTTGGACTCACCAGACAGCCCTTCTTCGGCTGCCTTGATCTGGAGAGCCAGGAACTTGGAATATACTCGACATAGCGCGAGATTTCCTCCCATGTACCAGAACTTAGGGTGGCCACTTGGACGCCACATCTGTTCATTGAGCCAAGTTAGCATGTATTGGTAAGCGTTATAGAAGAAAGTACCGGATGATGGTGGATTGAGGCACGACATACCGCGTTAAGCTCTCCTTCCTCATCCAGGTCCCAAACATCCTTGCACCTATCTGCAATCTTAGATCCTAGGATCTTCTGCACTGACGTCCGCATGTTATCGTATCCGGTGGCAAGCACCACGATATCAGCATCGAGCTCCGATCCATCCTTTAGGACAAGAGCCTTTTTGGTGAAACCGCTGATCCCTTCAGGACTCTGCTTAACCTTGATCTTCCCTTCTACGATCAGCTTGCTGCATCCGACATCGATATAATACCCTCCACCTCTGGTGTAATAAAGACGCGAGATGCCGGCATTATCGATGCCAAAGTTGAGCTTGAATCCAGCAGCCGTAAGACCAGAGAGAAGATCAGAGTCAGCAGCAGAGATGCGCTTGGTCCCGTAAACGTTGAGGGCAAACTGAACAGGCCACGGTAGACTCTCAGTGAATATGTCGGCTTCTTCGGTGGGTGGTCTGATTAACAATTGTTAGTTTGTTGTATGAGCATTTGGAAGAAGAAAGGAAAAGAGCAGAATACGAAGGCACGCACCCATATTCATCATGAATTCCCTCGTGCATCATAAACACGCCCTTGTCAAGGGAGATAACATATGTCCCACTTCGCTGGAGCATGGTCACCTCCGCTCCATTTTCGTAAAAGTTCTCGGCAATGTCATGACCGCTGTTTCCCGTGCCAACAACAATGACCTTCTTTCCCTTAACATCGTGCTGAGATGCATCCGTATGCTGGCTACCATGGTATACAAGCCCCTGAAAGTCTTCCTGTCCGGGAAAGGTTGGAACCTTAGGCTCTCCTGAGTGACCGGTACAGCAGACGACATGGTGAGGGTGGAAGATCCTTTCCTTACCATCACGTACCACTGTAACCGTCCATTCAGATTTGGCATCGTCGTATACAGCTGATTTGATAGTTGTCTTTGTCCAAACATTGAGCTCCATAAGGCTAGCATAGGCTTCGAACCAGTCGCCAAGCTTGTCCTTTGGCGTGAACTGGGGCCAGTTCTTAGGGAAGGGAAGGTAAGCCATGTGGGTGAACTCGGCCGGATCATGAGTGACAAGAGTCTAGAATGAGAGTTAGAAACTTCCTTCTTGAGAAAACAAGCAACATTTTCATGGTGGATATAACCACATACTCTATATCTCTTTCTCCAGTTGTCTCCGATTCTCTCATTCCTGTCTACGATGAGACACGACAAACCAAGTGATTGTAATCTCGCTCCAAGATTAAGACCCGATTGACCTGTGCAAGCTCATTAGAAAAGCCATGTCCCAAAATCCCGCACACCATCAAATATATCCTAACTCACCAGCACCAATGACCAACGCCTGCGGCTCTTCGTCTAGGAACTCCAGCTGTCTCTGTCGTCTCTCGAACCAAGTTCCTTTACTGGGACCACCTGGCATCGAGTCCAGCGTACCATACACTCGCTTCGGCCCCAACGGCTCTTCAGTCCCCTTCAACTCCTGCAGGGAAGTATACACCGCATACGCCTTCCAGCGACCCTCTGCGTCCGGAGTAAGGCGCAGAAAGCCAGTGCCACGTCCAACTTTAGTTTCAAAGAAGAACATCGATGCAACCCATTGTAAATCGAGCTCCGCTGCCGGTTTCGCCAAACTTGGCTGAAACTTTCCCTTATCCTGCACACGAAAACTGGATAGCTGCACTTGCGGTTGGTTGCAGGCCAGGAAGTCCTGGATACGGGAGAGGCCGTGGATGGTATGGAAGTCCCATTCCAAAGCCAGCATATCGCGCCACCATGACTCTTCATGGAAGAGGTCCGCGAGTTTGGAGAGGTCGTTCTCTGAGAGGACGGCCTCGAGGCTGGATATCCATTGTTGGGCTATCGCTCGTGGATCGACGTTGCTATCGACCTTGGGAGTTGCCGGGAGCTGGATGATATGGTCGTATTGAACGGGTGACATTGCGATTGGACGAAGAGAAGCTGATGCAATGAAAAAGAGAAAGAGGGACAAGAAGAAGTAGAGACACCGTCTCTAACAAGATAGACAGCTGAGCCTAATCAGGATGGGACGTGTCTAATATACTCAATAGCTTCGAGCCAGTACTCTCCTGTGCCACTCCTCAAAGACAGGACTCTATCCACGAATATATACTCGCAACAAAAAGTATAGAAATCCCAGAAATCCAGGCCCTCACTTCGTTACACAATCGCCCGGAAACTTGGCCGAAGTCCCAAAAGGGACGGTCCAGATACAGTGATACACATTTCGGATATCCTCCGTCGGTATCCCAATTCCGCTACGCAAGAGCGTGGGTGGGCCTGAATGGCCGCCTGGAGCTAACAGCTGCTGTGCTTTGCTTTCTGTTCCAAAAGGAACGGAGTAAAGAAACCCGAGGCCAGTGATTTCCCCGGAGGACAAGAAGTCATCTCGCGTGGGGAAGAGAGCGGGGAGTGTCTGGCTGACAGGGGAAAGTGTGCCGAGTGGGAAAAAAAAAAAAAAAAAAAAAAAAAAAAAAAGGATCTATA
>JAPVCB010000039.1:217041-255596 GCA_029606185.1 Paecilomyces formosus
TATTGAGTGATACTAGTATTAATTAATCAGAGATGCAGAATTGAGCCTATTTTCTTTCTAAGTCGAGTTTAGATCTTTCTGGACTCTCTCGGTCAAGTTTCCCTTCCTGGGTCTACGCATATGACGTTGATGGGGCATATAAACACTTCACTAGTAAAGATCTAACATATATACTCAAAAGAGGAGCCCTATGGAGCACACAGTATAGTGCGATAGGAGTCCTTTCTGAAGAATTCGGCGCTTCTCTTCACCTGTCTATGAATTGGCTAACCTTCCCGGCTGAGAACGGGTGGCTTTTTCTGAACAATCGGAGAAATTCCACCGGAGAAATCTCTACGACTGAAGGATAAGCCAACATTGGCGATGCAGGGTCATACGGAGAAGTTGGTTAACTATTGATTATTGCATTAGGTAAACATAAATATGTATCATTAACTCATGATCTTCTCCCTAAGAGGGAATCTACAACTGAAAGGAAAGCACCTATTGAGTGTATCGCCCCGTCCGCCGCTCTGAACGCCAACACCAGCTGTCATACATATACAAAAAAATGTGATACAAGGCTATGCGATGCAACGGAAAGTGCCAGAACATAAATGAGAATAGAAAGCATCATCAACTTCCTATATCAGCCTAAGTGCCGTCCTGGCCCCCATCATCGATAACCATATCGACATTCTTCACCGGATGCAGCATCATCGGCGGGAGGCACATCCGCCCCTCGCCCGCGAGTTCCTCCTGCTCACCACCATCATTGTCCACGCGGTAACCCAGCCAGCGTCTCCAAAGGTTAGGCGAGAAACCGGCAGAATAGAACCAGGTGGTACCACGGAAGTTGTGCTCTCGGTCACCGAAGATAGCAGTGCGCGCACCACCCGAAGCACCGTTCCGGCCGGCATTGAACACAGATTCCAAGTATCGTGTTGGCCAGCGGCGGTCGACATAAACGGAATGCGGCACATACACGGCTTTGAATCCGTGCTGGAGACAGGTGCTAGCAGGCCACATCTCGGAAAACATTGTGTGTCGCTTCAGGCTGGTCTCACGGTGCATCGTCAACAAGAGCTTACGAGAAAGACGACCAGCGGTAATGATAGCGGTACGACGTGGTGGCATCCCGTTCGACGTGTCATAGCCGGTCACATCGTCTCTCAGGAGCCAAGTAGTGCCTTCCGGATCGTACAATGGGTTAAAGACAATCAAATCGGCGTCCTCGCCGACGCCCCATTCATACCTGTCCTTCTCGTAAGTAGTTGGCGGGATACCCTCCCCTTCAACTTCCATGACGTCTTTTTCCGCTGGCCTCTCGGGTCCCCAGACAGGCCTATCGCCTCTCTGTTCGCTAGCTTTAACAGGCTCGTCCTTGTCGCTTTTCAATGCGCTCCACATATTGTTAGGGCTGTTGGTGCCATGCTCAGTCTGGACGCGAACCATCTGTCGGAAGTCTTCCCACGGACCATGCACCGAGGGGACATAGAAACGTGCGTTACGCTCCCAGAGTCCTTTTCTTGGCTGTTCCTTGGCCCAGTTGGCAACCTTGTCGAAGAGGTGATACCAATGTCCAGTGTACCGTACATCCATTTCCCAGTTCCAGAAGTAGTCGTATTCAGGGTGCTGGTAAGCAAAGTACTGAACTGGCATAAAGGTACTCCTGTAGACTCCGTGCACAGGGAGACCGCGCATGAAAGATTCCTCGAGTCCGCCGTACATCAGGCCCATCTGTCGTTCAGACCAGAGCGTTCCCATACCGCGGAACTCTTCGGGAAGCGCCCTATCCAGAACACGTTGGTAGGTCTCGTCATCGGACCATATCTGCATATTATCATCCTTCACATGGACAAGGAAGTGGACAACGTACTCTCCACCAGACTGCAGCGTAAGTTCAGAGATCAACGATCGCAGGTATATGATATCTTCTGGGGTATACTTGAAGTCCCACCAGGTTCGAATCAGCACTGCAGTCCGCGGGAGACGGTCGGTTCCTTTTTTCGCGGCCTCTGTCTTGCTCTCATGTTCGACTGGCAGAGCCGGAACACCGATCTGCATGGAGTGGAAGCGATCAGTCCGGGGCGGAGGGAGTTCCTTGAAACGGTGATTGTTGGCAGCAACGCATCGATTCTGAGCGGCAGCCCAGTCCATTCCCCGAAAATCGACCGGTGGGTAGTCCTCCCAGACACGTTCCGCGCCTTCTCTGTGGCCCTCTAGACCAGCACCAATTCCTCCTTTCTTCACTCCATAGCCCAGACCATACGGGCCCAGTCGGCCAAAACGGTCGAAACAAACATTATCCTCGATTCCAAGCATTTCATTGGAGCCCATCACCGCATCGGGAAACCCACGAGGAACGCCCTTGTAGTAGTGCACGTATGGCACGCGAACCGTGCCTTCTTCGTCCAGGAAGCAATCATGCTTGACGCCATACTTCTTGATGTAGGCCTCAGACTTGTAGTCGGGATAGGGATGATACTCGGAACTTATCGACTTCATCGCACTAGCATCCCGAGCTGAGAGAGTCTCATTCGCGTCGTCGCCGAAACCTTGGCCCTCCATGCCATCGTAACCATCTCCCGGATATTCAGGCACATTCTCCTTTCGCGACACCAGGGTCCTGATTCCACCATGGTATCTTTTCAAGAATGGAAAGCTTTCCCACTGCGGCGGTTTGGGTTTAGCTTTCGGCAACTCCAATGATACCTTCTCCACAGGCGAGGGTAGACTAAACCGGAACAGCGTGAGAACGAAGAGGATCAGAGCAGACAGCAGAGCGAGGCACATCCATCTCATAATGCGATGAGGCACTCGATAGAAGCCGATGCCCAGTCTGCCCCTCCGTAGTGACGGACCGCCCAACATTGGCTGCTGCGACGCTGCGGTGACGTGGGAGCTATCCGAAACAGTGGGTGTGTCGTCGTCGGTATCCGACTCAGTTGAGCCTCGATAGTATGCTTCTTTTTCAACATCTAAATCCCGCTGGTTCCTGCGGGGAAACGGAGAGGCATTGTAGACGGCCGATGGCGTCGCTTGCCGGGTCATTGCAGCCGGAGAAGTGATGCGCACTGCGCCGTCGAGGTCAATTCTGTACTGGCCTGTTCACTGCGTCCGCATCGATCGTAGTAACACGAGAGTTCTGTCCGGGAACTCGACTCGTACAAGGGTATATATTTTGTTTTTGGTCTTGTGTTCGTCGCTCCCAGTGTCCTGCTCTGGGTATAAATAAACCGATGCCCGAAAACGATCCGGCGGAAGGGCGCAACAACGGTTGCTATCCGAACGCCGCCAACTCAGAACAGCTCTGCCACAGAGATGAGGTAGCCGCGAAGGACCAGGCCTGCGATTGAGGGCTGCTTGGTATAGATAGATAAACAGAGAAAGAGGAAAAGGGGAGCAGAGATGGAGAAAGGGGATGTGGCGTGGAGAGAAGAGCAACACAACTCCGATCACCAGCAAGCCTGAGGCCGTCAGGATGGTTGCCGAAGCGATTGCGTACCCCAGGCCCAGACTGTCTTGGCAACGCCAGCAAGCGGGAGGGGACTCAAGGAAGGAACGACGTGTTGGCTGCCGCAAACAGGGAAGGAACGGAGCGGAGTGGCCACTGACGGCGGCGGAAGCAGCGACGGTGGCTTCCCCAGTGGGGCAGGAGCAACGACGACCGATGGAGAAGGCGCGAGGGAAAGCAGCAGAGGCGGCGCCTCGTGGCCAGCCCTAGGCCTAGTATGGTTTAGCGCAGTGTCTCTCTCCTTCCCTCGTTGACTCTCGGGCCTGGTCGGCCTGTCCCGTTCGGGATATTGAGGGCGTGCCTCTGGGAGATATTTTTAAATCATCTTGATCTGCAGACGGTGGAAGAACCCTTGTTCTCCATCTAGAGGACTCTAGAGTATATTACAGTCCCCCCTTTGCCCTACGTTAATTAAATCTGAGAGAAACCACAGGACAAACAAGGTTTCAGGGGAAACGGCCGTCTAAAACGGTCCTAGGCGTCGCCATGCGGCTTCCCGTGTGTACTCGAGTTATAAGGACTAGTGCTGCTTTCTAGATGCTAGATAAGAAAGCTTGGACGTTAAGTCAACCCCAAGAACAATCCTTCGTCAGGATAATGCAGGGCATCTCCATCGCCGCATAGCGGTTATCAGCTGACCGGACTGAGGCCGTTCATATTCTGTTATTTTTGAGACCTTCTGCTACCATATGGTACATCACGAACTGAATCGATTGACAGAACTAGTTGTTTGCAGCACCAGATGTAGCATGACGTGCGCAAAAGTGCCATGTAAAGGAGGCTTGATAGTCATCGATCGACAGATCAGCCTTGGTCCGTCCGCAGCCGCATCGGGCTCTCAATGTCTCACGACAAAAAATGACGACCGCCTGCAGTTGCTATTGAACTCAGCCCGATAAACTTCTTGCGTGCTGTATCGGATAGCTTCTGCTCTGGAGTTATACATGCTGTGATATGCTTAAAACCAATTCGCTTACTACTGCTACAATTTCCCGGAGTATTGGCGTTATCGAGCTACTAGCGCCCATGTCGCATTCCGGAGATTCTCCGATACAGAGAAGTGGTCGCAAGCAAGAAATGAACCTGAGAGAACCTTCTGCTTCGTGATTGAATGATAGAAACTTTGGATCGCAACTGTCTGTTATATCTTGCCGATGCTTTATGCATTGATTCCGCGATGCAGAATACAGCAAAGTTGAATTGAGGCGGTCGTGCTCAACCGGTAGATGTAGTTCCGGAGACTTCAGAGCTCACTCTACAATCTTGCTGTCCTATGCAGTAGAAAAGGCGGTAGACTCCAGAAACGGCGTTGAGCGCTCAGTACGATCGATAGAGGACGTTGGTCGGTCAATATTACAGCTCAGTGCTCACATTCCACCTGCATCCAGACGCGCGCACAGGCCAATGATCGTGAACATCACCAATCCTCAGCCTGACCGCTTGAACAGTCCCGTGCCCAAGGGACCGGAAGAGGCTCTCGCCTATTCCAGGAAGCGGATGGTCGAGAACGTGGTTCAATAGGATATTGTACCGACAGAAACGTCGACCAGGATGTGATTTGTGCTCCTGCGTCTATGGACTAGACGTGCGCAATGGCAGCTCTTCCAGATTCATGGTCCAGGTAGCACCCTGGTCCCATGAGCCGTCCAGTCTGCACTGCAGATGCGCTGGTAGATGTTGGATATTTTAGCAATTGAAGAGTTGCCATTGTCTTTATAGCAGTAGGAAGGTTTGGGAGTAGATGACGCCTGACTAGGTCCAACCAGCCACTAGCAGAGGCAGGTTTCCAGATTTCCGGATCCTATGATGCAACTTTGACAGTCAAGTTCCCCAGGGCTACAATGAGGGTATGCTGGAGGCGTTAAACGATAGCTAGCCAATTCAAAAGCAGACTGCATATGCGACTCGCCTCTTTTCTTCTAGCTTTGTCCTTAACCTTCTGCATCAATAGTCCGCTGTCGTGTTGTCGTTCAAAGATTGATCCCGGGTAGCTACTGCATCGGCTTACAGCGCAATTTGCATGTCTCATGATCATCCAGCGTGGTCTTACAAGCCACGGATCTTGTGCTGGTCAGCTGTAAATTTATACTGTCTTATTTCCTGCCATTTCCCTGTTTTCTCGTTCTGGTTATAGGGAATTGTCTACTCTACGCTCGCGGTTGGCTCCTTCTGTCCGTGGCTCATCTAGCCTACATGCTTTGCATGGGGTCGACTCTTGACAACATTTTTGTCTTCTTGTTTTTAAATACGAATTGAAATTATAAACTGGAATTGTATCCACGAGGCAAAATGGTACGCAGTGTCTGCCATCCAACACTACTCTTGTCTAGTCATGCTCACAGCCTAGTAGGCAAACGGATTACATGTAAACCAGGTGTACTCGGAGTATGGAAACTCCTTGGCGTACCAATCACCAATTGTCTCTTTCATCGGCGTGATAGTCCTTGTTCTATCTTCGATATATGTTGCGAGACAGGTCCGCAACGACTATTATGCTTTCCTGGCACTCGGTCCAGGAGGAACCCCTTCCACTCCTAGAGGATATTTGCGAATATGCGTATTGCGACTCTTCCGCCTCCGCGATCCCCTGGAACCACCGTCACTGCCTCCCTTTTTACATCCGCAACAGGGAGTTTTGAAGGGCCTCCCTAGGAGACAAGGCCGTCGTCCAAGAGTCGCAGGGATTGCTCCTCAGCGCCAGATGACCCAACGGGGAGGTCAGGACATGTACGAGGCTCTATCATCTTCGATTAGGAACCTCATACAATGCCACCCAGACCGCCTTTACCTTGGGACCTCATGTTTCGAGAAACATAGTACCGGTATCTTCGCCGACCCTGCCTTCCGCAGCCGGCCCACTTGCAACGGCGAAGTCTGTCATGCTCACCCCTGTGATGGCAGTATGCATCTCACCCTTCATCCGGCCGATGTAAAACTGGTAATTGAGCGTGGATGGGGAGAGCGCCATCCTCTGGCCCGCGAGAGCTGGTGGTGGAGAGCTAAGATCGTTCCACCCGGGTTCGTCATGATTTATGCACCGCGAGATGAGAAGGACCTGCGCCACGTGATGGAAATAGTCCGCGCTGCAGCCTGGTGGGTGACTGGAACAGAGTTGAGGCGGGATATTGAAATCAATCAAGAATTGAAATCACTTGGACACGGCGAATTGAAGGCGTGCACTGAGTGCTGATATCATCTTTTGTGGCGACACTCCGATTCTGAACTTGCGCCGCCGCCCTATTCAGAATATTTCGAGCCCATGCCAGAATACATCATAAACTTTATATTTCGGGCACTTACAAGCAGTCAATCGATACAAGCCTTTCCAGATAAAATAATGATTGGCTATACCGCGATCGAGGCGAACACGAGCCCCAAATTTTCAGCTGTTGTCACGGATTACGATAATGACTTACCTTTAATGTCTCTAGATGTCTCACTCCTGTTTTCCATTGAGTTGCGAGCAAAATGATATGGCGAGGCGAAAACATGATTGGGAGTTGACCTTCCGGAGATGAGAGGAGTATCTACAGGTTCAATTGCTTTTCACATAAGGGATCTCGGGGATTTTGTTATCGCTTACTATGTTCTTCTCATTCTTGTTTTTTAATGCCCATAAATTCCACATCATCTTCATTTTGACGGATCTATTTCCGGTCAAGTCTGCGCATACATGCACTGCTCCTTTGTTTTCTTCGAGTCTTCTCACAGTCTAGAACAGGCGCTGCAAGGCTGACCAATGTTAATATGCACACTTCATACATATATACAGAACGAACATCAGAATAGAAATTACAAAAACAAGCCACTCTTCCATAGATTAGTAAACATATAATCTGGAATAACTATCCCCTAAAGTTAAGTCACTTCTAGGAACGGCTGCACCATCAATTAGGTACAGCAAAGATAATAAATATCTCGTCAGTTCCGCCCCGCGGACCCTTGGCTCGACTACGGTACCTAGATCTTACCGAATCCGTCCATTCCCCTATTCTCTTTCTACATTCCCTCACTCAAATAAGAATAACATAAATAAATAAACATCTATTTCCGTTCACTTGCTTGGAGATTTCATTTTAGATAATTACATTCAGTCGCTGAGCTAGTTACAAGGATATTAAATACGAGCCCATGACGTCTCTTTTCAGTTTAATATTTTGAGTAAAGATCAAGATCGACACATGGGCCGATCTAGCAACTCGACGTACGAGAAAGCTTGATATATGTCCCGGTGACACAGTACCCAATCGAACCTTGGCCCTTTGAGGCTTTTTGTCAGGAGGGGAGGGGAAATAGTAGATTCAAGATGGGGTAAGACACATGACCATATGATCGAGATCATGCCATGCCATCTTGGAGGTACTACGTAGTAATAGCAGACTATAGCGGGCATGCAGATAAGAGAACTACGTGGGTGCTGCGGAAAATAAGGCAGAGAGAAACAGGGAACAAGGTTCTATGATAGCATATTCATGTGAGCATTGACCATGGGTTCTGAGAGCGAAACTAAAGGTTTAAAATAAAAAGGTTTTTAAGGCACAGAAGGAGTATTCGTTTGATCGACGCCAGGAGGATGAAAAGAGAAAAGTGAGGCTAATAGCATAGAGGAATGAAGAGCCGTTAGTTTAGTGGACAGACATGTACCAAAGCAGCAAATCCCTTCCCTACGCGAGATGTTCTTTGCCGGCCCCCGGCCTCCCCAGTCTCCCGGTTTCGAGAGCCAACAACATCCAGCATCAATGACACGCAAAAAGTCTCCGCATATGATCTGGGAATCCCCACGTTACACATTCATCTAACCGTTTAGTCGCGACCAGTCTTGCGGAGAGTCTCCGCAAGCCACTCGAGACCTTCGTACAGACCGTCACCGGTAGTAGCGCAAGTGGATTGGATGTACTGGTACAATGTTAGTCAAAAGGGTCTGATGGGAAGCATATAGGGGGATGATTGGCATACCCAGGCACGACGAGTAAGGCTTTGCAGACCAAGCTGCTGCGTGATCTCGGCGGGGCTCATAGCGTTCTGTGAGGATAGAACATCAGCATTCATTGTTTCGTGGCGCAACGGCGGCGACAGAGTGTACTTACGGGCAAGTCCTGCTTGTTGGCGAAGACGAGGAGCAGAGCATCCCGGAGCTCGTCCTCGTTCAACATGCGCTGAAGTTCCTCCCGGGCCTCGACGATACGGTCACGGTCGTTGCTGTCAACCACGAAGATGATACCCTGGGTGTTCTGGAAATAGTGTCTCCACAGAGGACGGATCTTGTCCTGACCACCGACATCCCACACGGTAAATTGAATGTTCTTGTACTCGACCGTCTCAACGTTGAAACCTGTTCACGATCGCAAAAGGGGCCGGATTAGCCACGGCGTTCGATTGAAGAGGTTTGCGCCCATCTGGCGTGAAAGCGCCCCTAAACTCAAAGGACACGTGCTGAGAAGACTAACCGATCGTGGGGATGGTGGTGACGATTTCACCCAGCTTCAGCTTGTACAGAATGGTGGTCTTTCCTGCAGCGTCAAGTCCGACCATCAGAATTCGCATCTCCTTCTTCCCCCATATCTTATCGAACAATCTCGAGAAGGTGAGACCCATGGTGGCGGGAGTGAATGGGATCTAGAAACGGTGGCACTTCGCGAAACAACACGTCAGTTGAATGATTCGTAGGATAGACGTGGCCAACAGCCAGGAGACCTCGTCGTGGAACGGTTAAAGACGAGGGTTCTCAGGAACACGACTTAGAGTAAAGAACAAGGAGGATGGGTGACGCCCTGGGAGGAGTGCGGTAGGAAGGGTGGATGGTCTCGATTTGACGGTGAAGGATTGTGGGGGGAGTGGCCAGTGTCAACGTGCACAGACGAATAAGGGGCAGGACGCGACCGACGAGGAGGCCTGGGAAAAGCAGCACTTACAAGAGAAATGAAGTCGAAGTGAACGTGCGATGGTAGGGGGTGGATACAGATGGCGGAGGGAGATACGTCTGGTAGAGCGACGATGTTGTCGTCGTGTGAATTTTCGGGTGCAACGAACGCCAGGTCGAGAAATTCGGCCGTCAGCGTAGCTTCCGTCACTAACCAATTGAGCCGCACGACGAAGATAAAAAGCAGCACAGATGAGCGATTAGTTATCGATCATGCCCTTAGAACACGTTGGAAGAACAGGCACGGTATCTGACGGCTCAGACAAGGACTGCTGCTGGGTCGATCGCTCCCTGTCGCTTCAGCTTCTTATGCGCCCCTTCTGCCTACGCGAAAGAGGACACGGTGTTTCTGTTCCAGGTTTGGCCGGGCGATGGCGCTATCCTCCCGATATCCAGCGAACTCACTCACTGGCCCTGCGTGGCCATCAGGCTCCATCATTTGTACCACACTTCTTGCCCGCTTGGCCGCATTCTCTACCGTGCCAATCCCTCGGTAGGTCGACTGCCAGATAGCATTTCTTTGGTGCCTGTGGATCTCTCGAGATTATTACTTATTAGTATTGCATTTGATATGCTCCTCTGAGTCTGAGAAAAACCGCCGCCGGCACTAACGAATAACCCCCATCCCCACACCGCGGATTGGGCACACTACGCGTCGATGGAGACAAGCATAATCGCAGTCCGTAGAGTGGATCGCCTAGGGTGCTGTTCGAAACTCTCGTGGCTTAAGAGAGCGACGATATCGACTGCTCCGTACAGCTTACATGCAGGTACTAAGAGAGTACAACGATTTTGTTATATCCGGCCCCACAAAAGACCATGGATTCTTTTCATATACTCTCCTCTCGAGTTCTTGGTTTTTTAACACTTTTTTACCTTTCTCATTCAGATATCTAAGACTATTCGTCGACTAGCGCTCGTGTTTATTCTTGATATCGCTCTTTCTTCTGGGTAGAGAGTTTGTTCCTGGAAGAGTCCACGAACGTTCTCAGCAACGAGCGGTAGATGGTCTTGCCCTCAACTGTGTCACTGGCAAACCCAAAGATCGCAAGAGCAATGATCGTGAGGACCATAATCACGCCAAAAGAGACCCAATACGTGCGGGCTGTATAGACGCCTTGCAGGTCATCGATCTGTGTCGAAAAATAGGCCGTCATGAGACTGACGGGCATGAATAACATGGTTGCCTTGGCTAATAAGATCGTAATCCGTGTCAGCTTTTCGACGGCTTGCGAATCCTTCAGCGCAATAAGATTGAAATTCTACGCCATGTTAGTCTGATCATCCCAGGCAAGCGCCGCTATACTTACGAGGAATGTGAGGGATTCTTTCTCAGTCAGGCACGTGTCTATCTCACTCAGACAGAACAGTCTTATCCGATCGATGAGCCTTTGGAAACGGCCAACGGCAGCAGAACTCAGAAGTACTCCTGGTGGTGCATCAATGGTAGATGCCGTATTGAGACCGTTTCCTGGAGGATAGTGTAGCAAATCTTGCGGATCGGCATCTGAGTAGTGGCTTCCCATGAGAACCGCGTTAGGACGTGAGTGTGCCTCATCCCGTAAAACACGTTGCCTCTGCAAAATGCGTGTTATGATGACCTCGTAACTTTGATAGAGGCGCTTCAAGACAGCAAGTCGCCTGCCCAGCCAATGTAGTTCGCTAACTAGCTCCACGTCTGGCTTGTCGAGCATCTGTTCTCTCTAAGCTTTCCATCAGGTCTGCACATATGCTTCAAATGAGAGATATAACATACTAGGTCATCAAGATACGCGCCGTATTTATGCTCCCTCCTAGCGACAAGACGATAGCTCGTTACCCAATCATCGAAGATGTAATAAAATAGTAAGCTCGAACCATCTTCCTGAGATATACTACTGTCATCTGGCTGGCTGTTAGAGAAATGCCGCACACGAATTGTCACAAGAGAGTCGTTTGCGGAGATGATAGAGTGTTGCTTAGACACTCCAGAGAAGATAAAACCGACATTTCGGCGGATAGTGCTCAGAACTGCTTTCCTTTCCTCAGGATTGGGTATATATGACCCTGGGAATGGGTTTTCTTGAATCGAAACGATAGTACCTCACAGAGAATTAGTGCTGTAGAATACGAATTTACCAGTGACATATATTACCATCATTGAAAAGTAGTATCCATGTCCATAGCCTCTTGCCAGTCGGCAGGCCTCTGTCATTTTTAATGTCCATTCCAGGTATCGAATACAATGAATTATATCCGACACAAGTATCTATCACTTATATTAGCATATCCCCGCATCTCATTGCGCATGGATGGCTTGCTCACATTTGGGGCCATAGTCCACCGATGAAAAATGCCAGATTTGATTAACTATGTCTGCAAACGTAAGGTTCAAGGATGCTGCCTGTTCCCTAATCGTGTCAGGGTCAACCAATTCCTTCAAAGCATATGCTCCTTCAAGGTCTTTCGGTTGCGATTGACTAGATTGGCGATTGAATCCCCAATGTCGAGTACTGTCTGCAACTTCGGATCCTGGAACAGGATATGGAGTTTGGGTGACGGGCTCTGTACACATCAACCCTTGCAGTCTCTCAGAGACACCGTATTTGTTGGCGATGAGCTGATAACTATGGTGAGCCGAAATTCTATATAAGACGAAGATATATACTGACTCTTATCGACTCTTTCTGTTTCTCTGGCATCCATATATTACTATGTGCCTAAGTTAGTAACAGCATTTTGGCGACGATAAAATATGACTAACATCCATCTAGTCCCGAAACATTTCGGTTTCTGAATGTTCTTCCATCAGTCTCTGTACAAGCTAACGGCAAAAGGACACTTACAGGCTTTTCCAACAAGGCCTCAAAATCTCCCGTATCGAGATTTACCGCGCACCAAGCATCTTCGTTTCCGAAATCAAGGACAAAGTTCTCCGTGCTTATGTCCTCAAGGTGCCGTTGATAGTCTCGAAAATGCACTTCCTGGTCAATATCATTGAATTTCTGGCTTAGTCCCGATCTACTGGAGAGGCCGGAGTAGTAGGCAGCCGCGGTGTGAGAAGCATCAGAAATCGGAACGTTGGACATATTCATTTCCACTTGGTAAACAAATGCATCAAAAGAGCTATAGCGGTTTGTTTCTAGACTCCACGAGAGTTCAGCAGTTCTGTCGTTAAATACGAAAAAGCTGTTCTCGCTCTAGAGCTGTGCTCAAGCGCTTTCTTGGACATGTATTGGACGCTGCGTCCCGCGCTGCTTGCTAGCTGTGCTCGAGTGACTCCGGTCATGAGGCTGGGGTGCGCAAGTGCCGCCAGCTGACTAGCCAGGCGGCAGTGATCGTCTCCATGCAGGAAGCTTATGTCCCAACGAGTTGGCCTTAATTCCATAACATTTGCTGCAAAAAGTAGATCCCCCGTTTAGCTGTGCTTTAGGTCTCATTTTCGGAGGCTTGATGTGGTCGCGCGGTCATCAGTCTCTTTGTGGAGTACGAGGGGAAGTGTCCAACGGTTGGTTAGATAAGCGTTCAGGCGACGCTTGGGAGCTTGTAGCGATCACATTTTGTCCTATAGATAGCGTACATGAAAGCTTTTTTTTTTGTAATGTTGCTATATGGCAGCTGGACGCAATAATTAGGCTTCAAATTTCGCGAACCATCCTTTCCACGGGTCGCGTGGTCCCCAAACTGAGGAAGCCTGTTCCCCAGATCAACTTTATTCTAGGTACTCCACGATGCTGGATCCGCAAGTAGAAAAGTCACCAGACCACGTCAAATACAGAGACTATGGAATATGGACAAGACCACATCATTTAATTAGTAGCAACTGAGCTCTTACATTATTGCTTCCATCAATGACCGCCGTAATCTTATATCTTCATCATGTATATGGTACTTGTATTTCCTTTCACAAATCACCATCACCTTCATAATGGAGTTTCCGATCTAGAAGCGGGATTTTGTGAAACCCCCACAGATATATCTCCCATTGAATACAACTAGTCGGTATCACGTAACTAAGCATACTAAAGAAAATCCCCATGCGTACTGGATGGTGTCGTCATCTGTCGTTCGGATAGCCTCTATTAGGGGTCGTAGATTAAATATGCCGTCATGGAAGGCTTATCTAATAGATCAAATCTCCCATTATGAGATGGCTATATTTCCTCTACTTGTCTTAAGGACTCATATTAAGGGGAAATATAGCTTAAGGCTAATCAGTTTACTTCACATGTTGAAGCTTACAATCTGCTGCGAAGAGTTTCATCGTTCCAGCAAAGACTTGACAATTTTCAACTATCTGTCGAAAATCGTCGAGAACACCTATTATGAAATGGCGCTGGGGAAAACAGACTCTTGCACTGATTTTCATTACGATGAGACTTTTACAGTGGCTGAGCGCCGTTATAGTTATGGGAATCTCGTCTTACTTTGTCGCGAGAGGACCTCGCGATGAGCATGCTTTGTACTGGGAAATACTCGTGGGTTCAACTATACAGTATATTTTCATATATCGAGAAACTGACTTTGCAGTCGGTTATATCCGTGGCTATATTTCTTTTGGTTAATGTCCTATCTTTCCTCCTCTTTCGGAACATGGGAAAGTATGCATGGGCATACTATTTGATTTTCACAGTCGACTTCACATTTTCTTACTTGTGTGTAATTCCTATATGTGGTCCAGTATTAATAATTTTGGTCTAGATACTGATTAAAACGATAGGTGGTTGACGACGTTCATATTCGCGGCTCAAGATTACAACCTCCACAACTGCAGGGTGGGCACACCGGTAGGAGTACCATGCGGTGTGAAAAAGGCGAACGAGTCGTTCATGTTCTTAACTTTGTAAGTACCAGACCACTACCTAAAGCACTATTCTTATCCATTCACGTGTCCTCCAGCATCTCTACTCTCTGCCTCACTCTTCTTGAAGGAAGCCCTCTATCCCCACTCTCCACGTACACCTTCGATGAAGAGAAAGAAGAAATAGGCAGCGCCCCATCCATGTCGGAGCATGATCGTCCAGAAGAGTATCGCTGAACTACAACATCGCCAATTCAAAAAGCTTCCTTCGAGAATATCAAATGCGACCAACGTTTTCACGATTCTTATGTCATCAGTAATTCGATGGGCTCTTTAAAGGTTCTTGAAATCACCTAGGGACTTAATACTTCCAAGTTAATGCTGCCAAGTCTCTCCTTGCATTTCTATTTCCCACACGCGCTTCTATTGCACTTCTGTTGTCTATGTCAGAGTAGAATACATCAGAGGTACCTCAAAGACTCAGTCAGCAACAATTACTACCTAGGTTGATGGAACCTCAGGTAAAACATGGATAGGGGAATCTGAAGGCCGCTATCTGTGCACCAAAGCGGCATCCAGAACGGGAGATAATCCCCTTTCTATCTGCCAAACAGCGGGGAAGATTGGAATTAAAGATACGAGACACAATGAGTCAAGTCTCCAGTTCTATACCAGGCACCTGGAATGTAGCAAGGCCCAGGCTGGTCTTCGTGGCTTCATAGTACGCTTGGTGAGTCACGGTCGGGTATTACTGGACGGCGCAATTAGGGTATGGCTAGTCCGCTTGTGGTTAGTGCAATTGAGCACCCACAAGCGGGGAGGAGATTTCACACCATCTCTAAAAGCGTGCGAACTTTCTTCCTTTCTCGACTCCAAGACATTTTGTGCGCAGAGCCTCACCATAAGAATTTAAAAAGTTCTTCTGGAAGACTGTAACAACCATGTCTAAGATCACAGTCGGTAAGTCCGCTCTCTGATGTGCTCCTGCGAATATTGCGACGCATGATGCTAATAGAATCTTCGTGGAATAGCCGGAGTGCGCCAGAATGTCCAGCAGCTGCTCGACTACTCTCTCAACGAGAAGAAGAGGAACTTCCTCGAGACCGTTGAGCTCCAGATCGGTCTGAAGAACTATGACCCCCAGCGTGACAAGCGTTTCTCTGGCACCATCAAGCTGCCCAGCGTTCCTCGCCCTGGAATGACCATCTGGTACGTTTCGAATCCGTGATTGTGGAGGAGCAATATCGGTTGCCGATCGGAAGGAGCTGGCTTGGGAGAATATGGATGCTGACTGTTCTGGATTATAGTATCCTTGGTGACCAGCACGACATTGACCGTGCTAAGCACCTTGGTGTTGATGCCATGTCCACCGAGGATCTGAAGAAGCTGAACAAGAACAAGAAGCTCATCAAGAAGCTCGCTCGCAAGTACGATGCTTTCTTGGCTTCCGACTCTCTGATCAAGCAGATTCCCCGTCTCTTGGGTCCCGGTCTTTCCAAGGGTAAGTTTGCCTGATGATCTCTTTACATTGCCACATTGAACTAGCGGCTAATTGATGACTTTACAGCCGGTAAGTTCCCTACCCCCATCTCTCACGCTGAGGACATGGGCAACAAGATCACCGAGGTCAAGTCTACCATCAAGTTCCAGCTGAAGAAGGTTCTGTGCCTGGGTGTTGCCGTCGGTAACGTTGGCATGACCGAGGAGGAGCTCATCTCCAACGTCATGATGTCCATCAACTACCTCGTCTCCCTGCTGAAGAAGGGCTGGCAGAACGTTGGTAGTCTTGTCATCAAGGCTACCATGTCTCCTCCCAAGAGACTCTACTAGATGCGGCTTTCCGCTGTGTCACGCTGGGGTTATAGGTGCATCCGTGAAATAGTGTTTGCCTTTAGTTAGATAAATACGAGTCACGGTGTTACGATTCCTCAATTTCGCCTCTGTAAATTTGTAGATTGCCGAGTATACAGCACTTATCTCGCAGTGTCTTTATATTGGATATTGTACGCTCAATGGTATCGCATCTCCAAGTCGTAGCTAATACATATACTGGAAAATGATACTCATACAACCACAGGCAGCTTCTCTTACTGCATCCCTTCCATTAGATCCGTTTTGTCCAGAATCATGCCTCTCATTCCAATAAACTCCCGCAGTGCCTCCCATTCCTCGCCCTCTTCCTCTCCCCGCATCCAAGGGTCCTTGAAACCCCAAGCAACCGCAACTTTGTCCAGCGCCGCTCGCTCCTCTTCCCTGAGCCAGCGCTGTCGCAGTGGGACACCCGGTATCCAAACCACTCGTTCCATTTGGTCATTCGCTGACGTGATAGCGACAATGCCGACGGACGACGTGAAGCCCACATAGGCAAGGATCGCAGAGAAAATGAGCCCTCTAGCCGTGCTCTCATCCATCGTATTTTGTAAGGTCGACGCCCACGAAGCGATGACGTACGATGCAGCAGGAGCAGCAGCAAGTCCAGCTAGCGGGACAGTCGCCTTCTTAAAGATCTTCGCCCTGTAGAAGGCGGGAGTGCAGAAGGTGCTATCAATGATGGCCAGCACAAGGGGTAGATTCTTCTGTTCGATAGCGATATCGAGAGCCATATTCGCCAGTTCCGACGGCACCGCATTCTTCACTCTCTTTGGGTTTGGCTGCCGGTATTGGACTGGCGAGCTATTTTCGACAGGGACAGGTTTGTTGGCATAGAGTGTGAAAATCTCGGGGAAATGGTTAGCCTTTTTGAGCAGTGTCTGGATCTTCGTGTAGTACTCCAGCGCTTCTGGAGAAATGAAGACCTTCTCATCTCTGAGAAGATTGTCCGCAACTTGCGAGATCGAATCTGTAACTTTCCGTTTCGTGTTGTTTAGGTTCACCTTCGATCGCTGAGTGCCGGTTGGTTTCTCTTCCAGATTCAAAAGTGACGAAGTCGCATTTCCTTCATCTTTATTCGGGTTCTGCTGGCTCTGTTCGCCTAGGACAATCCTCTCCACTATGTTTAGACACTTCTGTAGCAATTGGACCACCGTCTCGTCGGAGGGAACGGCATCTGAGCTGCAAATCGCGCGAGCTTCCTGCTGAACTTCCTTCAAAGCAACATCTGGATCAGCTGGGGTCGCAGGCTTCGATCCACTCGAGGTGAATCTTCTGAATATGGGCGGAGACGTCGGCAATGGCGCTCTCAGTGGTCGTTTCGTTTTCCATCCCGACAAGTCTGCGCGCTTATTCAAGAGTCGCGATTGTTCGAAGACCGGGCCACGGCGAATTGATCGGCCTGTGGAGTACCGGCAGAATTGACAGATGAGCCCTTGAGGCTGGGAGCGCCTCTGTGTTCGAAGCGTCAGGCCCTTCATGTCTGCAGGCTCCTGTCAGAGACCACTGTGAGACCTCCGACGAGTAGTGCAGATGTTGGCGTACCGAGAGACAGACGGCGGAGACGCCGGGCACCAGTCACCGCTTAGCACCGCCACCACCTCCATGATCCATCCTTCGTAACACCTGCAACTTCTCTTGTCCAGACGTCCATCTGCCAACACTTCGCCAGAGTCTCCATCTCTTCATGATCGCAGGCGCGGGTGCCTGCTGAAGGCTGATTATTTAGCTATAATCTCAGCCTTCTTGCCCTCCAGGTCAATACAACATCGCGACATCTGTCCTAAGCACGAGACAATCGCTCGACATCTACCAATATGCCTCCTCCACCCCCTCCGCCCCCTCCGCCGCCGGCGATGGGAGGCCCTCCACCTCCACCACCTCCTCCAGGAGCTACTCCGTCGAGACCTCCTAAGGCAGTTGTGCAAGATAGGGTATGTTTGAGTTATGGACGAGAGCTGTCCATGGCGTCACTTTTCCCCCAAAGCTAGCTTCAACGGATCAACTAATTCTTCTATAGAGCAAACTTCTCACAGATATCAACAAGGGTACTCGATTAAAGAAGACGGTGACAAATGATCGATCAGCGCCTTTGATTCAGAAGGAGGGGGGTCGCTCAGGGGGTGCGCCGGTTGCTAGTGCTCCGCCAGTGCCGGGAATGCTGAAGCCTCCAGGAGGACAGGCGCCTCCTGTCCCTGGCGGAGGAGCAGCTAATCGCGCAAGAAGTGACAGCTCTCCAGGTGATGGTGGTGGTGGTATTGCAGCACCTCCGCAGCTAGGCGGTTTGTTTGCTGGGGGAATGCCCAAGCTCCGAAGTCGAGGTGGGGTTGATACAGGGGCAAATCGAGATGCATCATATCTATCAGACTCGGACAGCTCGCGCCCAACGTCTACAGCGGCTCCTAAGCCTCCAGGAGCACCAAGACCTCCTGGTGCGCGTCCTCCACCACCACCTCCATCTACCGAGTCACCGCCAGCGCCTCCTGTGAACCCGTTGGTTGCGCAGTTACGAAAGGCGCCTCCTAAGCCTTCCTCGAGGCCATCATCCACGATCTCGACGAAGTCTGCACCTCCTCCGGTGCCGTCTTCAGCAAAACCGCTTCCTCCCCCGGTTTCTTCGAGAAAACCTTCCGCCCCCGCTCCTCCGCCTCCTAAGAGTGCCAGCCCGGCACCTCCATCTGCTCCTCCTCCGCCTCCTGCGGTCTCCGCTCCCAGACCTCCTGCGAGATCAACACCACCGCCGCCGCCACCCTCAGCACCCCCTCAGCCGGCAAATGGGGGCCTAGCGGCCTCGATTGCAGTACAAGCGGCACGAAATGCCTTTGGAAACAATAATGCGCCAGCAGCCCCTCCTCCCCCTCCACCGTCATCTGCTCCTGCTCCTCCAGCTCCTCCGCCACCTCCTCCAGTTTCTGCTCCATCGGCTCCTTCAGCACCCCCTCCCCCTCCCTCCCAGCCTCCCCGGTCAATGCTGGACCCGAGTTCATATACTCTTACGAATGGCGGATCGTCTCCGCTCGGCAGCCCTCGAAGCGCTTCAAGCCAGGGCCATATTACGATAGAAGATACCCGATTCAAATTCCAAAGCGAGAGCCTCTTCCCGAAACCGAGGCCTTTCTCAGGAGGTGTTCGAAAGTATCGCGCTGGAAGAGGAAGCAGTGTGCCGCTGGATTTCAGCTCGTTGGGCTGACATGTGTGCTGACATGCAATTGGGTCTGATGGATATACCTCTGCGCGTCGTATTCATATTTATAGCTACCTAATAGGCTGTAAAAATGGATAGAATTCTCCAACCTCAGCTGCGTGCTGATCATTTGAAATTGTTTCCATAGCGCGTACAAATCTGCGTATTATAGACGAATTTTGGGAGCAAAGTTTCCCGTCCTCCATCGGTCGGCATCGTTTAATTCATTGTTAACTTAGGCCCCCATTTTGTTATGCGAAAAGTATGGATGTCAAATCTACCAAGAAATGCAGAATGCGGAAAGCTATAGTTCCAGACCATCACATGATCCATCACCGGATAATGATGATGATAGCATTCAACATCCGTAGGGAACATAAAGATTCCCTTGACACTGATTTAATCCCTCAGTTCGAAATTCCTCTAGAGTGTCTATCTTTGTAAAATAACATTACACATAACCACCATATATCGAGCTGGTATCTCATACGGGCCACTGCTCATAAATAACCATGTCAACTATTCTACGAGAAGTATGAACATCACCTACCAAACCAACCTAAGTACCTACCCACTGATAACTCCGCCACCTCATCTCCGTCTGTATTGTTTCGTTTAGAATAATAGCTAGCTAATTAACTAACCACATGCATTACCCAAACACAGACCGGTGCACAAGCAACATCACAGTCCGAATCACCATCTATAACACTTCCACCCGGCTGGACAGCCGACCCACACGAACTGGAAGATGACGAGACCTTCTGGTCGCAAGACGAAGCAGGCACGCCGGGGTACTATCTCATTTCCCGTCAGTTCGAAGACCCACATCTAGTCATGCGCACGACGCCGGATAACGGGGCGCCGGAGTATATGTTACAGTCCGGGAGGAGATATTTCTTCTGGAATGAGATTGAGGATACTGTGTGGGAGGTGATAGAGCCGAAGGGTTTAGAGGAGATCCTGGAGATGATGAGGGAGAAAGGATTTGGGAAGAAGGGGGTGAGGGTTAAGAGGAGGTTGTGAGTGGTGTTTGGTGTGATTGGATGATGGGTTTGTTGGTATTGGGTATTATGATGCTGATGGGAATTATTGAGTAGTTTTATATGGATAGTCAAATTTGGCTAGGGGTATTTGTGTTGTGTACAATATAATGCTTGAAGCATTATTCATTATGTGGATACGGTATTGTCGAAGGTTGTTTGACATCCAATGTGTTATAAGGCTAAATGGAACTAGCGAATCTGTTGGAGTGCCCAAGTGCCTCTTCCTTGTTCCATGTGTTCTCGAGTAAAACTTGTTTATCGCAATATACAGTAACTACATCAAATGTCTATGGCAGCGCCCCATGCGTTTGTGCCATAGTCTGACAACCCTCTCGCCTTGGATTCAGCTAGTCTCCCCAAAATATATAGTAGAATTAGAGGACTAAGGTCGCCAAGCATGCATTCAACGTGTCTATTTCTCCATTAAAATAGGCGGTAACGGAATCATTTTGATTATAGCTGTACACAGATGTTCATCAACATATAATATACGGACGCCGAATTATGCACTAACGAATATGTTCCTTACTCCCAAAAGTGAGAGGCCCTACAAGCCTCGTCAATTCATGCTGCTTCTTCGACCAAATTTAGATTGCTGGTTTCCTCGAGCGTTGTTCGTGGCTCCTCCGGTGCGTATATTGTGCTATTGATATACCGTTCTCCATAGCCTTGCCATCTCTCGGTCATGGTCTGGCCACCAAACAGCGGGAGATCGCACCACAGGCAGATACGACGTCGATCAGCGTCAACTCCCGGGTGATTTGAACATCCTTCTCCAACACAGCATTGCCTTTGCAAATCCACGCCCGTGCACTGTTGAGCCCGACACACAGAACAGAGCCAACCGTCCTTGGCAGCGCAACGGCAAAAGTCCCCTTCTCCAGGGGCAAAGCTATAAGGCGTCACCTTCGGTGGTGAGCTCGTGAAGTTACGGCCTTTATGTGGTGTTCCACTCGCCCAGCAATGTACACAGAGGAACCGAGTGCGCGTTCTATATGCGTTGTTTTTCTTGGCGAATGACTCCTGCGCGCAGTTAGCAATTGGTAACAAGATACAGAGAGATCCATATAGGAACACTGACTTTGACTATGCATGCGTCGCAAACAGGCATCGAACAGAACCTACACATGTGGGAAAAATTCCCTTTGGTGTGCTGAGGTTCAGAACATGTCATCTGCGCGACAGATTTTAGACCAGACCAGTACCTTGTCCGATGTTCCCCAACATAGATATCCGGTCGTACAGGACCGCCTATACTCGTGTCCTCCAAGGACAACGCGGGGGAAGGCGGAGGAAAGCCATGCAGAGCGGCTCTGCAATGGGAATTTGAGCGCGAAAGATTCAGTAGATCACCCACTCCTAGATAGGAGACGAGGTTTGAAACTATCGGCCAGGGATAAAGTATATCCAGCAGTCCGCACATAGGTCGTTCACAATGAGGTTATACTGGTACCGATCTCGTTGAAAGGTGCTAGAGAAGCACCGATACTCCTCCTTGAGAGCTTCGAAGATGATCCAGCCTTGGGCTAGTGACGTCGATAGAGCGCAGGCAGAATCACACAAATACAGTGGCAGCCTATCAGTCTGGCATCACAAGTGATCTCTCAGATTTCCTCGACCTGGTTGCTCTCCGCAGTAGTCCCATGGAAGCAGCTTATCGCAGATGGCATCAATAGTATAGAGCGGATTCGAACAACGGTCAGACAGTCAAACACCGATCAGAACAGCGTCGAAGAACAGTAGACAGAGCAGGTTTACGCAAGAAGATAAACATTGTAGGATTTTGTCAGCATCAAAGGGAGCTGAGCTGCGGTGCGTGGGTTACTGATCCAAGGCGGGGAAGCCGGCGAGATCCAAGGATGGGGCAGCCTATCCAGAGCTTGGCCTTTAGTCAACGGCGCGGGACGGCGAAAACCACCACTAACTAACGCTGTATCCAGACGCCGCCAGGCACTTCCAGTTTTATATCTTATATCACGTCAGTCCTTGCCTCCCCTCCCAGTCCAGGTCCAAAGCACAGTCGCAGCTTGGCTACGTGACTCCTGCAGCTGCGTCACTCTCCGCGTACGGCGCGGCAAAGCAGACGCCAGCTCTTGTCCATCGGAGCTTCTCGTTGGCTCGAACGATAGCAAAAACTGCTTATGACTTCGTGGGCCTGACCACAGATCTGTCGCCATGTCTCTCCAGGCATACATAAACAGTGAGTTTCCCGGGTTTTCACACATTGACTATCGCCGTCTCCTCCAGGGAGCGCCTCGAGTCGCGGACGATGCTAACTCGATCCCTGTGTCTACAGAGCAAGTCCTCATTTTGACGGTGGACGGACGTACGCTTCTGGGGACGCTTCTCTCAACCGATCAGCTCACAAACCTCGTGCTTGCCGATACGATAGAGCGTATCATTCGGACGCCGGACGATCCTGAGCCAAGCTCTCAGGTTGAGCATGGCCTGTATCTCATCCGTGGAGACAACGTCGTGGTCTGTGGAGAAGTTGACGAGGGCATTGACGCGCAAATCGACTGGACAAAGGTCAAGGGCGAAGTGGTGAGAGGAACGAAGAATGCATGAGATGGATTCTGCCACAGGGAGACGTGCTGGCTCGCGTGGGGACACAGGAGAACATGAGGATATCAATATGCGCTTGACCAATGGAGAAACTGCCGCGTTACTCTATGCCAGCTTTCAGATGTATCCCGAAGCCGGACATTGTGGTCACCATCGAGCCCATAATCACCTGAGGAGCATGTACTCTTCAGTGGAAGGACTGCGCTATGTTTCTCCGAAGAATTTCCTACGGCGCTAGGCATTCAATTCAGGTGCCTATGACCAGAACATCGAAGAGCTCGGGGTACTTGGAAACCAAATTCGCACGGCCGACAGCAGTTCGACAAAGAGGGGAGTTTTGCAATGGCCCCTGTGCGGTCGAAAAGGACGGGATATACTACTCCATATTCAAGGGAGAAAAGACGAATGACCACGCTTTGGGGGTGAATAATGCTGGATTAGTACGGCCCTTCAATTTAGCATTACGACAAGTAATTGAAACTGAATAACAAAACCATTGCATTGCATCCAAGATCTTCATATGTTCGTTCAGGATACTGGGAGCAGGCGCTTGGACGCTTCGTACCGGAGACAGGTTCGAAGTTTGAACGGCCTTGGCTCATACTGGCAGTCGTACGTACTACGGGGTCTATGCAGCCATGTCGATAATAATAATACGGCGCACGGTCAAATACATATGAACCTAACGTCGCGTGTGGGATTTGCCCAATTGGTCCTCGGTATGCGGAGGACACACGATCTTCCCCAGGAGCCATGACGGCATAAAGAATAGTATATTGTCACGGAAAGGGCCCAAACACAGCCTAGGCACGAAACTCCTTTGTCTGCCCAATTATCTCATAGGCACCACGTTGACAAAGACTGCTTACTGGAGGTAGCGTGGACAGCCAAGAACTTTTGACGGGAGACTGTCGAGTGATTCTTCTGAGCTTCTCCAGTAGTAACTGACCATGGATGGCGCCATTGTTTTAAGGCTCACTGGGAGTTGCGAAATGATGCCTGCACGTCAGTCGGCAAGTGGATGTTCCGCTCAGCGATGATCTCTATTTGTGGTAAATTACGAGTAACTGGATAGTCGTAGGTTTGTAGTGAGCGGTGACACTTGCGGGGACAAGAACCGTCTTTCTCCCCGTGCGGTGGATAGGCTTTTGCGTCGGTCAACAATGGCAAAGTTGGATATGTATGTATGTATGCCATAAGCATGACTGAGCCACAATGGAATCTGATCGTTACTCTCGAGACACCTGTCACAGTCCGATCGGATAGCGAGATGCCTGGCCCCTTGCGTCACGGCTTTGCCGTGTCAGCACGCTGGCCATGAAAGGCTAGGGTTTAGCTCCGTTGTGTCAGAGATCTGCGAACATCTCGCAGCCGTCTCCATCAGACATCGTGGCCACTGAGCGGCTCATATCGCTCGCCTCCAGACGTCTCCGTCTGGGCGTAACAGACGACTGGGGCGATACACGTGCGAGACTTGCTCGATAGGGGCCAAAGAGGATAATATTCGCTTAGCTTCATCGACCTGTTCGCAACGCATCAGCCCAGGCCAAACCACAACGAGTGCCTCACGTTGTCTGCGTGGATCCGCACGAGCCTCTGCGGTCGAGTGGCTGAGCGTGCCAAAGGCAGTTGGAGGAAATCCCGTAATCGAATAAGCCGGAATACCAGAATAATACACAACGAGATGCCTAAGAGAGTAGTGGCAGCGTAGTGAGATGATGGCCCGAGTTGACGGAGCGGCTGGTTTCTTCGCGAGACCGGCGGATGTGACGGCGCGCGGCACTGCCTTTCCCTTTCCCCTTTGCGTCTCGGCGGCCCCTCGTCCTGCTCCTGAATGTTCCCCCGGCCTCGTCTCTCTTATGGTCCATGGAGTAACGGACTTCCAGCATCGTTTCTCCCCCTCACCACCGGCCTGCGTCTGCAACGGTCGTCCTCTCTCCTCTTCTTGCCGCTCCTTCTTGCCTGTTACTGAATAATACAATCCCGTTTTTGGACCAGACGTCCGTCGTACACACTCCAATCAATCCCACCTGTCAGGTCGCTGGGCGGCCTCTCCATAAAGAACTCGAGGTACCGCCGCCTTCGGAGATCGAGTGCATCGCTCTAAACTATCTCTCTCCAAGCCCTCTGTGACCTCCCAGCCACTTCTTCTCCGCGTTTCAACTATAAGATCCAGTCCCTGTCCGATGTGGTCTTCCAGGCAACAAGTCTCGGAGCCGTACATATCTCGATTCGCATAGGCGACGTCGCCTCAGCCTCACCATGTGGCTGTATAGAGGCGTGCAGTCGGCCGTCTTCTATTATGCCAGTTGTACCCCCTGTGCAGGCGCCATCGACCGTCGAAAACGGAAGAAGGATGCAGTACGATCCCGACGTCAGAAGGCCAAGGACGCTGCCCTAGTCACGGACCAGCCGCGACCGTTTGCTCAACCTACGCCGTTTAGTACGAACGAAGGATGGAAAGAGGAGATTGCGTTGGGGCCAGGTCCGCCGACCAGGAGAGGAGGGAACCGTGCTGGCAATAACCGTTCAAATAGTCGGCAAACAGAGCGGGAGTCCAATGACGCCGCAGCGGACTCCAGTACAAGTTTAAGGTATGAGTCGCCGCAGAAGAAGGGAGGAATTGGAGAGCGATTGAATTGGATGCACCATCAGCGTGAAGATGAACCACTTTGGGGGCAGGAGGCCAGAGGCTCGTCTGTTGGTATATCGGGACGAGGTAGATCGGATACGAATGCTTCCGATAAATACTACACACCGAGGGTACCTCCCGTGAACGATCTTCATCCTCCGATTGTCAGTGGACCTAAGAGCCGTGCCGAGACGAGATGGATGCTGCAGCCACTTCCCAGCGCAAAAGTCATGGCTGGAAAGGCAGGTTCGGATGCTTCCACTCGTGGGAACCGCACTGCTAGCCAAAAGAAAAGCGTGCGTGTGAGACCCCCTGGGGCCCTCGCAGAAAGTGACGATGAGGACGAGACACTCGATGAACGACCAGGTTGGCTTCGTAGCCGGTCAGCAAACTCTATGAGGACCTCTCCCGATAAGACCTACAAGCTACCTCCCCTCACGATATCCGAAAACCAGTCTTCTGTCAAGGATTACGCTTCTGAGGATGTCCGACTCCCAGCTCGGCCTGCACCAGCAGCTGCGCTTACACAAACCCGAAAGAGCGCTGAGTCTCAGCGGCTCAACACAGCCTCCTCATCTATATACTCCGTGTCATCATCACCTTCTTTGCTCTCGTCCCACGCTGATTCTGCGGATGCATCGTCCCCCTACCTTCAATATGGCCCGCCTGAAACGCCGCGATCACGGCCAGGTTCCAAGGAGACCGCATTCTCAAACCGAATGTCCATTACACGGCAGGATTTCAAGGATATCCAAACAGTGCATCTAGAGATCAACGGAGACGGCAATATTCTGCAAGAGCCCGATCAGGTCAAGCAGATGCGCCCTTTTCGATGGAGCATGGACCTATGATCAGAGCCACAACCAGTTTGCCAGAAATCCGTAACAACAACATATCGCAACCCCTCTCCTGGGCCTTGACGCATAGCGTATGAAGATCCCGCCTCCATTCGCGGGTAATCCCGCTTTCGAGGCGGGACGCCCGCTTCGAGGGTCTGCGTCTCTGGGCCTGGCAGGACCAGCGCACCCGACATGTCTGATGTTGAAACTCCTATATGCGATCCATTCGCTGAAAAAGTCGACACAGACCGAGGTCTTTGACCGTTTCCATCCTTTACCTTTATTCCCTTCTCAGTATCCTATTACCTTTTGCGCCTTCTTCTAGCGACCTTGTACATTATAATGCCTTCTTAATAGGATTGTTCATTTTATGCTTGACCTTCCACAATCGTTGCATTTTCATTCTACCCCATCTGGTCCCCCTTTGTCGGCTTGGCTATCCATCTGTCTTTAGTTCCATACATGAGCATTCCATTTTCTTTGCTACTGGCGTTGGAGTCCTGTCTGGTTAACGACATACGTGCGTGTTCGTTTTCGCTGTCGTTGGATGAAAGAGCATAGCGTGCATTGCCGCATTTGCCTTTTCTTTTCATTTGCGTTTGGATTGTCCGTGTTGTTGGTTGCTACAAAAAGACCATGTTGCTTTATGGTCAGCGCGCTGTCTTTCTGATCGTCTGAGATTTGCATGTCCCTTGCTAGATCTGCGGAGGCAAAGAATCTCCTGATTTCCTGAGTGTTCAATAAAAGAGAATCAATAACTGTTCAGTTGAACTACTATGTGCCTGTTAATGCCTTGGATCTACTACGTAATACTCTACTGCATCTCTTCGAGTACGAGGTCTATAAGTAACAGCATTGCCTCGAGTGCGCTCTAAGTTGCTCACGGCTGATAAGACCAGGGGCGCAATAATGTATTAGTCCTTTTCTCTTCTAAGACCACGGCCTCAACATCTCGAAAGAGAATCTGCTATGTTAACCAAATGTTACCAAAGATGAAGTCTGGGCACTTTTATCGAGAATCTAGGGCATCTCCCGGATGCCTAGGTGGTGCATTACCACATATGACGCTTTGCTTCTAATTACCCGGGGAGAAAAGTACACAACACTTCGTTATCTTCGGGGATCTCCAGCATTACAGTATTATTTTTGGTCCTCAGGATGTTGGAATTCGCCTATCCCCTTTCTTTTCCAGTTAGCCTCACGCACGACGAGGTAGATAGAGCTCCAGCTTTCCCCCTTTAGCTAGGGTATTCACGCTTTTGCATCTCTGCAGTTCTTAGCCCTTGAGATACTATATTTGCTTTAAGGATCCTCTCCATTATGCAATTTGAAGAAGACGAGGTTAGACCTCCCGGTAGAACTCGATGCAGCGTGGAGTGTCGACCAGAACCTAAGGACAATGACACCAGACCGTCAAGATACACAATCCTTAATTCTGTCTTCCACAAGCTATCTGACGTGACAGAAGAAGAGACTCTTCACTATCATCATATCGACGTCGAAACAACCAGAGATGTCATGCAAGAGCTCGAGCGCAGTCATGAAGCCAGGTCTTTGAGGTAAATATATACAGTACAAAACTGGCTTTCTAAGAAATGTGCACACTCTTATATCTAACGGTTGATTTTAAACACCCACAGGTTAAGCTACAACTCTCGACTTCAAGAATTAAAACTCGTCTTGATGTCCAGTCCCATCCATGATAGCCACCAACCGTGGGTGATTCACCGTCTCATTGACTGGACGCTTGAAGGGCTCTTACTTCCTCAGCAAGCAAATGACCTTCGAGTTCTAGGTGGAACGAGTAAGAAGATTCACTTCGTTTAGACATTGTGCTTATCTATTCATCATGTGAAACTAACTAACCAATGTTAGGATTTTCCTCCTTTGGCACTCCTTACGCCTCATCGTACAAGGAGCCTGATCAATGTATCTGGCCGAAGGGGTTAGATCTACCAACAATTGTGGTCGAGAGCGGATGGTCCGAGTCTCGATTCGTACTACACACGGATAGAGATTTGTGGCTCCTCGGTGGATCTGGGATAGTCCAAGTTGTTATGATCTTGACATGGTCTAAAAATGAACAGGGACGTGTGGAAGGGGATATCGAATTATTCGATCTGGATGCTTCTGGTAGCGTGAGGAGTTTACAGCAGGAGGTAAGTTATGAATGAATTCATATACGTATATGAGTATACATTCAAAGATTTAACATATCTCATCGTTAAAAGATAATATTCCCCCGCCCGCCGCCCATGATTGCTGCTACGCAGTTCGTCAATATCACTCGAAGCCAACTATTCGGTCCTACGCTTCCGGCCGATCAGGACCCAGGAACGATTTTTGCTCTTTCTATAGACAGCTTGCGGGTTATCGCAGAGGAATTCACCAGGGGGGAAGGACTTATTCCTGCCTGACTGTTTTTTTCTTTTTCTTTTTCAAGAGGGCATAGAAGGAAATGTAATCGCTGGGCTCCTCCAATCGTATGGGAGCGGTGGCCCCCAAACGCTAATTATTCGGAACTATGTATGGATGTATGTACTTAGCCACTCTTAAGACCCATTGCGCAGATGCGATATTGGGGCCATGCGGCTAGAACGAAAATAGAACGTCTAAGTGATTGCGGTTGACCGACCTGCAGGTCATTGCATAGCTAGTCAACAGAAGATGTAAAGATAGAAACAGCTATTTCTTTTAGATCCCTGCCAAGGAGATCAGCATTCGGGATGTTATTCTGAAAGCTCGTTCCCAGAGGCGGTTATTCCGAAGAAAAGGGTGTTTGGTAATAGATAAGAGCTATAAAAACGGCGATCTTGATGATCGCGTAGCGAGCTGGCTATGCAGGGAAGCAACGATTTGGTGATGATGAAACGCCAATGAAACATGACTTATAAGGAAAAAAGACGGCGATTTTGATTTTTCATTCAGGATGAGTTTCCTCTGCCGTACTAACAATATGATCTCTTCCATCTTGAAGAGACTCGAGACATAAGATTCGTAAAATCCTGCCTTACACTTTGTGCGCCCTTAGTACACCTTCTTCTTTTCGTCGACACTCAGTTGGCCGGGACCCATGTTGACCAGAAGAAGAAGACCTCCGCTATGATCCACGTTAGCTCGGTTTTATTGACCAATTTCGATGGCGAGAAAAAAAGCAAAGAGAGCAGTGGTTTACTTACACAATGGACAGAATCTGGAAGAAGTCGTACTTGGCAAAGTCCTTGTGCGGGTGGTAAGCGTGTAGCTAGGAAACTGTCAGTAAATGTTTTGCCAGTAATTTGTACGGACTAAGGATTGACTTACAGTCCAGAAGTTGTTCACAAGGATGTTGAACACGCTAAGAAGCACAACGAGGATGACAGCGCTCCACTTGGCCTTGAATCCAACAACCACCATGATGCAGGCAACAAATCCGAACAAGCTAACCAGGACGCGCCAGAAGGACCACTCGCCCGCGAAGACGAAGCCGACGAACAGAAAGATGAGGAGAACGCGGCCAGCGAACTGGAAGTACATCTTGCGGTCCTTCTCATCCAGCTGAGGGAGACCGGCAGGCACAAACTTCTTGCGAACCCAGGAATCCGAAAGGACCATGAGAAGGCCACCGATCACACTCAGATTGCGCAGGAAGAAGTTCAGGTCGAAAATCAGTCCGTATCCGAGGGCCTGAGTTACGACAACGCCCAGGAGTCCTCCGACAGCATATTCGCTGTGCTTCCGTGCGATAACGAGGATCGAGCAGGTGGTCATGGCAATGACGTTGGCAATCAGGAAAAGATGCGTGATGCCCCATGGAACTGTGAAAAACATCGGCCAGGTCAGAATTCATGCTTTTCTTCCTCGGTAGCATTGCAGTACAGGTTACGATCCGCATTGTAAACGGACAGATTGCAATGTTAAGAGCGCGAGCTTACTGTGTCGGTAGTCATGGAGGTATAGCAATTGATCGCTCCATTGTGTAATAATTCGCAACGCATCCTCGAGGAAAGTGACAACGATCAGAAAACGGCCAATTGCTGGTAGGTATCTGCTCACAGATCGTGATCATGTCAGAAATAATCTCTCCGCAAGCTGCTTTCTCATCCAGTCCGCCAGGAAGTAAACAAAGACATGAGATCAGCAAGGGTCATTTCCAACATACGGCTTAATAGGATCCGAAAGTGTATCCAGCATATCCTCGATCTTGCTCGTCTGCTCCCGAATTGCGTCCAGCGGACTTGGGTCGCCAGTTGCATCTGCCCTTCCTGGTCCGCCAAAGGGGTTCTGGTGGCCGAGATTGTAGCCCGCGGTTCCTCGTATTTGCGCCATGACGGATGATTCGAACAGCGAAAAGTGGCGGACAGGTCGTGACCTGGAATGAAAGCAACCAGACAACAACGGTTTTCAACAACCGAAGAGATGAAAAGAGAGAGAACGGGCGGGGTCTGGAGATCTGGGAAGGTTATAGACGCGAGAGCTTCCGGCCCAGTTGGCCCAGTACAGGCCACGATGACCGTAACTCGGCTGATCGCCCAGTCGAGTATGGTTGCCAAGAGCCTCGGGGGCGGTTGTCGATGATTTCTGTATTTCCTGCCTTGCCAGATGCCACAGGCAAGGGACGCCAGGAACGCAGTCAATCAGGCCGGCTGAGGAACGTGTCAGAAACTTATTCGGAGCCCAATGCTCGCTCGCTCGGGCGCAATAAATATTCCCTTTCGTCAGGCAACGGAAAGTCAGTCGAATATTCTGTGCAGCAGTTAAAAATAGAGTAAGCAACCTGTTGACTGCGACTAGAGGCTGACAAGCTAAGACTAAGGTGTGGACACTGGCGTGCAGATCATCGTCATACACTTTTTATGCTGATGGCCAACGGGCGAAATACACACAGTTCTCCTTGTGACTTTTTCCTAGAGTGAATACATATCCATTCTGCACTCATGTTGATCTCTCCTGTTTATAACCCCCACAAACCAAGCCTCCCAACGATACCAATATCTCGCAATGGAACGTAAAGCGAGCCATATGGAACTAGTTATTTCTACCATTGGAGACAGTACTAGTACATAATAGGTATCTACGTACACAGCCTTCACTGTGATTTCTAAGGCCGGATAGTTAACGCACATCTAGTCTACGCTTACACATAGGACGACGAACGTCAGTAACTAACCAGTCAACTACTCAGCAGGAGGAAGTTGACTGGGTATAAAAGCTTCCGAAACGACTCTCGCTGATTATATTAGGTTCAGCTATAGCATAAACGTCCATGAGAGGGATACATAGGCAGTAGGTTCGTTCTGTATAAGAACTCCAATACAGAGAAATCACCGCGCAGGCCTTCGTAAAGCGACGGTACTAGGTATATATAGTACATAAGTGCCAAAGCCGAAAGAACAAGGAAAATACTATTGAAACTGCTGCGAACCTGTCGATATAAAGACAATATGGTATAAAACAGCTTTTAATAATCATGGATGATCGGAGAATATAACCGCCATCCTTCGCAGACAGACAGTTCTGTCAACGACCAACACCCGTCGGGGAGAATGTGCTTCCCAGTACAATAAGAGGGTCACAGAAGATCCCGCCTGATGGGCTTTTTGTTACAACATCCTAAACGCCAAAGCCATGAGGATAGATAATACAGCGCGAGTGAGGGCGTTGATGATAATAGACCACCGGTGGCCATGATAGAGAGTACCAGACTGGTTGGGACACTCAGGCAGCCCAGTCAGAATCGAGAGGGTGGTTCTTTTTACCTGTACGGAAGCTCTCCGGAAGGTAGGTTTTCTCGACCTTGGGCAGCTTGGGCTCAACAAAGCTGCTTGGTGCGACGACCTCAGGCACACTGACATCACTGACACCTTCGTCAGCTTTGTCCGTCTTCTTCTTTCCCTTCTTTCCAGATGAGACAGTCGTCCAGTCATCAGTGCCGCTGACGCCAAGGATGCGCATCTGCTCTTCTTCTGAAGGCAATGCCTGCGTCCACTTTCCTTGCTTCGAGTCGCTGGAGGAAGATGCCGTAGCCGTGGGAGTCTTATCCTCGAAGGTGTCAAGCAGACCGACATCCTGGACAGGGGCTGGCTTCGAGGCACCGTTGGTCGCTGCGGGGGTGGTGTTCCAGGCGTTAGCTGGAGTTGGCTGCTTAGACCTAGCAGCCTCGCGACGTTCAGCCTCCCGCGCGGTGTGCAGCTGCTTCTCCAGCAGCTTGCGTCTCTCCTGTTCCGCTTCCTGAGTTTGGCGCTTTCTCTCTTCATTCTTCAATCTCTGCTGGCGCTGCTTCTTCGTCTCCACAGGCTTGAACGACTGTTGCTTCTGCTTCTTTGGTGCGGTCTCAAGGGAGCCCGTAAGTCTCAGGACAGAAGCGCCAGGCGCAGGAGGCTCCAGCATATCAGAGACATGTCCCGCAGCAGTAGGGTTCACGGAAGGCGAACCGGCCGGAGAGAGGTCATCATCAGCGTCAGCACCCGTGGTGGATGAAGCACGAGTAGAACCCGAGACTTCGCTGCTTCCACTCTCGAGGTGGTTGGCAACGGGTTCCTTCGTCCGCTTCTCCTTGCCAGAAGGCTTGCTCTTGGGGACCGGAGTGACACCCTCTCTCGCGGCAGCAAGCTGCCTCGCGAATTCCTTGTTGTCGTCTTCCTCTGCCTTCTCAGGAAATGGTGCTGTCTCTTTGGTCGACGGCTTTTCCTTCGGCTTCGCCGCTGGAGCGGGAGCAGGCGATGCCTTCTTTGCCTTGCGCTTCGGCTTCTTGGTCTCCTGCACACTCTCAACCTTCTCAATTAGGGGCTTCGTGACTGCTTTGGCCTTTGGGTGAGGGACATTGGTGTAGTACCAGCCTAGACCGCCGGCAACGACCAGTACGAGGGCCCAGCTGATGTAGGGATTCATTTTCGCTCGACCTGAGATTGATGTCAGTGTCAATTGACCAACTAAGGCGCAGAGTGGACAATGCAAGCATACCTCAATTGTATTAATGGTTCAGATGCGATGGGGTTTACTGATGCTTTCGAAGCGGTCAGTGAGGACCGTTGTCGCAACGGCGACGGTGGCAACGCGAGGAAAAGGTAACACGGATGGAGCTGAAAACCCAAGCCTAAGCTCTGGCTTTAGAACCGTCGATGATCGGACGGATAGCTCACGCAGCGCTCTCGCGAATCCTCACGGGCTCAGGTCATTAGAGGAATAGCGGGAATGGCTTTGAATGTCGGGTTGGAGATTGTGCGGAAAAGGCTAGATGCTGCAGCCTGTTCCAGAGACCGTCACCTGTATCTCACAGACGGACGTCCAAGCGAAGCATTCACCACGGTATAGTCGCAATCCGGGGTCGATTACGTAGCGCGACAGTCAACGTGGAGAGTTTGAACGTCGAGGGCTTCGATCGCACGGTGCAGACGACCACGGAGGAAATGGAAGCGATCAGATGATGGCGACGATGGCAGCGAAGGCCATCCTACGACAAGCTGATCGAGGAGGATGGAAGCCGGAGCAGGCGCAAGAAGAGGCCAGCAAGGCAAGATGGGACGCGAAGGGGGAGGGGGTGGGTAGAGAGTATAGTAGTTAGCTAAGTTGCTAAGGAATTAACTGAGGTTGTGGTCTGGGAAAAGGCCAGGGTTGCTCGTTGAATGAATGAATTGACATCCAGCTCCACCGTCCATAAAGTAAACTAACTCAACCTGTTCTCCTCGCGAAATCGCCATGGCTTTCTCCCCGTCCGCCCAGCATCCACCTCCATCCTCAATAGTCGCTTCGTCCAGCCTCGAGCCTCGCCATGTGGAGAGTGCCGGACCTTGCCTCTCGACTAATTACTGGCTTCTTCCACTGGCACGCTAACTGCGTCGCCTCCTCCACCACGCTTCCCGAATCCCGACAGAAGCGCCGTCGAAGGAGATGAGCTGCGTCTCCCCCTGGCTCGATGCGTCGGAATAATAATAAATAATGAATGATGAGTGATCGATGCCGTTCTGTTCCCCCTGTTCACGGGCCTGGACTGGCTGACAGTCTCTCGAACGACTTTTGTGTTGCCTTACCTGGCTGGTGTCTTTGATGCTGCTTCGCCACTAATCTCGTTTTAACCAGGACGCCATCCAAATGGAAAGGGACCGGACCCTATCTTCCGCCGTTCCAGCGCGGAATCTGATCCAAAACACTCACGGACTGGCTCCCTCCGCACCTTCGGTGTAACGTGGTCAGATCGCTTCGCTTCCATACCATCCATCCATCACCTGCATGGTTCTTGGATCTGGAGTATATTGCTGCTGCACCCCTTAAAACGAGAGAACCGAAACTGCCGAACCCCTTTCTCGCACTGCACTGCACTGCAGTTTAGCCAGCCAATTGATCCATTAGGGTTTCTACTCCGTGCTCCGTGGTTACTCTTGTTACGTCGCATGGTTATGGTATTCCATCATCAGATAAAAAAGAGCATTATACTCCTTTGGATCCACCAGTGGTCTCAGCTCAGCAGGTGTGATTAGGCCACCTTTAGTTTTCTGGACCCCCCTCTATTATTCGCGCGAGGGCCTCAAAAGTTCTAGGCGCCGAGGATAATGTTGCTTGGCTAGGCGAATCAAAAACACCCCCAGTGGCACAGTGCTCCTGAGGGACAGTGTAGAGTATGTGAACGAGATGACAGGTGTGAAACATAAGTGGTTCGGCTGCCACACACACATCGCAGACGTCCAATCTCGAGTCGAACCCTCTGCATGTCTCTGCTCCAACTATCTGCAGTTGGGGGGGCTCAGCAGTCGTAACACTATCATTCCGTTTTAGGTTAAAGAACAATAGGGCCAAAACGCATACTCGTCGCCATGCAGGTACGAAGTCTTTCAGCGCCGCCATTATCTACGAGTGGTCAACGATAGTTCATCCGTTGTTCCAACGTCCCAGCGTCTCTTTCGCATACTTAGTCATTGTCTTTGTTGTGTTACACCAACAAGAATAGACCAGCTAGGAAGGTGGCTATGCTGTTTACATCTTTGATGACATATCAACGGTGCGTCTTGCAATCAAAGACTGGGGAGCGGCACAATATCAATCACACCATAATGCTGGGAACAATCGCGTATTTACTTGCCTACAGTTTTTTGCTCCTTCGTTGCCAACCCCCATGACTTATGTCATTACTTCCACATATAGAGCATGTCTTTTCAGTCGCGTAGAAATATAATAAAGTAATTCTCTGGTAGTCGCCTGAGCACACCAGCAGTTGTTGGAAGAACTTCGGTCGAAAACCTATGCATCCTCGGTAGACTAGCGCCGATATTATCCACCCAACGTAATCAGCCCCAGCACCGAACTAGTTGAGAGGAACTCTGCGATAACAAAAGAACCGACTGTGCTGTGGGTTTAGCTGTGGGTCGGATCTGCCTTTTCTTGGTTGGGCGTTAACATGAAATGGCAAACCTGAGGTATCTTCCTACTGCGAGCTACAGCCACCACCTCTCACTTTTTATATATCCTTGAGCTGGCAATACCCCGCAATATAGCATCACTGGACTACACAGCAACATAATAAGAATAGAATACCAACAGCTAAACTATCCTGACAATGCCGGAGAGAAAGAAAATCATCATCGATACTGATCCGGTAAGTCTCCTCTTTTGTTTCTGTACCTGGATTGTGAACGCATGACATCAAATCCGAAGACGCGTTCCGCGATGTTCTTGCCCCGCCCCCGCGTGTCTGCACCAAGGAGCTCACGATGCTTGATAAAACATGGGCTCTCAGCATCTCAAAAGAGTCAAAAAGTGGAGATCATGTCACAAGCTAAGGGAAGTGTCTTATTAGGGTATCGATGATATCTTGGGCTTGTTGCTCGCGTTGTCAGCGAAGCCGGAAGAGGTTGAGATTTTATTGATCTCCCTGACGTTTGGGAATATCGAGGTCCGCAGGTATATACACATCTCATATTTATCTACATCAACATATATAAACCGATCGAGCTTTTCTCGTCGAGTCTCGAATGATCTGATCCCGGGCTGGTCATTCCACACTCGGTTTCCCCTCTACTATGGTTGTTGTATGTACGAGATGGAACACCCATAGCTGATTATGACACAGTTGCCTTCGAAATGTCGTCTCCATGTTTCATATTATCGAGCGCGAAATGCGCTGGCGAAAGGAGCACGGGAAACAGGAAGGTTTTGGTGCTCTCCGTGCCTCTAAACCCGTAGTTGCTGTGGGCGCAGAGGAGCCCCTCGAAGACCAAAGGATGCTGGCCGATTACTTCCGTGAGTCCTTGATCATTTCCTTCTTATATCCTCCCTCGTGGCCGTATAACTAATGTATAATTTAATTAGATGGAAAGGATGGGCTTGGAGGCATCCATGCTAGCGTAAGTCATACGGAACCTGCTCTTTCCACCTTACTATCTACTAACGCTTCTTTACAGCACCCGCATCTGACTCCCAGCCAAACGTGGGAGCACCTGTTCGATCCCTCCGCTGACCCCAGCGTGATTGACCCAGTTCAGTGCGGTGGGGACGAGTCTGCCCATCAATCTTTCATCCCTTCGAAGAAGCCTGCACACCAGGAGATCCTTCGCGTTCTGAAAGAGAATGATGCAGACTCTGTCACATTAGTTGCAGTAGGACCGTTGACAAACCTTGCTCTGGCGGCTGCAGAAGATGCAGAGACCTTTTTGAGAGTGAAAGAGGTGGTGGTAATGGGTGGTACGGTGAATCGACCAGGAAATGTCAGTTTCCCCTTGTCAGCTGGAATACGTTTATCCAGTGTCTCTATTAAGCCCCCGATTCTCCTACGAAGGGTTTACTGATAGCGTCTTGCAGGTCACACCGGTAGGCGAATTCAACGCCTATGCTGATGCCGTCGCTGCAGCACGCGTCTATGCGCTTACATCTCCCATGCCTGCCAGCACGCTGCCTCCAACTCGCTCTGAGAAACTCCCGCCGTATCCAGCCAAGCTCAGTAAGCAGCTCACGGTTCGCCTATTTCCCTTGGACATCACCTTGCGCCACAATATGACGCGAGGCCAATTCCGACAGACAGTAGCACCGCTCCTGGAGGCGGGGTCTCCGCTAGCTGAATGGGTTTCTGCTTTCATGGGGCACACCTTCCGTACGCTGGAATCGCTACACGTCGGCCATGAAGGAGATGCTGCATCTCTGAGCTTACACGACCCTGTGTGTGTTTGGTATGCCCTCACTGCGGACGACAAGCGATGGACACCGTCGTCAAACTCCCCGGAGGATATTCGTATCGAGACCTCGGGTCAGTGGACTCGGGGTATGTGTGTTGTGGATCGGAGAAATCGACACCGTATCGACAGTGAGGTCGCGAGCACGAACGATCACGGACACTGGCTGAGCACTCGAGCTGGAAATCGGATCTGGAGGGTCGACGGTTCACCTGTAGAACACGACTTCGGCGGTGTACTGATGCAGAGAATCTTTGGATAAATGACCCAAGAAAGAATAAGAGCCAAGGATTCTATCTTCAACACAAGGAGGACGAAGTCGATAGAGAAGAGGCCATGCACATAACATGAAGAGATACACGACGATCATGAGATTGAAATGGGATCAAATAGACAGATCAGATAAGAGGCGAAATCAGCCGAACGGCAATTCCCACAGTGGACCACACCCATACTGAGTAATAGTGACAGTTGATCGATCATCGCATCCCCTCTGAAAGGAATCGAAGATCCTGTCTCACTTTTAAGACGCGTACTATTGTACTGAGTATAGTCTAAATCAACAAGCCTCGCATAACCACTCGGAAAGTTCCGCGCCTCAACGGGAAATGAAAACCCATTTTCTAATTCGTCCGATTTTCTGTAGACCAACCTGAAATATTCAGTGTTACTAGATCTAGAAAAGGATAGTCAGGGCATGATGTCACGAGGAATGTTGTCCTCGCGCTTTCCCGTTGTAGATCCCGCGCGTTGGAATCCAGAGTATACTCTATATGTACATGATCAACAGAGTGGTTCAAAAATTTTTCAATTAATCAATGGGGCTTCGTCTAATCTAATATTCCGTTAATTAAAGTGCCGATTCTTTTCGTATGTGTATTCTCTTAGGCGGCTCGGTAATTGATAACCATATGCTAGGCGGAAACTCGGAAGATCCCACCGCGCCCCACAGTCAGGCTTTGGAGTATTCTGACGAATAATTGAAGTTATAACTGTTATGGAATAGATATGTATAGGACTGAAGAAAAAGCCATGAGTGTACGATCAAGTGCAAAAAAAAAAAAAAAAAAAAAAAAAAAAAAAAAA
>JAPVCB010000039.1:255706-315480 GCA_029606185.1 Paecilomyces formosus
TCTAAAGGAATACATGTATGCGCCTTGTTGCTACTTCATAGGCGGAGATTATCCTGCATCTTATACAAACATGGACATCCTAACCAGTTGCTACACTATTTCACCATACGAGGATTGCGGCATGGCTTGGTCCCAGCATGGATCTGGAATAAGCGTTCCACCTGGCCTGTCATATCATCTGGTGATAACCAATATGACATGCTGGCTGGAATATCTATATAGTTGGAGGATTTTGGGGGCTAAAAGAACACGAAGCGATCAAATGGCGTTAGTGTTGTGGCCCTGATTGACAGATCGAAAGGCAGAGAACCAGTCCTATCTATCCGATGCTTATAAACTGGAATTCTGCGCTTAAAAGAAATGATTCTGGAGTCTAACGAAAATATAATTTACACCAGGATAGCGTATATGGTAGACAAGGTCAAATAATTGTACAAAACTATTCTACAAAGTCTGCGTTGAAGATGAAGTGAGAATGACCCCAATGAAATTGAAATGAAGACCACTAGGCATATCGAAATGAAAATGCACACATGAAGTACTAGAGTTAGGACGGACGACATATCGTTCAAAATATTTAATCGAAGTTACATCTCTATTGCCTGTGTTACGTCGTGTAGACTTGGTGGCTTCGTCGTATACGCCCATGCTGTGTTGACTCAGGTGTAGATCGCACCCAGCGCCAGAAACACGAACCATACTTTTCATGTAGATATCGAAGGGAATGATAACTGAAGATCTTGACGTATAGGGCTGACAGCTCGGAATGTGCATCTCTGTTTCACGATCTTGTACCGCTGTGGAGTGCGTGGACGACGAGATGTGTCAAGTGCACTTCCCCGAGGTATGCATATTATCTGGCGGCGCACAAATGAAGAATTGAGAAAGACATCTTGGAAACTTGGCAAAAGGCTTGTAAAATTTGATAGGTATACTGCATAGTGGGGGAATTGTAGGGATGCGCGGGGCTGGCATGTGGAATGTTGGCGTTTGGGAGGCTGGAGGCAACTATTTCCTAATTGGGACGACGTGTCGCCGTACAGAAGAAGTATATAAGTCTTCAAGAGCTCCAGTATCCCGGAGTTGCAACTCGCAAGCTCAAACACGATCGTTAAATTCAGCATTCGCTTGATCATCTTGTCTTGCTAAATACCTCGCAGGCGAAGTATCAAGACAGACTCCTCTCGCTTTCTCTTTTAGACATCGGAAGATCAAACCACCATGCATTTCAACATCCTCGCCCTCACTGTCGCTCTGGCCGGCGCTGCTTCTGCACTGCCCAAGCTCCCAGCAGTCTCCTGGAACCAGACACATGCCGTTACCAGTCTGCATGCGGCCAATCTCACCATGCATGCGACGACCAACTTCACCACTAGCCGAACGGCGCAAAAGAGCAACACCAACACCCTGGCCAGTCAAGCGGGTAGCTCTGATAGTAATAACGTCTGTACGACTCTCTGCTCTCTCCAGGCCCAGATTTGCAGCATGGCCCTTCCTACCCACGATGACTACTGGTGAGTGATTTTCGATGGGCAATCCCTCTCAAGCGGCGCGTGTACATTGGATTTCGAATATAAGCTAATTGGGATTGGCAGCTGGGGTACGTACCTGGACTGCAGCAGGATGTGTGACCCATCTTTGATCCGCTGAACCAAGGGTAAGTTCCACCTCGAACGGTCGAGGAACCGCGCACGTGCGGGTATTCCTGTCCTGACAATTGCAAATGTGATACTGACTGGACGCTCAGGAACCAACCTATCTGGTCCCCGCTTCTTAATCGGAGCAGGAATATAGAGAATATCTGAATAAATAAGGAGTTAATGTTGGATACGGAGCATGGGTTATGAATTCTTGGTTTGACAGGCGCTTGGGAAAATTAATGTTTGAATGCGTGATGGTTATATACATGGTTGGTCTACGCGGACATGTTTTAGGAATCTGGGATTCTATGAGATACGATTCAACTCCTGTAGGTAGAATGAATATCAAGAACAAATCAACGATATCCTATGTCTTATTGGCTCGACTTTGCCGGTGTATACGGCTATTGAAATAACTGCGGACCACTTTATGATCCTGGGGGTATGTCGTATCCAAGTATCGAACCCCGAAGGTTCAGACGAATCCGGGTCGTTCTCGTGAGCAGCTGGGTGGAGCGCATCGAGTCGCTTGCAAGCATCTGGCCAAAGCGCGCAGAAACTTGCGAGGAAGCCAGAGAGAGCGTGTTCTTCAGCGTCCACGGGCATCTCGTGCTGCTCCTGAGAGGTTGACGGCGCGGGCCAATCAGAGGGCCGGGATCGCTCACATGTCACCGCGTGCCTATCAGGCGAGGTCTCGCGAGCACACAGCACGCGACACTCCGATCTCCTCCATATCAGCGACGATCGTCTCGGGCTGGAGGCCCAGTCTGCTGCATCATGGGGCGTGCTCGGGCCAGCCGCTGGAGATGCCATTGCAACTCTTCTTAAAAGCTCATGCGCCCCTCCGTGTATCCAGAGGGGTGTACTATTCATCCAGAACTTTGCACCAAAACTAGGAATCCGCTCTCTGCAAGCTATTCTCCCCATCATTGAGCTGTGTGGCATCAGAATCTAGTCTGTGATCTCCAATTCGTCCTTAGAGCTGTAAAGATTCAGCAATGCCGCCTCCTCGCCTGCCACCTACGCCATCAATGTCGGGCGAGCTGATTATCAAGGATCAGTCGTTCCCAGAAGGCTCAGAAGCTTTCTTTTCCCTGCCTCCAGCTGCATTGCCGCCATCTGCTGCAGAGGGAGCAGGAAAGAGAGAAACAAAGATGGATGCAGCAGCTTATCGCCCGGCATCTCCTACCTCACCACATGCAGCCTCTGCGGCACGCAATTCCAATCCACCACGAAAAGCGGGCACCAAGAGGCCGCTGGAAGAATTCGATCTCCCACCTCCTCCTACTCGTACGCGCAAAATCATTCAGATGAAGCCAAAGGCCCAACCTCCGGCCAAGACGGACGCAGAGAGCAAATCAAAGGATGCCGGCAAGGCACAGTCGAATGGCAATGCACAGAGCAACAACCCATCAAAAAAGAAGCAGCCTAGTGCAACAAGTGCAGCAGGCAGGAAAATTGCAAGGAAGACAGCACACAGTCTGATTGAGCGGAGGCGGAGGTCGAAGATGAATGAGGAGTTCGGCACTTTGAAAGACATGATCCCCGCCTGCAAAGGTCAGGAGATGCACAAACTTGCAATCCTTCAGGTGAGTATCTCTGATTTCCAGAAAAAAAAAGTTATCTAACGTTTGCAGGCGAGCATCGATTATGTCAATTATCTCGAACAGTGTATATCAGATCTTAAGACCGCCGGCAGCCCCAGCGTGGGGTCAACTCTGCCGCCACCAGGTCCGCCATCGCCAACTTCTCCAGACTTCTTGCCCGGGTCTCAACAATCTGGAGAGAGCTTGTCTTCTTCAGCTTCACCGGAGCTGATGCCGGATCACTCTCAGAATAGCAACATGTCGCCGTCTCTTTCTCCACGCAGTCACCACTACCAAGCCCAGCTACCCACCGAACTGAGAAGTAGCATGCTCCCTAGTCCTGCACTGGGCCCGTCGCAGTCGCGGGAGAGCTCAGTTCGTTCTCCAGAACATTCGTGGGTTCTGTCCAATGTCCCCTCTGTCTCTGCCTCCCCTGCCATTCAGCCACAACGGAACAGCGTCTCCTACAGAGATGGTGACGTCGACCATGAAGCCTCTGCTGCCCTTCTGATGCTGAACATGGATAGGAGGGGCACTCTGGACTCAACTAAAGAGATGCCTCCGTCCTCTCTGCCGCCCCCTTCGGATAGTAACCGAAAGATGGGGATGAGCGTGAGGGATCTGCTCATTTCCTGAAAGAATGCAGTTTCAACGGTTTTCATATATATCATGATGTGTAACTACTGTTAGGAGACCATGTTTCGAGGTTACTGAACAGGAGGTTGCGTGTTTTCGTTCTGTTAGCGTATATTTAGCGTCATAAGATGTGGCGCCAGAAGGCAAAGGGACAAAGGAGTTGATGAAAATTTATGGTATTATGAGATGGAATATTTGGGGGTATATTGTTTACTGAGCAAAAGATCTGGTTTACGATGTAATTGATGAATATGAAATAAAAACAAAATCCGTTATTGATGAATAACCAAAGAACTTTTCAGGAATCTGATATGTAATGGTAAGAATAAAACAAGCAGGCGATGGTATGCAAAATACGGCTGTGCAAGAAAAGAATCACTTCTCCAATCTTTCCCCTCCACCTCACCATCATGTCATTAGCCCTCAGGATGATGAGCATTGAGCTGCTCAAGCTTGTCGTCGCATATATGGACCCCACATATATTGCTGCACTGCGCTTCTCATGCCACAGCATCAAAACCAAAGTGTCTCGGGCGATTCACCACCTTCTTCAAGCAGCCTAACATTACAACTCCAGCTTAACATAATGTCCAACCGTACCTAGGTACTACCTCACGCGTACTTAAACGAATTGGCTTAGGAATGAGGTATCATACAACAGGTCCGATAGAAGGCTCTATTAGGGCCTCGAAGCCGGGAAGCTTCCAGGATCAGTCCCTAAAAGCATCTCACTACTAGGTACCGTCGCCAGCAACCGTTGCCTTAGATCTGCGGGGAAACCTTGGCAGCTTCTACTTAACTCGCAACTACCTAGAATAGCTCCCGAATTGCGGGGGTTACCCCGGAAATTCCCCGAGATCCCATCATACTCGATGGATCCACATAGTAGCTGTCATGGAGGTAACGAAGGCTTTTATTCCCCAGTAAAGATATTATGAAGCCTGTATTTCGATTAAAACATAGAAAAGAGTAATGCTGATTCTCACATATGTGCATGCACGTACCAGGGAGCCTTAGCTTCAACACTACATTTGAAACCTACATTTGAAACAGGTGTAGTCATAAATCGAGCATGCTACTGGTACTTTTGCCTTCACAACATTCAATTGTTATGAGAGACCAAGAAAGTCCACGATGTGAGCCTGGGATCAAGTCTCTAATAATATCCGCGGGGAATCTTTCAGTCCAAAAGCTCCGTTTAATCCACTCAGTTATAGCGACAGGCTCTTGAATGTCGAAACCTATACGCCACGACGCCTTTATGCGAATTGACAAATTTTAGGCGGTGTACTTAGTCCTCTACATCCTGAGCGCACCACTAAGAATACGACGTGGCATGAGTATCCCAGTATGTTAGGCCGGGGTCCTGCAGATCCAAAGACACTTGGGCCTTTCAACAATGGTCCTTTTCTTGCGGGGCAGTGTCCCTGACGACTTACTCATGTCCTAGAAAGGTCAACTGATCCGCTCAAACGTGTTTGTCGGGCATTTTCCGGTCCTTACTTGCTGTCCCATATTCCGCGCAGAAGTTGCAGGGCCAGGAAAGGCGGAATTGACTGACAATCTTATAACCGGTGCTCGTCTCTCTGATCCTCTGAACCTAGAATACCTCCCCAATCGTTTCTTGCATTTACCAAGTTCCCAATCTGAATGTGGTCTATCCGTCTCTGAAATAAGAAAGAACGAAATTGCGTTTTTCATCTTATTTTTATAAGTCGAGAAGATCTCTTTTTCCTACGTTTCACAGATAGTACTTGAAACAGGAATCCTCACAAGATGTCCGAAGAAGAAAAGAAAGAGATCAGCGAGAACTTCGTCCAGGACATCAGGTCGGAGCAATCGCTATCCCTCGTGGACCCAGCAGCTGAGAAGAAGCTCCTCTGGAAATGCGATCTACATATTCTACCGATTCTGATGCTGCTTTACTTGTTGTCTTTTATGGACAGGATTAATGTATGTTCCCTTGCAAATGACGAGAATGTATGCTTCGCAGCTGAAATAACAATTGTGTGAAAAGATCGGGAATGCTAGATTGCAGGGCCTCGAAGAGGATTTAAACATGGCTGGGAATGATTACAATGTTGCGCTATTTGTATTCTTCGTGCCGTATATCCTGTGCGAAGTCCCCAGTAATCTCGTCCTCAAACATGTGGCACCGTCGACATGGCTTAGTGCGATAATGTTAGCGTGGGGTATGATCAGATGAGTTATTATACCGGCAGCGGTCTTTGATGTTAATGCTGTCTCAAGGTATCATTACCGTTTGCCAGGGCACCACACAAAGCTTCGGTGGCCTGGTCGCTTGCCGATTCTTACTGGGTATTTTCGAAGCTGGATTTGTGCCAGGTTTGTCAGCCTGCCAGTCACTTGGCTTTGTTCTCTTCTAACTGGATGAACCAAAGGATGCATGTACTTTATTTCCATGTACTACAAGCGTTACGAGCTCCAATGGCGGATGAATCTCTTCTTCTCATCAAGTATCATGGCTGGTGCGGTCAGCGGAGTAGGTTTTCTTTCTTGACCGACTGTGCTATTGCTCGTGCTAATTAGATCAGCTACTGGCATATGCCATTGCAAATATGGCAGGGATAGGAGGGTATGGTGGCTGGCGCTGGATCTTCATAATTGAGGGCCTTGCTACTGTGGTTATCGCCATAGCTTCCAAATTCCTCATCCCTGATTGGCCCGAGACAGCAAAGTTCTTGAATGAGGAAGAACATGCTCTCTTACTTCGTCGCCTGTCCTCCGATCATGGAGAAGCGACTATGAATCGACTCGACAAGAGCTCCGCCAAGCGTGCTTTCTCGGATGTGAAGATTTATCTTGGGTAAGTCTGTCCTGATGAGAGTGAGTACGGTCTGAATTAACAGTGTGCGACCCCCTAGGACGATCATGTACTTAGGTGTCCTCAATACCGGGTATTCGACGTCGTTCTTTACCCCGACTATCCTCAAACAGCTAGGATGGACGGCTGTCAAAGCTCAGGCGATGAGCATTCCTGTCTATGTAGCTGCCACTGCTCTGGCTCTATGCAGCGCTATAGCATCGGATAAGCTTCGTCACCGGTTCGCATTTACGATATGTGGATGCATCATAGCTACTGTTGGGTACGTGATCCTTCTATGTCAACGGTCAGTCCCCGTGGGAGCTCGTTACTTTGCCGTCTACGCCATCACCAGCGGCGGCTACATGACACAGCCTATCGTTATGGGCTGGCTCAGCAATAATCTGGGAGGCCATTACAAAAAGTCTATCGGATCTGGGATACAGATTGGTTTTGGTAACTGCGGCGGATTCATTGCCAGTAACGTTTATCTCGCATCTGAAGCTCCTACATATCCCACCGGTTTCGGGGTCAGCCTTGCGTTGATTTGGGTCAGTGGTCTCACTTGCATCGTGTTCTTCCTCTATCTATTTCGTGAAAATCGCCTCAGAGACCAAGGCAAGCGGGACCATCGGTACAGTCTTCCCCAGGAAGAGCTGGAGAATCTGGGCGATGACCATCCCAGCTTCCGATTTGCCTACTGAGGCATTCTTTCTTTGTGCGTTGATATAGCCTGTTGTTAGTCATTGATCAAACGGAGATGCGTTCTTTTTCTCATTGGCCTTTGGAAGTCGATCAGCAATGGACGTTGTGTTGTTGTAGCGTGGCAGCGTAGTTATCGCAGATGGTAAACACGCGGGACGATTGGGCGCACGTGGATGACGTATCCGGGTACTTCCAGTTCCGACATGACGTACTCCTCAGTTGCCGCAGAAAGTCTGTGAATTTCCGTGAAGAGAAGTATGTATCTAGAGACTTTGCCATCGTCCTGCGACATTCTCTATTTTAGAAGCGCACTGTCGCATGCTATGATGTTCCTGAAGCCGTTACTTTCTCGACTGATCTAGCAGGGTTCCTCAGGCAAGGCGGAATTCGACCGGTTCCCCTCCCCGCACTCTCCAAGCGATCCGGGGCAGCCGGACTGGGCGGCGATCCTACTTCTAAACCACTCCCCTTTCTCCACCAGTTCTCCATCTCCTCGTGCTTGCTTCCCTTCCCCTTTGCCAGCTATCCGAAACAAGGACCTCGTGCATGTAACGACGAAGTTTATTATCTGCTCTCTCCGCTCATGAATCGTCATGGCTGGCTTCCAGGCAGGTCGCAAGAAGCCCTCGTCATCCTTGAACGACAGATGGAGGGAGAGAGATGAGTCGCCATTCCGCCCTCCGCGCGTGCCTTCCACCGCCGCTGGCGGCATTCGTCGACTTCGCGAGACCTTGTCCTCCAAGATCTCCCGCTCAGCCTTCGCGGAGAGAGAGTATCTGAAGAAGGAGGCGCGCTACAAGACTCCGCTGACGCAGAGGAATATGGACACTTTTATCACGCAGCAGGAGGTGAAGGAGGCTTATCGTCTCGACAGCAGTCCAGAGGAACACGTCTCGGAATGGCTGAGACAGCTGTCTTGAGTTTGTTCCCCGGCCTCTCTGTTGCTCGTATGTAGTTTCGTATAGTGTACGTTGACTAACCCTCTCGTTAAGTCTACTAGGATCGACGCTTTCGTGAGATGCATACTGTCTCGCCGCTGAGAGCTCGTCACAACCTGTAAGGAGCTGAATGTTGCGAGGGGTTGATACGCAGAATTGCGCTTTCGCAGTGTGTTTGGTCGCCTTGTCATGTGGATTTAACGCGCATGAGCTCGGACGTTTCTACGAAAAAGCACTACCTAGATGAGGGGGTTATATTCGGAAGCCTTAATCAACGCCGCCGCGAGAAGCAAGTGTTGCTTCTCTCACCTTTACCGATCGTGAAACGTCCAAAAATAGACGTTTTGTTGTTTCGGAAACAGAGTAGATCCGATCGTTTGTGGAGCATCATCAGATCTGCAGGGATGCTACTGTACCACTTCATCGGTACTGGGAGTCGACAGATGCATGCACCCTCGTCCTTCGTTTGCAGTCTGCTTTTTCCTGATCACCCGCACGGCTGCGTAGCAGCAGTTTGACTTGATCGTCGTGCCGCCTTTGGATGTTTACCATCGGTTGTCTGTTGTACCCTTTTTGGCCTCCTGTCGTTACAGAATACGGACCTTGAGAACAGTAATATGGCAGAAATGGGCTAATGCTGCATTATATCGCGTATGAGAGCTGGCAGTATGGTTCGAGAGGCAGACAAAACTTTCTTTATCTCAAGGTCCTCGTTATCCAAGGAACGGTCCTCCTGTTGGGGAATGTCGCAGAGGACTCGGAGGTTTACTTAATATCATAGAGTGTAAAGATGTTGTACCTAGCTAGATACGTACTGTATTCATACAATCAATTCTGTTCCTTTGTGGCTGATGATTCCAGTTCGACACTTGACTCTTTCGAAGCGCAGGTAGATGGAGTTGCTAGTTAATCTTCAGGTCTTACCAGCACTCATTTCTGTGCCGTCCAGAGAGGGGCAACTGACTAAGAGTGCTTTGGCAGCGATACCCCTCTTCCAAACAGGAAAATGCGTCCACTAGCTCGCAGAACCGCGGTTTATCTTTTGTTACTATCATAAGATTAGGAGTAAATCAGTGGAAGAGGACTGCTGATTGCGGGCTAGATGCTGCAACCCAAAAAAGTTGCAATTATCGGTATGTCAACATGTCAACCGCATCCTGTAATTGCAATCTTGTGTGCATATCAGGACCACCCCACCCTACGTTGTCGCATGATACAACCTAGCTGTTTGTATTCACTTGATACTCAAAGTTATCATATCTTGTCATATTTCTAGTGTTAATTCTGACTGATGCGCGTTTTCTATACAAACTAACTTCATTTCAGGCGCTGGCCCCTCCGGCCTGGTTACTGCCAAAACCCTCATACATAACTACACTGAAGGTGCATTCATACCAACCATTTTTGAGAAGAGTCATGTTTTGGGTGGCCTGTGGTCTGCTTCAACCGATAGCCAGTATGGATCCCAGACCGGGAACGGTCTCAACGAGACTCGATTCGTGAGTCCGTCAATGCCAACGAATCTGAGTCGGTTCACTGTATCTTTCTCCGATTTGGCATGGGAATCGGTCGAGGGCCTTGGGTATGGTGACGATGTACCGATGTTCCCGAGGGCATGGCAGGTGGGGAAGTATTTGGAGAAGTATGCTGAGTTGTATGTCCCGAGGGAAGTGCTCCGGCTTGGTTGCAGAGTTGTGAAGACTCTGCGCCAGAAAAGCGATAGGGTGGATGGCAGTGTGGGATGGACTGTGAAATGGACTGATAATGACGAAGTCCATGCGGAAGATTTTGACTTCCTAGTCGTGGCTTCTGGGTACTTTTCGCGACCTTATATTCCGGAAATACCTGGCTTGAGCAATGTTCAAGACAGGATCATTCACAGCTCTGCACTTCGCGATGTTTATGGTTTCTTATCCAATCGACCATGCCATTCTGCTGGGAAACTGGTCGTAGTGGGCGGCAGTCTGTCGGGCGCAGAGGCTGCTTCGGCACTGGCTCTTCATCTGTCTTCATTAACTCACTCGCCTGGAAATTTAAACCAGAAACGAGCTGATTATACAGTCCATCATGTCTCCTCGAGACCTTTTTGGTGCGTTCCGACGTACGTCCCTAAGACGACACCAGAGAATCCAGAGTTGACGTCCTTTCAACCCCTGGATCTCGTTATGTATGACCTCTCGCGACGTCCTCCAGGAACAATCGAATACTCTATCGGGACAGTTACGCCAGAGCGATCAATCATGATAAATCAATACTTCAAATCTCTCTTGGGGACTGACCAGAAGACCCTGGGAGCTGGTAACCTCGCACCCGGTACTGAGGGCAACGACGCACGTCCTCCATGGGTCGCTATAAGTGACAGCTACGCAGAATATGTCCGCTCAGGGGCGGTCGACATAACTATTGGGAGACTCGAAGCTGTGCACCTGTCTTCGAATCATCGAAGTATGGAACTGAATGTCAGACTCACTGGTGGGGAGCATGCCACCCTGAATGATGTTGCAACTGTTGTATTTGCTACAGGGTTCAGTCCTTGCGACGCGCTGTCGTTTTTGCCCGAAGATGTCCTATCCACGCTTGAATACTCTCCAGAGGACACATTCGTTCCTATTATTCTGGATATGAAAGGGTTCATGAACTCGGAGATCCCTGACCTTGGGTTCGTCGGGATGTACCGGGGGCCGTACTGGGGCGTGATGGAAATGCAGGCCAGAGCTCTTGCGAAATACTGGTCATCCTGTACAACCGGACAGTCTGATCAATCATCGCACGTGCAGAACAAAAGCCAGGGCGAGAAGCAACGCCTTCTTGAACTGAGACACGTGGATCCAAGACAATTCCGTGCCCAGTTCCCCATGGGCGATTATGTAGGTCTCATGGAATCCTTCGCGAAAGACTTGGGTATCTCTCGCTTTGAACTCTCAGGATTTGGCGAGAGGAGTGGTCCCGTTATCCCTTCGCGTTACGCGTTACCTTGTAGAATCTCTGAGAACGTCAAAGCAATCAGTGAGAGAGAAGCAGCCATTGTACTTGACTCTCTCCAGGACGTGCTGTCCGGTATGAGGAAGATTGCGACTAAATCAGTTGCGAAAGTAGCATTTCGCGCACTGCAAGGACGATGGAACTTCACTGAGCATCGCTATCTTGACAATGACAAGCTTGACGAGAGTGAGAATGCAGCGGTTGAATCCACCTCCGGTGTCGCAGCTTTTCATCCTAGATATCCATCGAGTGTGGAGTGCAGCGGAGAATACCTCTACGAGGAAGACGAACGAGAAAACAGAAATGCGGACTCACCGTCGTGCCCGAGACAGCGAGGTAGTACGACATGCGTCTACCGGTTATCGGAGTGGACACAGAATTCATCAAACAACTACTTCAGTGTTTGGACTGCGGAGCAAGAAGTGGATTCGAAGGTGGCTCAAAAGCTTTTAACTTGCCTGGAATTCGAACCGTTCTCTTCAGATTCCTTGGTCCGGGCTCACTCACGGGAACTTTCCGATGTTATAGAAACGAATGATGGGAAGTATGTACATGAGTATGAGTATCAGTTCCGCATGGAAGGTATAAATATATACTCATGGGAGCTTTTCATCTATAGATGTTCCCTGTTGGAGGAAAAGAATAGACCAGAGAACACAGAAGGGAAAGCGGCCTATCAGGATAGGGAGAGACAGTTGCTGTTAAAAAGGGTATATGAAAGATAAAGAGCGTGGATTGACAATATGACATTTATATCAGAGTATATATGAAATGTTTGGCAAATGCAGAGGAGCCTAAAAACTGAAAGCGTTTTTAACTCAATGAAAGGAATTAGTATGGGCGATGAATACATAATATGTACAACCCTCAGTGGAATGATACGGGAGTTACCATGTCGCTCCCGCGCTTCACTTCTGGGAGAAGCTTTGCTTGACGGTGATATTCATAGCGATAGACTCCTGTCCGGTAACAGTCGACTTATTTGACCGAGAAGTCTCCTCGTTGATGACGCTGTCAGCTCGTGCGATATCAGTCGTCAGATATACCTCGTCATCGTCCGGCCGGAAAGTCGTCTTGGTGATGTTTTTATAGCTAAGGCGGTTTGTAGATGGCGCCCTGCGGCGCCCACTCTGGTTCGCAAGGCCACTTGCTTTTACGTCGTGTGTGTTCCTGCTTGAATGGAAGTGGCTAATACCCCAAGAGCCCAATATCTGGCGCAGAGCGGGCCTCATTGTGGGCAAACATGCGCTCACTATCCCGATGCATGGTTCGACATTGGACCAGATCAAAGCATCGCCGATGGCCCAAGTGATATCAACAGTATTTTTCAATTGAGTGATCGAGTAGATTCGGACGATTGTCGCAACACAGACACTACGAATCATAAACCCGGATTAGTTTGAAATTGCTGAAAATAGCATCAACTATCGACGAGACTTACAAACCGCCCAGCATGAATATGCCTATGATGGCAAGTCTCTTGGACACCCTCATCTGGAGTCTCCAGACAATCGGTATTGGCAGACAGAGGATGAGCACGTCGGTGAGAAGATTTCCCACTGCGTTCCAGAGATAGAACTGATACAAGTCGACAGTACATTTTCCTCCGCTCAGCGGGTTAACCCACTGAGTCCAGAAAAAGGAAGTCGGCTTGCAAGCGACTGATATCGTCACCGAGACCGAGAGTGCATACCCAAACGCGAGAAAAGCACAGATATAAAGAGACCAGGTGAGATCGAAAATCCGACGATATAGGAGAAGGACGGCGTATTTGACCATGGGGACGGTGTTTGCGTACAGGATCACATAGGCGAAGATGATCTGGATTCTGAGTGAGCAGCTCTATCACCTCTAGTGGCAGAAGGTATCTGCTTACCTTCATGCTCTGTAACACATCATCTTCCGGGACAGACCATATATGTTTTCCAAGCCCATACTCGCCGCCTATAGAATCTCAGTATCCTTCCCAATCTTCAAGGACAGTGTCCCCACGCATACATACCCAATATACAGCATATACCCGTCCCGTACGCGAATACCTGGCCATATAAATCAGTTGTTTGATGTCATCTCAGAGTGAGAGATCCATACCAGAGAGGCCAGAGTCATCCAGTCATCAGCTCCCAACCCTGTACCTGAGCTCATGGTACGGGAATAGAAGCGTACCGCTACAAAGAACGTAGCGATCCCCATGACGACTCCTACTGTTGCATTGTTTGAAGGTGTATTGTTTTCCTTCAAATCAATACCAGCAGGCGGAGGCCCAATAATGAGACTCGACATCTTGGAGTTCTCTCTTCTTGGTGTAGAATGCGTGAGTTGGCTTCAACCTTTAGAATAAGACCTGCTTAAAGAACACCAAAAGCTTCATAGATGCCTATATCAAGAGAATGTACTTTCGAGAGAACGAGAGCGAACAACAGCAAGAGCCAGCTTGCGGTCTCACGGACACCAATGGCCTTCTACTACTCCGCAGAAGGAATACATGGTATGCGCACGAGACAGATCGAAAAGAGGCTATTCACAGCTACAAGGTATGACCTGGACTCACAGAGTGCTATGAGGATGTCCACCATGGCCCTGGGTTCTCTAGTCTAAGGAAAAGACTAATTGATAGGTGCCCAGATAGACTAATGTCTGGAAATATATTCCGCCGGCCTATAGCATGGAATCCCCATACAGGAACAGCCCACATTCTGCACTTATAGAGCCGAAATATGAGCAGATCGATCTTAGACACGGCTGAACACGGGAGCCAAGGAGACTTGAAGACAAACTAGGATCTTTATCTATTGTGCTTCTATAATCTGAGGGACTGGCTCTTAATACAGGTTTCTTATTGCACCCTTAGATGTCACATCTCAGTATCTTCTCGATGAGCTATGAGTTCATGTGCCTTGTAAGGCTGATATATCCGATCAAGTCTTTCAGACCTTATTTGAGAGTCTTCAGGAGATATTTCTGGCAAGCACTGTTCCGAAGAATTTGTTTTCTATCGCATGTTTACAAGTTGGCTTGGCGCTGCGAGAAACGGCCTGAAATTTGGGAATAAGATGGGAGATTTACTCCCATGACAGGTGGTGGCCACCACTCAGAATGTTCTGGGTTCGCATCCGCTTGCCCTAGAATACTGACATCCATGTTTAGTGCCTCAAGCTAACGTCTCTAAAACCTATCCGCTGCCCAACAAATGCGCCACAGTGCTGTCATCGTCGAGTGCCTCTTTAGAACGGCAAATCTCCGGCTGGAGCTGAGGATCTGCTAGAAGTTTTAGTTGCCGTCCGAACTAAGTTCTCACCCGTCAATCCCGTCAATCCTAAACACCTTAAGCTTGTTTCGGGCCCACCTTCCTAGTATGAGAATCCACGAGTTCTTACAAAATAGTTATCTGTACGAGGGCTAGAGCAACATGGATTGCCCCTAGCCTACACTCTATACCCCACGAGGCGTGCTACTGCATCTACGGGCTATGTAGATGAGAACTCTGCTAGACAGGGTAAATCCTTACGGCCGTTACATTGGGCATTGGCACCTTTGACAATTTGCCGATGATACTCCGATGGCCTTACTCCGTACACGCTTTGCGATGCAGCTGTGTAAGTAATCATTTCTTTTCGTCTTGATCAGAACATCCTCGCAGGCATCATTTCATTATCATGGCTAACCAAAACGGCACAGCAACTCGCCCCCAGGGACGGCCCAGGAACTGGGTCCCAATCGATGCGAATCAGTTCGCATTTACTCCAAGGAAACTTCGTCTCGTCTGCATTGGGGCTGGCTTCTCTGGCCTGACGCTCGCTCACAGAATCAAGTACAGTAAGAAGAAGCTGGCAGATGACGTGGACTTCGTTATCTATGATAAAAACTCGAATGTCGGCGGAACTTGGGCTGAGAACAGGTTCCCTGGACTGTGTTGGTAAGCTCGCCATTCTTAGCTCTCGGGGTCAATGTCGTCGTTGAGAATCTTTCCACTATTGTATGATGCACTCAGGGGGGTTTCTCGTGACACGAAAATTCTACGAACACTAGACTAACTTGGTTATCTCATAAAAAGCGATGCCCCCTCGCGTAAGTGTCTCATCCCGCTCCGTACACCGCATCCCCATGTAGGGCAATTCGTTTCGAGATGTCGTATACACTGATTATTATAACCGAGCAGATGTATACACCTTCGACTTTGAACCGAACCCAAAATGGTCCGCGTTTTATGCTTCAGGGGACGAAATCCTCGATTATATCGAGACAACAACAAAGAAGTATAAGCTTGACGAGTTTGTCCAGCTCAATTCGAAGATAATCGAGAGTGTCTGGGACGAGCCGTCAGGGAAATGGAAGATCAAAGTCCGACAGGGGGACAAGGTTATCGACGACGAGGCTGACATTTTGATCAGTGGCGCGGGAATTCTAAAGTAAGCTTAACTGCAAATATGCTTCTCAACCAAAAGAACCAGCACTAACCCTTGTATAGCAAATGGTCTTGGCCACAGATCCCTGGCTTGAGTGACTTCAAGGGAAAGTTGATGCATAGTGCCCAATGGTAGGTTATTCTTTCCGTCTCTATCAAGTCAATGAGTGTAAAACTGCTGCTAACAGCACGTCAAAGGGACCCATCGTACGATTATGCAGGGAAAAAGGTAGCCGTGATTGGAAACGGCTCGTCAGGAATCCAGATTGTACCGGCACTGCAGAAGACTGCCAGTAAGGTGGTAAACTATATTCGTCACCCAACATGGATTTCTATCAATTTTGGAGGACAGTTCACGCCTGAGGGTTCAAACTTTGAGTATTCAGATGAGCAGAAGAAGAAGTTTCAGTCTTCGCCAGAAGAGTTTCTCGCTTATCGCAAGCAGCTTGAGCATTCGTTAGTTTTTCAATCAATCATTCTTACGGACCACATCAGGACAACTAACCTTGAGAAATTAGACTGAACTTCGTCTACGGTGCTATGCTCAAGGGCTCTCCTATCAATGCCATGTTCAAGGAAATGTGCACTAACCTCATGAAAGCAAGACTTGGCAACGATGATGAGCTCGTGGCCAAGTTCATTCCGAACTATACGATCGGCTGTCGTCGACTGACTCCAGGAGACGGCTACCTCGAAGCCTTGCAGGCAGACAATGCCTCTGCTAACTTCACTCCCATCGCACGCTTCACAAATGCGGGAATTGAGACAACAGATGGCAAAGAAGAAGAGTTTGATCTGATTGTCTGTGCCACGGGATTCGATGTTGACTTTGTCCCATCTTTCAAGCTTGTGGGCCGTGACGGCTTCGACGTCAATGCCGCCTGGAAAGAGTCAAACCAGGATGCATATTTCTCAACGTGCGTGCCGCACACTCCTAATTTCTTCATGTTCCACGGACCAAACTGCCCTATTGGTCATGGATCTGTGACTCGTGCCGTCGGGTGGCTAGCCGACTACGTTGTCGAGTGGACAGAGAAGATCGCGACGGAGGGCATCAAGTCCGTCTGTGTCAAGTCAGACGTCGTCGATGACTTTAATATCTATATCCAGGAGCAGCTCCAGCGTACGGTGTGGGCTGATGAATGCGAGGGTTGGTATAAAAAGAGTGCCAGAGACCCTCATCGTGTTGTGGCCATGTATGCAGGAAGTGTGCTGCATTTCAAGGGTTAGTAGCTGCCTATATTAACACCCTTATAATTCAGGTTCCTGGTTATATGGGTGATAAAACATTTCCACTAACATGAGCTTGCAGCCTGCTTGGAGAAAATCCGTGGCGAAGACTTCGACTTCCAATATATCTCACCCAACCGTTTCGCGTTCCTAGGCAATGGTGAGCTTGCACGGGAAAAGGAGGAAGGCGCCGATCTGGCTTACTATATGACTGAGTAATATGACTGAGTAAGAATAAGAGAGAAGAGATACGAAGCATGGCTCGTGTCAGAGTTCGGAAATTAAGCATATGTGCAGATGACTCAGATGATGCCGGAAAGACGTGGCATATGAGGATAAATACATCCCTGTTCAGTTAACGTCTACGATATTACGGCTTTGGCTCCTTCGTTATTAATACATATCTTCACCTCGTATGTATACATCTCTCTTGAAGAGACACCTCAGCTTCTATCGTAACTCTATTCGAACAAAGTCCATGATTACTCTAGAAACTAAAAGTAGAGCCACAAAGGAACAATCATCATTTGTCTAAACGAAAAGTGTCATTTAACACAAAACTCCACTATTCACAACACAGATCATAGCCAACTTATTCTGCAATGTGCTTCTGTCTGTGTTGGTAGCGGACGGATGCAAGTATTTCAAATACAGGAAAGTCACACCACGCTCCATGACCACGCAAGCTAAATGGGTGTAACAAGACAGTAAGATCTGGGATAAGGCATAATATCCAAAGTGAACAAGAACTAACGATATTGGCGATTGCGTACCTATATTCTGACACGACTTGTTCCCCGCCTTAGTATGGATGGATAGGACTTTCGCGGAACGTTCCGAGCTAACGACAACTGGCTTCGGTTTGCTTTCCGCGAGTATATCAACGACAATGGAGCGCATGCGACATGGCCTGCAGATGTAAAAATCGTCGAATGGGATTTTAGCTAATTATTAATCCATTACGAAGACCATAGAATCGATATTTTGACACAACTTATCATTTCCCATCAGCGCAGCGATGTTTATCTCCTTGTAAAAGTGACATGCAATATCGCGTACGCCGGTTCCAGTTCCGCGCTCTTGTAAAGTACAGCCGAGTAAGCAGTTCTGACCGCAAAGCTTTCTGACACCGCTGAGGGGCGCATTATTCAAAATGGGGAATATTTATCCTAAGTCTACTCCGTAGCTTTCGTGGCTTTTCCCCACATGAGGTATTCAATTATGCCCAGAACCGTTGACCGACGCGGGGAAGAAACTGCATAGAAATGCAAATGTAGTATAGTAAAGGCAGTACTAACTACGTATTCGGCCCTGCACGGTTCCCCTCGGGTGTCTCTTTTCTGGAGACCATAACTCCTCTTTTCCTTCCAAGATGGACAAGCCTGGTTGGGCCAATCATCGACATGCTTCTCATACCGGAATGTTCTCTTTCTTCTGTCCTACTCCGTAGTGCGCAGTAACCGTATTATTGGGACCCCGCGGTATAATCGGCCACGTTCCATTCGCTGTCGAGGCCTGTTATTGATCGACACAGTAAGATCGCAGGGATCACTGCTCGGCAGCGGAGACAGTAACCATCAGAGTTCCAATCATAATGGCGGGGTTCCGCGTTTTTGCGCTTGTAGCTGCTGGCTGCCATTCCGCGGCCACGCCTTATGCAGTAATACGTTAGTAGTATATATAGGCTTCACATCTCCCATTTTAGATCGATCCTAGATAACCAGGTTTCTCCAGGAGATATCTGTTGGACCTTTCCCTGCTGTTTATCTTTTGGTGATTTGCAGGTCAACATGACGATCCAGGCAGTGGTCGCGGCTATCGCCATTGTATACTTCCTCGTCCGATACTTCAACCGGACCGATGTTCCCAAGATCAAGAACCTGCCCGAAATCCCAGGAGTGCCTATTTTCGGCAACCTGATCCAATTAGGCGAGGAGCATGCGAAGAGGGCTGCAAAATGGGTGAGGCAATACGGCCCTGTCTTCCAAGTCCGGATGGGCAATAAACGGATCATCTTTGCGAATACCTTCGATTCCGTCAAGTACTTCTGGGTCACCCACCAGTCTGCATTGATCTCGCGACCTACTCTGCATACCTTCCACACGGTCGTTTCGAGTTCTCAAGGTTTCACGATCGGGACATCCCCGTGGGATGAATCCTGCAAGCGGAGGCGCAAGGCTGCTGCCACGGCGCTGAATAGACCGGCCGTGCAGTCGTATATGCCGATTATCGACCTTGAAGCGAATGCGAGCATCAAAGAAATCTTGCAGGATAGCAAGGATGGAGCGGTTGATATCGATCCGAACCCATATTTTCAGCGCTTCGCACTAAACACTAGCTTGACGCTGAACTACGGTATTCGCATCGACGGAAACATTGAGGACGAGCTGCTGAAGGAAATCTGTCTGGTTGAGCGCGAAGTGAGCAACTTCCGAAGTACCAGCAACAACTGGCAGGATTACATCCCACTGTTACGTCTTTGGCCGAGCACGAACGTAAAGGCAAAGGAGTTCCGTGAGCGAAGAGATGCGTATCTCTCGCTGCTTCTGGGTATGTTGAGAGATCGCATTGCCGAGGGCACTGATAAACCATGTATCACGGGGAATATCCTCAAAGACCCGGAAGCTAAACTAAACGAAGGTAAGAATATAAATCAAGCGATTATCCTGACTCAGGGAAGAGCATGCTAACAATATCCCAGCGGAGGTGAAATCAATCTGTCTGACCATGGTATCTGCCGGACTCGACACTGTCCCCGGAAACCTCATCATGGGCATCGCCTATCTCTCCTGCGCACACGGCCAGGAGATCCAGAAACGAGCCTACGAGGAGATTATGAAAGTATACCCTGACGGAGACGCATGGGAACGATGTCTCGTCGAGGAGAAAGTGCCCTACGTCACCGCTCTCGTGAAAGAAGTTCTACGCTTCTGGACTGTCATTCCAATCTGTCTTCCCCGTGTCAGCATCAAAGATATTCCCTGGAAAGATTCCGTGATTCCTGCAGGAACCACTTTTTTTATGGTAAGTATTCCGGTCACATAACTATCTCCTTTCTTGTTATCAGAAGATATTAACACCACCACCATAGAACGCCTACGCAGCCGACAACGACGAAACACACTTCAAATCTCCCTTCTCATTCAACCCAGACCGCTATCTCGACGTCCCCGACGGTTCCGGAACACCTCACTACGCCTACGGTGCCGGGAGTCGTATGTGCGCTGGCTCGCACCTCGCTAATCGCGAACTCTACACCGCGTTCCTGCGACTCATCAGCGCATTTGAGATTGTGCCCGCAAAGGACCCTGCAGATGACCCGATCCTTGATCCGTTGGAGTGTAACATGACAAAGACCTCTCTGACGCTGGATCCGAAGCCGTTCAAGGTTGGGTTTAGGGTGCGTGATCGCGCGAAGTTGGAGGAGTGGATTAGAGGAAGTGATGAGCGGACGAAGGGGTTGTGAATTCTTTACTTTTCTAGTTTTTGCTTTGTTCAGATGCAGCAAGATTATTAGTTAGGGCGTGTATCTGGCACATAGGATACTGCGTTGTACAGTACAAAATGAGCTTCTGACCTTTTATGCACTTTTATCATTAGCATGTCTGATCTTTGTCGCCCACATTCGAATAGTATCATTATCCAATCTGGTTCCGCATGATCAGGATATAGTTGGAGTAGAATATAAGCTTTCCGAAGTAGTACCTGATACTATGTACGATTACATGCCTCTACAAGTAATACATGAAAAGGATGAATTGACTCGTCAATGAACGTTATCAATTTGGTAATGGCAAAAGACTCTGATTATGCTGTATATTCCAGAAGGATAATTACTACTAGTTAAGATGAAGAAGAAACAATTTCAAACGTCCTCAGTTGCCCCTTTCTCGCTTGGACGCGTCGTGTGGATTGTCGCGAAATGGTCATTAGGAGGAAGATTTTCTCCATAGAAGTTTCTCAGGGATGGTCCTGAATCAATTTCTGTCAATGGGAACCTTGAACTCGTTCTGCGAGCTCTCGGGAGCACTGGGACCCTTTCAATAACTTCTGTCACGGTACTTTGCGTGTCTTTTGTTGACAGTGACTCGAGGTCAAATACATCCTGTACTCGTTTTCGACCACCTTTGGAGAAAATCCCTAATCGCTCCCATTTCTGTTGTAAAGTGGAGTCCTTTGTCGAGCTATTCATATCGTTCTGACTCCTATCGGGCCCTTTCCCCATATTCTGTCTTCTCTTGAGAAATGGCACTCTCGACAACCATATATTCCCCCTGAATCCCCCAATTCGCTTGTGAGGCCGTGGTCCCCTGCTTTGTCTGGGCGGGCTCTTGTCGATTGAGTCTAACTGACTGTTCTTCGCTTTTCTTCTAACATCACGTATGCACACCAGCACCACAGCTGCTGTCATTGCTGCTATCATGACGGCACAGAGGACGTAGAAAGCTCGAGCTTCATGATACCGTCTTCTCCTGCAATGTGCGCGAATGAGCACGTAGTCTTTGTACGGATAGCACATGCTGCACATAGCCTTGACTCCTTTTTTGGGTCCCAGGCTGTTCGACGAGCAAGTTCTCTCGATGTCTGGTGCTGAACAAATTGTCTCCTCGCACAATCGAGTCGCTTTCTGGAGCTTCGTCCGAGCTGTCTCTTTGCGTGTATCGAAGGGTGTCTCAGGAGGAAACGCCTCTCTGTCAGCTGCTACTGATCTTCTCATTCGCGATGGGCGATAAATATCGTCAGCTTCTTGCACTGCGTATTTCTTGAAGGTCCCCTGGCAGACGCGTAGATCGCCCCTGGCATGAAAGGGCAAAAAAGTCCCAGTTGTTCTCTCCAATATACCATCCAAAATATCTCGACATATCCGCAAGTCGTGTATCAAGTACTGATGCCCTTCTATCGACGCCATTACGCCTTCCTCAAGTCGTTCGGTATTATTCGCCTCGCTCAACTCCGCTGGACGGACCTGTTCAATATCTTCTGGCAGAACATACCAGCCGAAAGCTGTATGTTCCCCGCCCACCATGCTGGATCTACCGTATGCCATAGACATTTGCTCATCCTTCGCGCTGTTATTAGTCGGATAGGTAAGGTACTGCCTGGCCGAGTTCGTATTGACATGAAGTCGCTCTAGAGCGGCTATTCCACCTTTCCACGCCCCGTAAAGGAGCACGAAAAACAGTAACATTTTCAGCACACCACCGCACATTAGGGGCTGTTGAATGGTGTTTATATATGCGGAGAAAGATTCGAGAAATTTAACTGAGCGCTCAACTTAACAGATGCTCGTATTCCAGAATTGCTTCTCAGAAAGATGCGAAAGCGAGTATGTGAACGTAAAACTGCAGATGTGAGGATTGTGCGATACGATTATGAGCATGGATTAAAAGATCTTGAGATATCACAAGCAGATACGATACCTAGACAATGTAGAAACTGCCTTGGATGCTCGAGGTAGCACCGTCGCTCTTCCCCTTTTCCGACCAATTGGCAATGATAGTGGTAGCTTCCATTAATCATGCCCAGCGGCACAAGATACGTTAATCATCAGGCATGGTGTCTAAGATATTTTGGTCACGGTCATATAGTTTTTCCTCTCTGAACGAGAGCAGCGCTATGTATCTCCTTTTTCTGACCTTGGTCTGATCTTGGCTTCCTGCCACACGCGAAACATAATCCTGATGGCTTAGGAGTATTAACCATTCTGCAGGGATGAACCGATTCTCTTTCCCTCGACAAGAATGGAAATTATCTGAGTCGACGTGCTGATAACAGGAATGACGGGTTATTTGATAGCATATTGTTATCTCTTCCTGTGTTGTGCAAGGATTCGAGTTTCATTTGTCGAATTCTTAAGCATGGAAGCATATTTGAAAGACTGCTTGCTTGACTCTAGCTCTGGTGCCTGCAGAATCAATCTGCAGGTAAGATTGCCAGTTATATGATTACGATTTCGCCCAGTGAAATAAATGTTCTCAGAATCACCACGAGACGATCCTACTTAATAATGTTCATTATTCACAGCGATCTAATTAATTATAAACTCGTAATTACGTTACAGCCTGTCACTGGTGCGATCCCTCTCAGTCCATTCGCCCATAGTAAGGAACCCAAACTCTTGAAGCATCGTGCGGATCGTCTTCGTCCTGCCAGCACTTGGAAGGAGAAGCAGTGCAGAGACTGTAATCGACATCTAATAAGTACAGTGAATGGAAAGAAATGAAACCGGTTGCGCCCTTGGAAGAGACTACGGCAACGAATCAAACGGTGTAGGACACCTGTTGCTGTATGAGAACCCATGCTGAAGTGTGATCATTGTTGTGTTCGTTCTTTGCGGATTCATAACATTGATTGCGAGGAGTGTCGGTGCAAGTTGTTCAAGCAAAAGAGAAAGAGTGGCCCGTCCGCGAGGGATGATCACCAGAAGTAGTAGTCGAATCGATCAACCTCGACGCGGCATGACCAGCAACCACCGAGCCGATTGAATGACCAAGTTCCGACTTTCCATCAGGACCTCAGGAGCGAATATCAAACACAATCCTATTGTAGAGAGACCTTCGCATCCTGAACTCCTCGTTTGATGACGTCCTCGACCTTCCATCTCGGAGGGGCAATCGCCTTTTCTGGGCGATGCTTACGGTTCCATTCCTTCTCCATCTCCGGCGCAGGCGTCAACTCATCAGGAGGCAGAGAACCGCCCGCAATTCCGGTCGAGAACTTCAGTTGCAGCACATTGCCAATCTCGTCACATGCAGTGAGCAGGCGATCAAGATCCTCCTTAGTATGGGCCGCAGAAACACAGAAACGGGCTCTTGAAGATACCAGCGGTGTGGCAGGGTAACCGACAACCACTACGGAGATCTTCCGCTTCAACATCTCGTGGGAGAAGGCAGGCATCTTTGCGGGGTTGAAGAGGAGTACGGGAATAATGGGCGAGTCATCGTGACCATAGACGATGAATCCCAGACGTTTCAAACCAAGACGCAGATAGCGAGAGTTGAATGCCAAACGCTGCAGCCTTTCCTCACCCTGACCGGGAACAAGCTCACCACTGATGATCCGAAGAGAAGTGGAGATCTGAGTCAGGATAGGAGGAGTAGGGGATTCACCGTACAAGACACCAGCGTTGGTCGCTCGCAGCTTGTCGATCATGGCCTTGTCTCCAGCGATATAACCGCCGTTGGCTCCGAAGGACTTGGTGAGAGTTCCCATGAGAATATCGACCTCCTTGGTGTCAATGCCAAAGTAGTCGCACACACCACGGCCCTTGGGTCCAATGGCACCGATAGAATGGGCTTCATCGATAAAGAGGTTGAACTTGTACTTCTTCTTCAGGGCAATGATACCTGGCAGGTTGCACATAGATCCTTCCATGGAGTAGAGACCTTCCACGACGACCAAGATCTTCTTCCACGGACGGTGAGTCCGGGGCTGACCCTGTGAGATAGCCTCCCGGAGCTTCTCCTCCAGTTGCTTCATATCATTGTGCTTGAACATACCAATCGACGCCCCTGAGAGACGAGCACCGAAACGGATGGATGCATGGTTCAATTCGTCCGAGATGATGAGGCAGCCCTTTGAGACCAAAGCCGGGAAGACGGTTGCGTTGGTACCAAAACCCATAGAGAACACCATTGCGGACTCCTTGCCCACAAACTTGGCCACGAGTTCTTCAACCTCCAAGTGAAGATCCTGGGTTCCAACCTCTGCGCGGGTGCTGACAGTGCTGATACCGTACTTTCGGATCGTCTCCTCGACGGCGTCCGCACATGGGCCTTCTGACTGAGCGAAGCCAAGGTAATTGTAGGAGCTCATGTTGAGGGTATCCGTCGTGGTACCAGTGAGATAGAAATGCTTGTTGTGGTCCTTGGTGGCGCGATCGATCAGCGTGATGTATCTTCCGGGCACCCCGGTAACCGGGCGCTCAAAACAGTCATTGATACGGAGTTTCAAACGACGGATGTAGAAGCTGTCAAAGTCGCTATTCAGGGCGCCATAACCGTTGCGAGGCTTCAAGTGGCGGTAATTTTCTTCGCGGAAACGCTTTCCAAAAAAGTCACGCACATGTCCAAAGGCGATTAAGATTAGGTAACTGATATAGGTGGTTAGGAGATAATAATACGGCGGCTCATCCATCACCGGGTCCGGGAACGCCCCGCCATGGTGTCGACTGGTGTAGCGGTGGCTTGGATGGCCCAGAGGTCCGAACTGAGCATGCTGTTTCGCAATCCGGCGCGTCTCCTCCGCGGACGGGGGCTGAAAGAGCGTCGTTGGCGGCTCGTCCATATTGGCACTGTCCGCCGTCGCCGTGGACAGGGAGATGGTCGGTAGAGACAGTGACGCCGAACTGATCGGCGGAGTCGCAGCGGTCGACTGCTGGAGGCCACTGGCAGCGAGCAGAGAAGCCTGGGCCGTCTGGGGTTCCGACTTGGACTTGGGCGAGGTCGAGAAGAGCTGGCTCAGGCGGTTCGACTTGGCTGGAGCCCTGATGGAGATCCCACCCTTTTCAGAGGAATTTGCGGAAGAGGAAGAAGAGGTGCTGGCGAAAGGATTCGTAGGTCGACGAGGCATCGCAAGACGGACAGGACTAGATCAAGAGCAGGTCGTCGAAGGATGAAGCAGTCGTGGCGATGGCAACTCGGCTGCAGAAGTCGATCAACGCCGGCGGCAGGCGCGTTCCAACGGATCCCGCGTGACAAGCGATCGAGTTTCGTTTCGTTGCTGCGATTGTCAGTCTCTCCCAACACACACACGGCAATGGAGGATGCAGCAAGGGAGAACGAGTAGGAGCTTAGGTGCTGCAAGAATGAAGAGGCGTGTGCGGGGGATGCTGGAGGAATCGAAGCAGAACAGCTGACATACCCGTGAGTTGAACGGACGATCCGAGGGAGCCGGCGTAGCGCTCGATGGCCTGCAGAAAAAGCGGGAGAGAGCACCCTGCTCTTCGTCCAGGACGATGGAGCTGTTGTCGACCGGAGACGACGAGAACGACAGAGGAGGGGGTACGGGAGGGCAGTGGAAAAGGAAAAGGAGAGGCAAGGAAGAGAAAACAGAAAAGAAGAGAGAAAGGTGCTCTCCAACTGAACTGCTCGAGCTGACGGAGAGAGCGAGCAGGTTGGGATGTTACGGTACACGGCCTGATACGGCCCTGATACACCATCAATACGCCCAGCGGGTCTTGCTTGGCGCAATTGGGGCGCTCCACTGGCAGCGGGAATCTTACGCCGCCGTCAGGGCCCTGAAATGGCCGAGCCCCTGGGACAAGAAAGGGGCAAAGCGTTGGCGAGAAAAGAAGGGAAAAAAAAAGGCGCCCGGTCGGATGAGCAACCGTCAGCTCCACTGCGCCGTCTCAAGTTATTTTGTTTTTGTGTCGGTGAATCGATCGTGAATCGGTCGTCTGCAGATCGTTACACTGCTTGTTGTTGTCCCATCTTTTCGTCTGCATCTGTTCGCGTGAAGATGAAATACCGATATCTACAACCTACAGCTGCTGCTCGAAGTGTGATGATGACCTCATCTGTCGGATACAGTGTACCTGGGAGAACCACGCAACAATGATAGGATTGAACCAGAAGAACGGTCTGAAGAACACCGTTTCCATCCATCCTGAGAACTGCTGCCCGATGCTCAAAGCCGTTAGTGGCCATATCGAGAAAAGCACGGCGGGTCCATCGCCAGCCCAAAAGGACACGGGTTCCCAGTATCCGGGTCATCCAGAGCGAGCGGATACTCTCGCGGTGGAGTGCTCGATACACGGTAAATTGGCAATTATACTGCCGCGGCCAATACGGCGCCATGGATGTGATGGCAAGTTCCAACGGTCAGGCTCTCTTAATAATATCACAATAGTTGTGTGTAGTCTTTCACAGCAGTCAGTAACTAGTCTACATAAGGAGTAGCAATCACTTATGCAGGAGACAGTGGTTACAGCGCTCCATAGCAGGAGGACAGATCCAAGAGCAATTACCACAGGTCCAGCGTCTCTGAGTCCCTGGTATTGCTCCCCATGGTTGTGCAGATGAGAAATATTTCCTTGAGTGGAGTGCAATTTCGTTCCGACTCAAACTGGCTGGGATGGCATCTCGAGAGAATGTGTATGCCTGGGGTCTTAAAATTAGTACTCTCTCTGAGTCTGCTTTAATTTCCGCTAATAGTTATATATTGATTTCGACATGAGTTGCACACGACGTACAAAACATGAGTGAGCGTGAGCTGTAGTTAGCCTTGGTGAAGAAAGTTCTTCATGAAGTATAGTCTCGTACCATAAGCATTGCCTGCATGTCCTTTTACCTGGTTGGCTAAAATGGGCTCTCATGCACGGCGCCGGCCCCGAAACTGAGACATAAGAAAGAAAAGGAGGAATTGGCATCATTCTCAATGCGATATTGTGGGCATAGACTGTCCGAGTCTTTCCGCTGTGGAACAGTTTGTTGGGAATAACGGCTTTCTTTTGCCTCGGGTCATGTCGACTCGATTATCGATAACGAGATGGGGGCCCGTGTCCCACTCGCTCAGGACTCCGAAATCCGGGGTTATTGTCGAGTCTGACGAGAGTCCAATTGAGTCATCGCACGGAAGACATAACAAGAGCTTGAGCTGGATTGGATTCAATTATCCACGACGAGCACGGTTCCAGAATGGCTTTTACCAACGGAGAAGACAGCTCGCCCGCGAAGGAGCTGTGGCGCATCTCAGCTCCGGAAAAAACGAAGATATATGAATTCAAGGAACTCGTCAGCAACAAGCACAACATCACCCTCAATGACTACAGTGATCTCTGGCAATGGAGTGTAACGGAGCCTGCGAAGTTCTGGGAAGAAGTCTGGCATTATACTGCGATCAAGGCTCATCAACCGTATACCAAAGTAAGCTCAACGCTTATTGTTGACGATGAGAGCTGTCTTACCCCTGTATTCTTGAATTATTCTACTCATCTTGCTTCTACCCTCATCGCTAGCAAGAGACAGAAAATATCTGACTTACATAGGTGCTAGAATCCGACGTGCCTCTCTTCCCCCGACCGCGCTTCTTCGAGGGTAGTCGTCTCAATTTCGCAGAGAACTTGCTCTACCCCGCGACCAACCCCCACGACGATGATATTGCCATCATTGGCGCCACGGAGACTACCCGCGAATATGTCTCGTGGAAGGCATTGCGCGAACGAGTACGACAATGTGCGAATGCTCTAAGAGAAGCTGGTGTCCGGGTCGGAGACAGGGTGGCAGGCATTCTAGGCAACAATATCAACACTGTGGTTGCGATGCTGGCCACCACATCCATCGGTGCATACTGGACGGCGGTCTCCCCAGACACAGGTGTCCACGCTGTGCTGGAACGTCTGAAGCAGATTGAGCCGAAGATCTTGTTCGCGGATAATGCGTCGACGTACAATGAGAAAGTGCATGACACACACGGCAAGGTCAAGGAAGTGGTCGAGCAGCTGCCCTCCCTGGAGCTAGTGGTCATCTTTGAAGCAGTCAAAGGACATGTCTTTGATCTGGCCTCAATAAGAGCTCAGGCGGGCCGGGTGACTTCCTACAATGATCTCCTGTCCACCGTCCTGGAGCCAACAGCTCCTCTTCGCTTCGAGCACCTGGACCCGGAGCATCCTGTCTATATACTGTACTCGTCCGGTACAACAGGAGCCCCGAAGCCGATCGTTCATGGCGCACTAGGGACTCTCCTGCAACATAAGAAGGAACATGTTCTACACAGCGACATCCGGCCGGGTGACCGCTTGTTTTACTACACGACCACAACGTGGATGATGTGGCACTGGCTGGTGTCGGCCCTCGCAAGCGGTGCTACAATCATTGTCTATGATGGCTCTCCCTTCCGGCCTCTGGACCCCGAAAATGGTAAGGGAGAGATGGCTATGCCCCGAATAATCGATGAGCTCGAGATCACACATTTCGGCACTTCTGCCAAGTACCTATCCATGCTGGAACAAGCATCATTAAATCCAAGACAGCATCCCCATCGACCAGCTTCTATGAAAACCCTCCGAGCGATCTTCAGCACGGCTTCTCCATTAGCACCCTCGACATTTGAGTATGTCTATTCTTCCTTCCACCCCGACGTTATGCTTGGCTCCATCACCGGTGGCACGGATATTATTTCGCTATTCGGAGCCAGTTGCCCCATCCTGCCTGTCCACAAAGGCGAGATCCAATGTTGTGGTCTGGGGATGGCTGTATCTGTGGTCGATTACGCTGGTAACGATATCAGCTCCACCGATGAGCCTGGTGATCTCGTTTGCACAAAACCGTTCCCCGTGCAACCAGTCATGTTTTGGCCGCCTGGTCCCGTTGGCAGCGAGAAGTACCGAAAGAGCTACTTCGATGCCTTTGGCCCATCAATATGGCACCATGGTGATTTCGTCCGTTCGAACCCGCGCACAGGAGGCCTGGTGATGCTCGGCCGAAGTGACGGGGTACTAAAACCAGCCGGAGTCCGGTTCGGAAGCGCGGAGATCTACAACGTCATCCTGAAGCATTTCGCAGACGAGGTCGAAGACTCACTCTGTATCGGGCGCAGAAGAGAAGGCATCGATACGGACGAGACAGTAGTACTCTTCGTGAAACTGACTTCGCCGTCTACCCCGATCTCTCAGGACCTGGTAGCGCGCATTCAAGCTGCGGTCCGCAAGGAACTCAGTCCACGGCACGTTCCCGGAATTGTAGATGCCTGCCCAGAGATTCCGCTTACATCGAATGGGAAGAAGGTCGAAAATGCCGTGAAGCAGATCCTCTGCGGACTTAATATCAAAACTGGCGCCAGTGTCGCCAATGCTTCTTGTCTTGACTGGTACCGGGACTGGGCCGCAAAGCATCCATAAAGGGGGACATTCCGCGATCATATCATACTTCTTTCATTTTTAAAAGCAACATTTAGATAGATAGAAAGTATATATAGAAGGGGGGCAACTCGTGGATAAAAAGCATTCAAGATCCTCTCCATACACTATACTCTGAATTTACGACCGCATTATTATTCTTTCATCAAAGCTCTAAAGCTCAAGATCCCATTTATTTGGTGACAAGATAGCTCATCTTAACCAAAAAGCTAAACATACCTCCCACCCCCCCAAAAACACACCTGCCTCGTGGAATTACGAAATTCCCGCCACCAGCCCTGTCCCCAGTCCCAAGCCTCATCCCTACGAGAAAGCTCCAGGACGCTGAAGTCTTTAGACCCCCAACAATTCATACTTGTCTCAAAGAATGACCAGCGTTCAGTAAATGTGGAATTGACCTCCGGTTGGAACGTTTCATGACATGGGATGACATGAAGAGGCGTTGGCGGGTTTTACGCCCCGAAGTAGCCACTTATTTTATACTCCTGGGCCTGCGGTGGCTAGGAGGCAATTGCATAGCCCTCCTTTTCTTCATTTTGAGTATGTATTAGAAATTATCTATGGTGTAATTATTTTGAGCATTACGATATACAGAGAAAGAAAGACAGTAAATTTGACGGATCCATCTACAGGATATTATCATATACATTATCAGCTATATTTCGCTCCGCCATATTTTTATAAATCTCAACGAAACCGACTGGCCGTTCTACGCAAACTATAATAAATAAAAGGAAGGAAACAGAACCATGTCAAAGCAAATGCGCGCTACCCTCTGGGAAGGGAAACCCTACCATATGACAGTGAAGGACTGGCCTATGCCGAAAATCAGAGACCGCCACGACGTCGTCGTTCGACTTACCACTGCTGCGATCTGTGGGACGGATTTGCATGATTATCATGGTTCGTATTTGTATTTGTATTCGCGCATACGCGAGTTGGGGTCTAGCGAAAAGGATGGGAAGAGGGAGCAAGCTAATGAAATGTTTTATTTAGGTCGCCTTGGTAGTAAAAACCCGCCATGGGTAATGGGTCATGAGGGAGTGGGTATCATTACAGAAACTGGAGATGCGGTCTTTTCGTTCAAGAAGGGTGATCGGGTTATCATCTCGTACGTATGATGGAATTGATGAGTTGCAAGGGCCGTGGTTTCATTTGATTCGTGGTACGGTGCTGATGATCAATATGAAAAAGGGCAGCTATTGCTTGCGGCTTCTGTGAAAACTGCATAAGAAACAACTTCTCTTTCTGTCTGAATGTCAACCCTCCTTCTGTAGGAGGTCTCTTGGGAGAAGGACCTGATTTTGGTCATGTCCATGGCCATTTCGGGGGCACTCAAGGTTTGTGGAATATATTTCGACTGGTTAGAAGAGTCGTGGTTAATAAACGTCTTATCAGCGGAATATGTCCGGGTTCCATTTGCAGACGAAAGCTGCACCATTCTTCCGCCTGGGAGTGACAAGGAAGCTGATTTTGTGATGGTCAGTGATGTATTCTGTACAGCGTGAGTAGACTTTCTGTTGTCCTGTCCCTGAAAGCTCGAACTGAGTATCTCTTAGTTGGTGGGGTCTTGGTACCTCTGGTTTTCGGCCTGGTGAATCAGTCGCCGTCTTTGGAGCTGGTGCAGTTGGTCTGCTCGCGGTGCACAGCGCTATCATCCAGGGTGCACGGGTGGTCTACAGCATCGACCATGTAGAAGAACGTCTGGAGAAGGCCAAATCCATTGGCGCTATTCCGATCAATTTCACCAAGACGGACCCAGTTGCGGAGATTATGAAACGTGAACGTCTTGGTGTGGACTGTAGCTTAGACTGCGTTGGATTCGAATGTCTGAATGCGAAACTCAAGGAGGCGCCCGGAGTGGTTATCTCACAGTGTATCTCTGTGACCGGTCCTGGCGGTGGTATTGGTCTCCTAGGAGTCTATTGGCCTGCACCACCTCCAAATGCCGGAGAACCGTGCTCGGACCCAGCCCTGAACACATTTCCAGTGCCAGTCGGGGCCCTCTGGAGTAAAGGACTCAGCGTCGGGGGTGGAGTTGCCGAGATTCGAAGATACCAGCCCCTTCTCAGAGACCTGATTGCAAGCGGTACTGCCAATCCGGCATTCGTGGTCACCAAAGAGACAGATATTGAAGGAGTGCCTGCTGCATACCAGGAATTTTCTGCACGCCGACAGACGAAGGTCCTTATTCGATTTCCTTGGAACAGATCTGAGGAGGCGCCAAAGAGTACGACTGGACAACGTGCTGATCAACCGGTTGTTGTTGGAGATGCTGATAAAGCATTTTTGGAACCAATATGAGGAAGTATCCACTGAAGCGCGGGACAGCTTTGTATCGTTGTATGCTCGATCACGTACTTTAGGAATTCAGGTAAAAGCCGACAGGAAACACCATGACGTTGTCGGCCATCAATATATTGTTTAAGGAGATTGAGAGCTTGTACTGTCTTCTAGGCACTTATACAAGCCGAAAAAAGCACTTCTGCGCACTATTCTGTCAGCTTTAAGATCTTCTACACAACTACTTACGCAACAGTGGCAAATATATGCCTATGAGAGTCTTTATTTCCAGTTGTCCTTGTTTTAGTAATAGTAGATCGTCTGGACTTTGGCGGAGATCTGATTAGATAATCGGCCTGCAAGTCGGGCCGAACTTCGCCGCTCCGGCCAGCAAGAAAGCTTCCTGTTTTTGCAAACATCGCGGAGTGAGGTCACTGAGCAAGAAGAAACGGGGAGGTATACCGCTGTACTCTGTTTCCCATACTCCCATTCACAACAATGCGCCGTTCAGCGCTGCGAGCAGTCGAGTCGGCTAAGCCGCTCACTCGAACTGCTCCTCGTGCCGCTTCAAGAAACTTCGCTACTACTGTCGGAGAGCCGAAGGCCAAGGTACGTAATGGTCTGGATCGTCAAACTCCTGCATTTTCTGATTTATGAGGTGTATAGGACCCTGCAGAGCTTGACCAGATCACGACACTGCCAAATGGAGTCCGTGTGGCTACTGAATCCCTCCCCGGTCCCTTCTCCGGTGTTGGAGTATACGTTGATGCTGGATCTCGATACGAGGATGACAGTCTTCGAGGTGTGAGCCATATCATGGACCGCTTGGCATTCAAATCCACCAAGTCTCGATCAGGCGATGAGATGCTGGAGGCACTAGAAGCACTCGGAGGAAACATCCAGTGTGCATCGTCCCGCGAGTCTTTGATGTACCAGTCCGCGAGTTTCAATTCCGCCGTTCAGACAACACTCGGTCTTCTAGCGGAGACGATTCGTGAACCACTGATCACGGACGAAGAAGTCGATCAGCAGCTTGCGACAGCGGAATATGAGATCGGAGAGATTTGGTCGAAGCCGGAGCTCATCCTTCCCGAGCTTGTTCATATGGCTGCGTACAAGAACAACACCCTCGGAAACCCACTACTATGTCCAGAGGAGAGGTTAGGAGAGATCAACAAGACCGTTGTTGAAAAATACCGCAAGACTTTCTTCAACCCAGACAGGATGGTCGTTGCTTTTGCCGGTGTTCCCCACCAGGAAGCCGTCAAGCTCACCGAGAAGTTCTTCGGGGATATGAAGAAGAGTGAAGGTCCTGTTCTCTCCGGTGTTGGAATTGAGACGACTCTTTCAGAATCCGAATCGGCCAAGAAGGAGGGTGAGGTCCCTACTGTTCCTCAGTTCAGCCCGACGTCGACGGTCTCCAACACTGCAAACCTTTCGTCGCAGTCGAATATCCTCTCGAAGATCCCTTTTCTCAAAAAGCTCTCTACGACTCACAATGATAACACGGTGTCGCCGATCGATTCGAGCCTCATTCAGTCATCGACGTTAGACTTCAACCGGCCTGCCCACTACACGGGCGGCTTCCTCTCGCTCCCCCCCATTCCGCCTCCTGCCAACCCTATGCTGCCTCGTCTGAGCCACATCCACCTCGCTTTTGAGGCTCTTCCGATTTCCTCCCCGGATATTTATGCACTTGCAACCCTGCAGACCCTCCTTGGAGGCGGTGGATCTTTCTCTGCCGGCGGCCCCGGAAAGGGCATGTACTCCCGTCTCTATACCAATGTGCTGAACCAGCACGGATGGGTTGAAAGCTGCATTGCCTTCAACCACAGCTACACCGACAGTGGCCTCTTTGGTATCTCTGCGTCGTGCAGTCCCACGCGGACTGCTCAGATGCTCGAGGTTATGTGCCGGGAGCTGCAATCCCTGACTTCCGACTCAGGCTACTCCGCTCTGCAGCCCCAGGAGGTCAACCGTGCTAAGAACCAGCTCCGTTCTTCTCTTCTGATGAACCTGGAGTCGCGCATGGTTGAGCTCGAGGATCTTGGCCGGCAGGTCCAGGTCCACGGTCGTAAGGTGCCAGTCAAGGAGATGTGCGAGAAGATCGAGTCACTCACCGTCGAGGACCTACGACGGGTGGCCAAGCAGGTCTTCGGAGGTCACGTTTATAACCGAGGACAGGGCACAGGCAAACCCACGGTCGTGCTACAGGAAGGAGAATTGGAAGGCTACAAGCTGCGACAGTTCCCTTGGGAGGAGATTCAGGAGCGGATTTCCCGATGGAAGCTGGGAAGGCTGTAGATAGTCATGGCTTCTCCATGGCCATGTAGCATTGTTACATCACTGTTGATTAATGTACGATATAGATTTTGTTTGGTGTGCATTTCCCCTTCAGCGGTGATCTGGGTAAGACAGGGCATGTGAAGGGTGATGATACTCACGGTGATGACTACCGCCAGTACCAGAGTACTAGAGTATATAGATAATGATGCATTCTCACCTCATTTGAGATTGAAGATCATACGTTCTTCCATTTGTGTCTGTAGTATTAGAGAATACTTTCTTTTCCGAGCAACTACGGATGTGCGGATTCCACGATCGCATATGAAAGTTGCCATTGTTGATCTTCACAGGATGATACAGTATCCTGAGATTGGAAACCATATCCCCAATTCCGGGGCTACTGTAAGTGCACTGTTGCAGACAATGTTTATCCATTAGACTGCTGTGATCTGTGGTGAGTAACCAAAGTGAACGTCGTCATCGGGCCCGAGGTCACGGTGTCCAAGCTCCTTGCCGCTTCTGGGCCGGAAAAAGTTGGACTCAACCTTCGGCCGCCCAAAAGTCGTCCATCTCTCATCCAACACTCGACTTCACACCCCCGGTTCATTCACCAACTGTCAAGTTCACGGTGTGAATTGTTGACGATTTCTTTTCTTGTGGCGAATTCATTCTCTTTTCTCGAATACCATTTTTTTATTGAATTTTTAATACACCACCGCCACAATGGTCAAGCTCACCGAAGTCGAGGACGAACACTTCAAGGAGAAGCCCACCGCTTCCAAGAACGACACGCTCCTTGCGTCCGACGATGAGGAGGATGACTTCACTGACACTGGTAAGTATTGAATATCTTCTTTCACCATCACGACAGTCTGAGGCCCGGGGTTTCCGGATGCGCAAGCTGTCACGAGCGCACGCGGTCAGATTCTGCATCGACCTATGCCTCTACTCCCAGTCATGCCAACAGCACTGTCAATTGCGTCTAAGCGTCATGGATTGGTCGCAATCCATCCTTCGCCAGATTTTTGTGCAAAATGAGTTCAATAACAGAAGTTGACGCTTTCTCCTCCAATCACCAGAGTCCGAAATCTCGACCGACTCCGCCCTTGAGATCGAGCAGGAGTCTCTATACGACCGTATCTCTGCCCTGAAGGACATGATTCCTCCCGCTCACCGCCGCCGCTTCGTCAGCACTGTCGATTCCGTCACATCTTTCACGAAGTCCAGTCTGTTGTTCAGCGGTCGGGCACTGTGGGTCATTAGCACCAGCGCGTTCCTGCTCGGTGTTCCGTGGGCGCTGGCCTACGCTGAGGAGGAGCAGTATGTCCAGATGGAGCGCGAGCAGGGCATGATCCGGGGTGCTAATGAGGTTCGTTGACACTTCCCTACTATTTCCTATTTATCATTCCGACAGTTGCGATCCTCAAGTCTGCGGAGTCATGACGATGTCTTCTGCGAAATTTTCTGTGAAGACAAAGAGGACGCTATTTCCACAGAAGATTTGGATCAGAGATGCTAATATGATTTTTCCTTCGCAGATGCTCGCCCCTGGTGTTCCCGGCACCGAGGAGCAGAAGAGCCAGCCCACTCTGTAAATCAGCCCACTTAACGAAAGGAAGCACAGTATCGCGGTATGATCCGAATAGATCTGTCTTTGCTGGTAGATTGGAGGACTGCGTCTGTGATATAGGTCATCATGCTGAGCTATCTGACGATCTTCAAGAAGACTCGAGGTAAGAGAAGTGCACAAATCGCGCTTCTGATGATGCCTACGGAAGTCTTCATGAGATCGAGGACAGCACGCTGTTTTAATTGACATGGTCATGGATGTCAAGTCTACGAGATGGGAAACACAGAATACACCAAGGACGAAATTGGTTCCCGCTGGTGTTTCTTTACAATCTCTGGGTCTCTCTGCATCTGTTCTTCCGTCATTTTTCATCATCTCTCCTACTCACTCATCTTGCGGATCTTGCGCATATGTGCGATCCGTCATGTACTTGTACTACGATTCTTATAAACTCTGTGATTTATACACGTCATGGGATGTCCAAATGGATTTGGTTAAGATTTTACGCTCTTCTCATGTCGTGAACATTCAAACTTAGGAAGAATCGATTGGATTCGAAAACCGTCCGGAAGAACGAAGTGCGTATCAATATGTTCTTCACCTCCCTTATCTATGGCCGTGGTCTCTTCATGGCCATATTCTAGAATGTGCTCGAAAAAGGGAATACAAGAAATGTCAATGGGGTATCTCTGAAAGGGAGCTCGTATCTGATAGGCAAATCAGACGGAGAAGGGGTAATAACTTGAGTGGAAAAAGATGCCAAGGCTATTTTTAAGAAATATGTCCATCGAAAGAATAGATATTCAAAGAACATGAGTGTCGATACTCGGAAGACCAGGAACCTTTACCACCGGCTCTCCTAGTAGTGGTGTTAGTGACGCCATCTGAAACTCATTTGAAAGAAACACATACCGTAGTAGTCTCTCTGGCGGCTTTCAAGTTGATATGAAAATCACGCCAGAGTCTTTTGACCTCGCCAGTCTCGACCATGCTGTCGACGAGTCCGTTGGCGTACTTGGTCTGCCGTTTCACACTCCAGTGGCTGCGTTCGACGACCTTTTCGTCGGTGAACACGCCTCGCTTTTCAAGATAGTCGATGACCCATTCATTGAGGTGGAAGCGCCAGTGAACGAGGGTGTGTGCCATTGAGGCTCGCGACTTGCAATGTCTGGAGAAGTGTCAGCTGCCGATGAACCTGGAAGGTGTGAGAACTACAGGGTTTAGGGAATATTGCCTACCTTCCCAGGTAGAATCGTCTGTCTTCGTCTGGTAACGGGTTACCATCCTTATCTTTGTCTCTGGGGTCGTGGGACTCGGATTCTTCGTCGCTGTCTTCCTCATCCGAGAGCGGTTCGAGAGTGTCGAGAGAATAAGGCTTCCCGTACAGTTTGATGTCAAACGATGCAGGGTGACCAGATCTATTGCAGGCATCGCAAGGATGGCCTTCCGTTATAGGGAAGAGTGTCACCTCGATTTGGGGTCGTGCCATCAGAGCTCTGCGGAAATCGGAGTTCCACACCGTAGAGACGAGTTGAGAACCAGCTCGGCCTTTGACCTCATCTTCCAGCTTCATAAACGCGACCTGGTAGACCGGGTCACTGCGAGGGAACGCAGGGTTGAGCTTATTATGCACCATCCATTCCACCACGTCCCTGAAGAATTCCTTGGGCTGTTTGTAGCTGTGACGTGTAAATTCAAATGGCATGTCGGCAAGATCGGTAGGAGCACCCAATTCACCCTCGTCATCCTGAAGGACGAAATCCTCTTCATAACGGTCTAGATCTTCATTTTCAGATACTGGTGCTTCGATATCACTGTCTTCGCTGTCCTCTGACTCTGAATCGGAATCAGACTCATCCTCCTCAGACTCTTCAGCCGGTTGACTCTGTTCCCCATCAGACTCGTCTGACTGCTGAGATTCCGAAACACTTGTCGCTTTCTGGCCAGCTCGCCTCCGACGGAGTAACTCCAGCTGTTTCTGTCTTGTAAGGCGCCCAGAATCCGCTATTCTGCCACGAGTACGTGTCTTCTTGACCGCTGCATAAGGATGTCAATATCTATGCTACGTTAGGGATCAGAGTCAGAGCTTTACCTGAATCTTTCAGATCTTCGAGATCTTCTTCTAAATCGAGTCGATCCTGATCGGAAGTTTGGCGAGGCGTACGAAGACCTTCTGGTCCGTTATCCAGCCTCCTTCTCTTTGCTGGAGAAGACAGTATTATATCGTCTGAATCGTCTGAATCATCAACAGAAAGCGCGGTACTTGGCGCAGCTCCACGTTTCAGTCGTCGAGGGGTCGGGCGAGTGACCACATCTTCATCACTTGCTCCCGAAGAGTCCTGTTCAGAAGATTGCTGCGTTGACGGTCGTGTACGAGATGAACGCCCAGTCATTACCGGCGACTCAGAGTCGTCTGCAGACTCCGTAGCAGCGTATTTCCTTTTCAATGGTGTCCTTGTCTCCGCATCTGGCTTTTGGTGACCAGCGCTTTTCCCGGAACGAGGCTCCTTGCCTTTCGGGGTGTCCTCTTTAGATCCCTGTCCTCTGCGCGACTTTCTCGTTGTTGGGACCGGCGTGGCAGATCTATCAGTATCGCTTTTGCTTTCACTCTCGTCCTCGTCATCAAAAATATGGACTCCAGACTGTTCTCGTTTGCGAGCAGGGATTTGTATGACCTCGTCACTTTCATATGAGCGTGACTGTAACTGGCCAAGAGACGATTCCTCTTCTTCATTTTTAATTTCCTGACCTTAACCCCCAGAATGTCAGCTATGATCGCCCCCTTCGTCCCAAACCGAAATAAAAAAGAAGAACAAAAAAAAGAAAACTCATAAATCTCCCTCACCTTGATCAGTCCCTCCCTTCACTTCCGACTTAGAATCCTTCTTCCTTTTGCTTTTCTCTCTAGGCTTTTCCTTCTTTTCCTTCTTCTTCTTCTTTCCCTCCTTCTTCTTCACGGGTGTATTCACGCTCGACGTATCCGCTGCTACATCACTACCTCGAAAAACCGGATAATCATCGATTCGCAACGGACCCCGCGAAAGTGTAATCTTGGATGGATGCTCATATCGAATCGCAGCCACGCGGTCCGAGCCAGGGCTACGCTCGACCCCCGGAGAAGCTGACCTTGCCACGGGCGTGAAGGATAGACGCGTCTGCTTGACTTTGCCGGATGTGCGGGGCATTCTTTGGTGAGCGCGGCGCCGCAGCCGGTGTTTTGTTCAAAGGGTTGGGAGCGGGTTCGAAGGTATGCTAATATGGCACTTTCCATATGGAGTGGGGTCGATGAGGATATCCCCAGATTAAGGGAAAGAGATTTTGTTTGTGCGGTGTTGGTCTGTTTTTTCCATCGCCAGCGCGAGCTGGTTACTTCCATCTGAAGAGTTTCGCGGCTCGTTGCGCGTAGATTGGTACACGAAATCACGTGAGGTGCTGCTGTTCTAGAAGATGGACGTCATTGAGTCGATGAGGTAGATTATTCTAAGATTAGGTGATTAGGAAAATAACAATATTCATATATTCAGATATTGTATTTGGTATTGTAGTAATGATAAGATAGTGACCCCTAAAATGGTCTAGAATCTAGGAATGGTTCCGCCATGAAGTCAACATTGTATGTATCCAAACGCCGTCAGATAATGCCCCATAAAACGCCAATTAGAGGCAGGGTTGACTGCCAAAATGCTTGCCAAAAAGAAAATCATTCAATCAGAAGAATAGATGTAGTCATGCACTGTCGTTATAATCGTAATAGACACCATGCTAATCATAGAGACCGGTGTCGGTTGCAAGTCTATTGGTAACACCATCAGACGGAACCATATCGTTCGTGACCATCACCCAGCAGAGACTGCTCCTCTTGTGCCATCTTCCGGTCTGGAGAAATAGAGGGGATCCAGCCCCTCATCCACCCGCTAACTCTCCTCCATCGGCTGCGGCCTCGCTGCGGATCGACAACTCTAATCACAGGAGCCTCGCCTGTCTCTCCGTACATAGCGAATTGGATACCCATGAATCCATCTAGAGCGAGGACACCTGCAGCGCCTAGAAAGAACGGGATAGCTCTTCCAACCCATTCCACGCGGTCGTTTCCTTCCGGACCGACCCAACCGCCTCCGCCATATGCCGGGAAGTCGTACCAGGCGTTCGGGTTAGTGACGAGAGACGACGAGTAGAAGAAGTTTCCACAGAAAGCTGCCATAAACAGTAGGGGTGAGAGTCCTGCAGTACTCTGGCGGCAGTAGTTCTTGTATAGTTGCGGCAATCTCGAACCAAGGTATAAGAACGTAGACATCCATGACAGTATACGTCCCGCGATCTCGATAGCAGTCTCCGTGGGTTGTTCCTCAGGCTGCAGTAGTGGAGGAGATCCAGTGGGAGACGCATTTGTCAGTACAGCACAGAGCATCGATGCGAGGAGAACCGTCTTCGGGGATGCCACAGGCATCACAAGCCCATTCCCAACACGGGAGAATGAACGACTAGACGAACCCAGCTTCTCATTGGTGTATGACATAGATCGGCTCTCTGGTGTGTCAAGGACAGGCCCCTTCCTCTCTGCGGCATCCTTTGGTTGTGTTTTCGGGGACATTTCGGCCGGGTAAATATCCACACTGGAGGTATCTTCAAATGGAGACACACCTTCGAAGAATTGCCGGCCCTCATGTCTATCGTCGTCGGAATAGATGCCGTTCTTCCCCTTCCCCCATCCTCCGAAGTAAGTGTACCAGTAATACTGAAACACGAGCAACACGTCAACAAATACGTAGTACCCGGCAATAGTCACCTGCCAACCAGCCTGTCGCGTAAAGAGCGCGCCTAGAAGGTTCGCTGTGTCGCCCAAGCACCACTCGACGAGGAAGAACGGGGACAAGCCAGCCGTGGACTTGAAGACATAATTCTTATAAATCTGCGGAAGTTGCGCAAACAGCCACGATACGATGCTTAGTGTTCCCAACAGTGAGGAGACGAGCGCGAGAGGCGTGGGAATGCAGACTTGGAAGAATGAAGAAACGGCAGCAAGGAACGGAGTCGAGGGTTCACAGTGTTGAGGAAGAGAAGAGTCAAGGCTGGCATCCTGCAGCCATGGTAGAGACATTATCTGGCGATCAAGCCCAGTTTCCGATCTCCCTGATCTTCTTCCAAGACGGCGACGATGTTGTTGACACGGCGGTGTCCAATATGAGAATCTGCGTCCGACAATGCCAGGGACGTAAACTTATCCCAGTAATATAAATGATCTAGGTAGCCAACGGCCAGACTAGATATGTACAGTCGTCACTTCAAGCTCCGAATGTCCCCGACTGTCGATTTGGAGATGGACTGATGTGGGGAAGCGGTCGTTATCCAGATAACGGCACAGAGCGTCCGAAAGCGGATGATAAGGCTCTATAGCTTAAACAAACAACGTACGAAGAGACTCTTCGTACGGCCTGCGGAAAAGACAGTGGTATGGTATGAGGAAGAAGAAAGGGAATAGAAGGGAGAGGGAAGTGACAGGAAGACATCCATCTCGGGTGAGGCGAGCGAGTCACGCAGACGACGACCGGATGGGGAAGGCAGGCATAATTGATCTAAACTAACTATCTAGCGGGCTGTGTAAGAATCGTTGACTAGTCGAGTCATCTCATGCGAACCGGCTATCAAGCGCTATCTCAGCGATAAGGCCGTCTCGTCCCTTCACGCCGTGGATCTTTCCCCACACGCAACGGGACGAGCAGGACGAAAGGGTCCAAGAGTATGTGCTGCTAGTTGAGTTAATAAACTTGATCAACTAACTATGGTTAACTAACAGTTAATTGATTCACTCCAGTCTCCAGATGAGCAATCCTGATAAGCGAAGTCATCGCCACTCGTCGCGTGTGCTGGTCACGCTGCATACCTGAGACTTTGACCAAAAAAGCCGTCTGTGCGAGGTGAAGAGCATGTTCAACCAGTAGCACAACTCGCACTCCGAGGACGGCGCTGATAACGGTCCGCGCTCGATAGGACTGGCTCGTCTGCGGGATCGTCGATCATCCTCCCGTTCAACTCATCTGCATCAGCTCAACTGCAAGGGAAACCATTATTCAGACCACAGCTGAGGGAGTTCCATCAAGGTCGGGAAGAAGAGGTTGGGTCCGGCAGATCTCAGCTCGGCGGGTATTGACGTTCCTGCTTCCGCCCCAGATCTCAAATCACATCATTCGCATACACCCTTGATTCCAGCGATCTACGTGGCTGGCTGGAGATGTGGGATCATGCCTCTCTCAGCCTGGGCTAATAAGAGCTACCAGACTGCGGGGATGCGTGTAACGACCGCTTTCGGAGCCCCATCTGTCATCATATTCGATAGTATCCGGTTACGAGAGTCCAGCAACATGTCATACATAAGTATTGCATTCATTTATTGCCACGCATTGCTGCGGTTCCTATTGATCACGTTGGATTTCTCGAAGCATTTCGATTGAGTTAGGTAAGGGACAAGGCCTATGAAACGTACGAGACGATGGAGGACTGTTCACAAGCGTCTTCTTCTAATTTCAAGACAAACGTATCCACCGTTGATCTTTTCATACACTGATGGTAACACCATGCGGGAGCGAGCGGGCCACCGGAGCAAGGCATCAATAACCCCAGGGTTTTCAGATACATCCAAATCACGAAATGAAAGGTATAAAAGATCCATGACCAAGCTGGATCCTTCAATATTACAAATTCTATACAAGAACCGGAAATTCCAGTCCCCGGTTCAGACGAAGGTCTCCCAGAGACGAGCAATTATTGCCATGCATTTCCTGCTACCCACGCTGCCGCGAGGGCGATCCCTGCCATTTGTCGGGATCGTCTTTCAGTACGCGAACCGTCGCCTGCAAGAATATCGAACGCATTCCCGGATCCTCCAAAGCCTCTGGTGGCTTCCGCGGGTATTGAATTCGTCGAAGATGAAGATGAAGAGGACGACGACGATGATGATGATGACGATGCCGATGAGACAGAAGATGTCGGGCTTGGAGGTTCCACGCCAGTCGTAGTCATTGCTGTCGCTGTGGCACTGGTGACACTGATACTGAGTGTCGAAGGTGCGGAAGGTGATTCTGCTGATGTGCTCGAGGTAGTAGTAGGTGCTGCTTCCGTGGTCTGCGGAAGTTGCGAAATAGATGCGTGTGTAGTTCTTGCTTGCTCAGTCGTGGTAGTAGATTCACCTTGGCTAGTTGTCGCCTCTGTCGAAGTAGTCTCAACGGTCTGCGATTCACTGGCACTGTGGCTCGACGAATCTGAATTCGATTCCGGACACAATGTCGACACTCCCAGCCCCTGAAAGAACAGGCCTATCAAGGTATCTTTCCCGGCCCGCGATCCTTCACATGCCTTGTTCACCACGATGTTAATCGTCTGCAATCCCGATAGACACTGCGACGAGCAAGAGTGCCCTTTCTTAAAATCTTTTGCAGAGCAGCCAGGAATCGGGGTGATCCAGGCAGCCGTACATGTTGCCGAGAATGATGAGATAGATTGGAAATCTGATAAGGAAACAGCCCCCGCGCGCGAGATATTCGAGAATAAGAGCAAGCTCAGGAATAGAGACTTCTTCTGCTGAAAGATCATTGCTGCCATTCTCATCCAGAAAGCTAGCACAAGCAGACGATCTGTCCACCCAGCCAAACCCAAAAAATATGCTTAGCCTGAAGCAATGGTGGATGTATCCCCACAGAGGATAAACCATATATTCCTGATCCGCGTATTGATGTCCAGCACATCCGCTGTATTATCGCAGCAATATATGCGACCTAGTGAAGGCGCAGCAAGAAAGCAGACCGGAAGACAAAACTAAACAGATAAGATGAATAACGTCTGTCCGGAATTCGACCAGCTAGATAAAACAAGAAAGGTCTCCAGACTCTTGTATCCGACCAGGAGCTATCAGAAGCTTCCTCCTAGGTCAGGGACCCCCCGGTTTCGAAGCAACAAATCAGGCAATAATGTTCTGCAAAATGCTATCCAGCAGCAAGTGATCATGCATTAGTGTCCAGCACTATTCTAACAGTGCGTGATTACACTGGTCGACTGCATGTCGCGGTGTGTCGAAAAAGAAAACAGCACCTCGAGGCTTGAACCACGATATGCCAGTAGGACTGAGACAGAAACAAGGCGGAAACGCGAGAGAAGGAATAGAGGAATCGTCCCAATGTTATAAGAGGCCAAGCATACATAGCCAAGTGTATCAGAATCGACTCTTCTCTCCCCAGCCAACATCGACAATTGGGAGATCGTCCTGGAGTTTCCATCATAGCTGATCAATGACGGCTTCTATCAAACCATCAACGGTTTTCTATCCCTTGCAGCATGTGGAAGTGGGTAAAGGGTATCAGGGCAATTTACATCCCCGACGAATGGCAAACTGCGTCCAAGCTTCTCAGATCGCAGGTGAGACATACCTTTAGAGATGGTTCGTATCAGGCTCGTGTTATGGCTGAAACTGCAGCGCCATTGAAGTCTTCCTTAACAGTTGTTTTACTGTTTTTGGTAGTCTGTAAGTATCCTGAAACAGGAGAGATGGAGATCATGGCAAATCATTGGTGGTTGACAGTTCAGCTCGGCGCTTAGCTAATGTGATCATCTCGATGTTGATTAACTTGTTATCGCTCGCCACTCTGTGGCATTCCCTACCACAAAAGACAATGTTGGTATATGCTTCGCGTTTTGGAAATGTCGTCATGGTTGTTTTAGACAGCAGCGATCTCCATCCAGACTGTCGGCTATACTACATAGTTGTTTTAGAACCGAACCGTGGCAGGTACTTGCCTCTTTAGGTAACCTGGCTCCAGAAATCTTCTGAAACCAGTTTCTTCCATTGTTTCAAAGGATAGCGTTATATGGTAGAACAGAAGATACCACAGCGTCTTAGCTCACTGCTTGCCTGTCCAGACTTTACCTATATTTGTCGATGCTCCTTATTATTTGGGGGCCTTTTCCGGCGGGCAGGGCAATAATAGTGCCAAAAAAGAGAAGATCTTCTTATTGTTGGCCCACGCATGCGGTTGTTTGGTTTTAATGCTCTCACAGATTGCTGCGTTTACATCACTTATCTGTCTATAATTAGAACATGTCATAGCGCTAATCACAAGGTCATTACTGCAGTCATAAAGAGTCCAAGCATCGAGTCTCGCCAAGATGAAGAGTTTCAAGAATAACAAAAGGAAGAAAAAACGGCTTCAAAAAATGACATCGCCTATAAGCAAATAAGGACATGACAGTATAGAAGACCCATCAACTGCCAGAGTTACTGGGGTCATTGATCACCACTTGCCGCCCCACGAGCTGCCCCCGAAGCTGCTACCATGGCTACTACCATTGTGTTTATGATCTTTGATCTTGTCTCCGATGATGTTCCCGAGAATTGCACCGCCAACGGCACCTAGCAATCCATGGTTCTTCTTATGGCCGATGTAGTAGCCTGCTGCACCACCGATCAACGAACTGCCGAGGCCGCGCTCTCCTTCAGGAGCGTTGGGATCCACGCCAGGAGCTCCCTCGCCGTATTGGGCGTGAGGATTGTTGGGATCATATGGTGTCTGTTGTTGCTGGTGTTGGGGGTTAGGCGAAGGCGAGTAGCCGCGTGTACCGTCAGGTGGTCCGCTGGAGAGAGATTAGTTAGGTCCTGTTTTTTGAAAGCATCCGGCGAATAATGCCCAAGATGTACAGGGTAAACATACTAATATCCGTAATGACCCTGTGGGTTGCTGTTGTCATAAGCACCGTACTGATGGTCTACTTGGCCGTGCTGGAAACCACCGGCCATCGGAGGACCGAACGAGTCTTGCCTCTGTGGTGGTCCAAAGTTCTCAGGTGCGCCACCTTGGTATGGCACTGGCGGTTGGTAGGTGTTATGTGGCTGCTGGTATGGGTAGGCAGGGCCTTGCTGTGGTGGTTGTTGGTAGCCTCCGTAGGCTGGTGGCTGTGGCTGGTAGGAAGGATCTTGATAATATTGACCTCCTGGAGGCGGGGGAGCGCCGTATCCTCCAGGTGCTGGAGAGGAGTAGTATTGGTTATATGGGTCAGACATTGTATGGGAGGGTGTGAGTGCGTGGTGAGGATATTCTTCTTGTGATAACAGGTATGTTGTTTTGGCACAAAACCAAAGCAGTAAACCAGGAGGATGCGAGGGAATATATACGCTGGCAAGATGGTATACTACCCAGGATAAACCTCCACCAAACACGTGCGATCGTTAACGGCCGTTGGTAGACAAGGCCGAACTAGTATTCTAGGGCTGAGCAAAGTGCCACTTCGGGGCCCATGACGTTCCGGCCCCCGCGGTCAGCAAGGCGCAGCAGGAGATTCGACCGTTTCCTGTCTTCTGGCGGGCTTTCTAGGCATCTAAGCCTCGTTTGTGTCATGAAGCTATTCACCAACATTCCGAAGCAATTATACTATGAGCCAACAGCTTTTTCTCCCAAGTGTCTGCGCCTGTAACCCGACGTATGTAGGAACAAACAGCCCTGTTTAGATACTGTCCCGAAGCGCAACAGAGCGGGAATCGGCTTACATAATGCGATCATATGCGAGAATATCGGAAGTCAAGGAAACCAAGCGCCACGGTTGGTCGTGGCGCATATAAGAATTGTTGATATGTATCTAGACAAGCATAGGGGTATTTAGAGTTATGGAGAAAGAAACCGGACGTCCAACCGCCAAAGAACCGTAATGAAAAGGGGTAGAAGTAGGAAAGAAGCATGTGTGTGTACACTCCAGGTAAAATAAGGAATAAGTAGAAGGGAGGAAGAAATGAAGGAAGTCGACGGTTTGCACGAGATAAAATCGTCATAAACAACTCCGAATGACAGCTGTTTCGTTGCAAAAAGGGAGCTTGTGACCAGCATGGTGGGCTCACGTGTTCCGATCGCACTGCTGGATACTTTATCTAGTCGCGACCTTCTCAGTTTTGCGAGCCAGCCAGCTTCCTAGCAAATCATCAAGCTGACCTGACATTTCCTTGAGTCGTCTGCTTTCTTCTTTGAACAGACTACCTGTGATGGGATGATCGGGACCGGCCGGTGGTACATTAGACTTGTCATGCACAATGATGAGCAAGTCCCGGATGTCACTCTCATTCTCCAAGTAGGACAACAGGCTGGCATCGCTCCACGTAGGAGTCGGGGCAGATGAAGAGGGAGCAGTGTCGGGAGCTCCATCTTCTCGCTTGGGCTCGGGCGCCTCAACGAGCTCCGGAGAAGACGACGACAGAGGAGATACAGGCTGTTCTTCGGGCGAGGAAGTATCGGCCATCAGTCCAGGAGGATGTGCGGACGACTGGGTGTCTATGGGAGATACATCCACTGGTGACACCCGCGTGGCACTTTGAGACGGTTGCGGCGGAGACACACGAAGTCCCTCCTTCGGCGCCACCTGGCCCGCGGAGTCTTGTCGCAGCTCAGTCTCTCGTGGTTTCGATCGATCAACCGCTGGTTGTATGGAAGTACCGAAGTTAGACTTGCTAGGAGAGTACGAATTAAGCTCGACCTTCGTTTGCTCCTTTGGAGCAGTCTCAGAAGAAGTCCGCAAGCGAAGCGGCTGCGGTTCTGGAACATCATCCATTTGCGGAGATGTAACCTGGCGGATCGATGGGCCGAAGTTCTCTTTTGTCGGGGAAACTTTGTTGATAGAAGGTTGCTGGTCGCCGGAAACTTGCTGCAGTTCTTTCGTGGATGTTTCGACAGGGGGCTGCTTTTGTAATTTGCTGCTTTGTCGTTGTGGACCTTGAGCTTTCGGAGAGCGGGATTCGAGAGACTCGGACGATGTCTTCGGCGGCGGCGATGAACGAGAAAGCTCCTCAGATGACTTCTCAAGTTCTTCACCATCGTCTTCAGACGTTTTGTTCTTCTTGTCCTTGTCCTTCCTCTTGAAAAGACCACTGAGCATACCGGACTTCTTGTCCTTGCGCTTCCTATCATCTTTGCCTTTGTCTTTATCTCCCGCGGCTAGCTCCTTTTCAATTCTTTCCATGCTTCCACGGCTCTTCAGAAGACATTAGCAAAAGTTACCCAGAAGTAGTGCGATCGTCGAACTTACCTCCTTCGCCTCACTGGAGCTGCCATCTCTAGCCGACTCATCCCGGAGGAGGTTTGGTGTAAGAGATATCTTCTTCGTTTCAACGCTGTCGTCTCTGAAGAACGAATCCGTGTTCCGTACAGTTCCATTTCTGGATCTGCTCACCATAGGTTCTTCTAACGAAGTGAGTTAGCTAGGAGCGAGGTAAAAATTGTAACGATCTTCTTCTTACCTTGTCTGTCAAGCATCTCCTCGCTGGTTCGAGGATTCTCGGAACTTGCAGGATCTGACTCTTGAGCATCCTCTGAAGCATCGATCTCCTCGGCTGATATTTCTTTGGATTGCTTGGGTCTCAAAGGTTCAACAACCATGTCGGAGTCTTGCTCCTCATGCACGTCCTGAACATCTCGGCTGGATGCTTCCACATTGTCGTCGAAGTAACCTTGTTCGCCTTCTTCCTCGTCCGTGGAATAGTCGACGTCAGATGCCTCGACATACGTGGGAGCTGTAAAAGTAACGGTTTTGGCGTTCCTCCGACGCATCGCCTTCTTTAGGGGGTTTTTGGATTTTTCGGGATTGTCCCCAAGCATTGTTGCCGAGAGCTGGATATATTAGACATTGTTTGAAAACTATGGATAGGCTTACTTACATCGATGTTCCGGTGTTTGTTCAATCGGGCGAGCCTTTCAGTGGGTGTTTCAATATGTTCGGCCGGAAGATACCCTATTGTTGTTAGTTATGTGTTGGTGTTACCGGAAAACAACACATACCAATGCTTCCATCTTTCACAACACGCACGAGCCACCAATAACTGTTGCTGTCGTCAAGGAGAACCATAGTATCCCCCTTTGTTGCGTTTGCTTGTCCCTCAACTGTCGCAACAAATGTGTGAAGGGCATAGACAAACTCGAAATCGATATCCTCTATTGTCCATCAGTACTTTGCTCCCAGAATGCGTCAACAACACAGAGAATGTCAAAGGCGCTCACCATCATCAATTGAAGGAGAACTCGAAATCTTATCCATCATATCGTCATCCAGAAGGTCGTCTCCTTCTCCGTCAACAAGCTCTTCCTCTTCTGCAGATCCTCCGCCGGCACCATTGCCGTAGTGTCCGTTCATTTCGTCCTCTGAGCCCATATCATCAGGTTCATCATAAATATCCACGCCATTTTGGTGTTCGTCCGATCCCACGCTATGCATCTCTCCTTTCGTATCGCGCTCTGCATGGCGCATTGACTGTTCTTGATGGGGAGCCGGCCGGCCGGGCCCAGCTGGACGCGCATGTTGCCGTGTGTGGTCCTGGGCTGACGCTTCTTGCTGTTGACTTTGAAGGTCAATGGTATCTATATGGACGTGTTAACCCAGATGGCTAGTCTTGCAACGGTGACGACAAAGATGTAAGCCAAGTGGTTGTCATACCAGCGCGAATGATCTGTGGTCTCGTCATGTTTGCAAGTCTTCAAACGAATATATAACTACTGGTAGGTGACGACGCAATATGGGTCCGTTACGGCAATTGATTGACCGTAAGCCTGAGACAGAATGTCGGCGCAGGGGCGATTGGTATCCTGTGTCTACCAGGACAATTCGGATAAAGAATGAGAGTAAATACCGAGGAAACGAATGGAAGGCCGTGCAATTGTCCAGATGCCGTCGATAAACGAGGGTGAGCAATTGCAATCGTAGGAGCGTATGGGTGTTGACTGGCCAACAACAACTCCGACGGAGCAGAAGACAAGGACTTTTAGGAAACACAGGACAGACAGGTAACAGGCAAACGAAAGCTAAAAGATTGGCGGACGGACGGGAGTCCGACGTGAGCGACAAGATATCGCGTCCTGCCTCGAGTCGGTCTGGAGCCGTGCGATGGTTCCCCGTAGACCGTCTCGAAAGGAGGTCTCCAGGAACTCCAGAGACCCTCAAACAAGCGCTCCTGGCGCGCGGTTGTCGGAGACTCGCTGGCCCCCACGCCAAGGAGTGCCAAGAGACGCCAAGATGCAGGGCTCAGGGCAAGGGCACGTCTTAGGGCAGAGCCGCATCAGGTGCCCATGGAGATGGGGGTCTGCCGTCATCGGCAACCTCCGATTCGGGCGGATCTCTTCCCTCCGCCTGCTTTTTTTCGTCTGCCCCCGATCCGGCTATTCCCCGGGCTTCGATTTCTCATCATACAACCAACAGCTCTTAACAACAACAACATCATCATCCTTCTGCTGCCCATCACGACTACTCCCGCTGTGTTGTCTGTCTGGGCGCTCGTGTCTAACGATCTGCAATCTACCTTCGATCTACAAAGCGGGGTTGACGTATACGACATAATTGCTTCTCCGTTTTTCCCCTCCCGGCGCCGTCAAACTCTCGGCGCTGGGGGCAGGCTGCACTTCTTCTACTCACCTCAGTGCTCACCATCACACCACGCCAGCCTCGCCACCTTCTCCGGTCAGAAAGACGGCCAGCAGCCGTCATAGAGTGACCAGGAATCCATATACATGGTATCTATCGCTCCTCTAACGTCTACATCCAAAAGTTGTTCGTGCTCTCTGCGAGGGCATGGCTCGTGCTGAGAGAGAAGCTCTTGCAAGATTGAGGATTGATACGGCATTCCCTCGCCGCCAAAGATCGGGGTATGCTCACAAGTCTGGAGCAACAGTGAACGAAGATGGGGTCGATGAGTTTGGTGAAGTCGGTTTTGAGCGACCGGGACGCAACGGTCATGGTGCTGATGATGAGAGTGAAGTATTGAGTGAGCTGCATACCGAGACGCCTCCGATCTCTGTCCCCCGAGCGGGTGATCACCCTTCCAGCATCCATGGAGACATCAGTTACTCCCACAAACCAGAGGATATCCGGCCGTCGCCCATCGGAGCCTTCCTGCAAAACCGACGACCTTCTATCAGCTTTGATCCGCATGTGAAACTGGAATCGGGCGATCATCATGTGTTGCAGGAGCCATTGGTTAAACGCAATGAGGGAGGCAAGCCAACGCCCAGGGGTCAGATACGACCGTCGGGCCTGCGACAGCAAGACACACCTTTCACGAATGACAAGGAGTCGAGTCCGCAGCACTTCAGCCCCAGAAGGCGAGAAAGACAACGTGTTTTCCCCACCGGCAGTTCTCGTGTGAATTCTCTGCAGAGTCCTGCGGAAGAGAACTCGGTTGGCTGCGAGCTGGATCGCCCTACGTCTCTTACTTCGATCTCTACCGCTTCTCCGCTCTCGGAGGAACTGCGGACTCCGCCAGAAGGACCTCGTGACATGCTCCTGTCGCCCTTTGCTGTCGCTTCACCGGTGCAGCGATCTGCTTCGCTCGATGATCCTAGCCTATGGTCTGGTAGCATTGCTACGCCATTTGGCAGCAAACCAAGAAGTTACACATACGACCGCAATGGCAGTCTACGACAGTCCATGCGTCACTCTCGTCGATCCACTGCTTCCAGTGGGAAGTCTCCGGCCAGCACGTTCCTTTCGATGTGGAGCAGTCGTGATGAACCCGCTCCCCAACCGGACGACGAAGGTCAAATGGTCGGCACCGAATACGTGCTGGGAAAGCAGATAGGATTCGGAGGCTTCAGTGTCGTGAAGGAGGCTTATAAGGTAGATGAAAGCGGGGAGACCAGACGGCTCGCTGTCAAGATTGTCCGCAAACATGTGGCTGGGAAGAGTGAGCGCGAGAACGATCAGGTGCAAGCAGAATTTGACCATGAGGTCCGTCTCTGGCGTTACCTCAACCATCCGAATGTGTTGACTCTTGATGCCGTGTACGAAACCGAATATGCCACCTTCTGTTTCACCCGGTTAGCTATCGGTGGGACTCTATTTGATGCAGTTCGTTCAAATCGCCAAGGTCTTGATATGAAACTTGCAAAGAAATACTGCTATCAATTGGCGTCTGCCATTCGATATCTGCATGAGGACGCAAGGATTGTTCACAGAGATATAAAGTTAGAGAACTGTCTGTTGGATCCGGTCGTGTTACCGGATGGAACTAAAACTTCTAACCTTGTGCTATGCGATTTTGGTATGGCGGAATGGATGAGCACCGATAACGGTGGCAACTCTCCTGACCCATACGACGACGCTACTGATCGGCCTCCCCTGAAGACTATTGGTCCTTCTGATACGAGTACCAGCATAGCAGGGAGCCTGGAATATGCTTCTCCTGAGCTTCTTTCCTCGTCAGGAGGTGTCATCGAACCTTACGTCGATGTGTGGGCATATGGCGTCGTCGCCTACTCTGTGGTTGTGGGGTCCAGGCCATTCCAGGACTCGTTCTCCCCACGAGTCACGTCAAATATTCTTAATGGAAACTGGAATCGGGATGCTGTGTTAGCACGTGAGGCTCGCGAGCATGATACTCAGGACTGTGAAGATGCTCTGGATATAATCAAAGGATGCCTTGAAATGGACGTTGAGAAGCGATGGAACATCAGAGATGTTCTCGATTCTACGTGGTTGCGGGAATGTTCCAGCGCCGGCAGTATGGATGAAACGGTGTGGAAACTTTAGAGTGAACAGCCACCTGGAGTGATAGCTCTTCGATACCCTCTTCCTTTGTTTTCCACGTGGTATGTACTGGTATAGATGACGTTTCTCTCGAGTTTTCTTTTTTATGAGCGCAGCGGACGATTGCATCTTTTGGACTCGATATGATGACGACTTCTGGGTTTGGCAACGATCGGTTGGGGCGCTCTACATATTTGGCGTTTACGATCGATGATACCCATGTCTGTTGTCCTCCAGATGATCTCGAGATTATGATTTTCTGTTATCCCCATCGAAGGGTTATTTATATGTGATCACATCCCACGGACGGATTGTGTCTTGATTTCTTTCTGTTTCTTCCAGCATCGGTGTTGGCTTGGTCCCGGTTTCATGATTCTCATTTCCGTCATGTATGGCATCATGTATTTCTATCTTCACTTATCTATTGATATTTTTTTTTCCTTCCAGTATGTATTCCGACGTCTTCTCTCAATTTGCCAGCGATATGTGAATTATACTCATCTCTCAGACGTGTTGAATGCATTTTATTTTATATCCCGATCTTTTTTTCTTGAGAATATAATAATAGTGAACTATTTCGGGAAAGCTACCATAGCACGTATGTTTTCCTAAAAGATTTCATGTCTGAACTAATAATCGTCAAGAATGGAAAATCTTCTGACGTTAACGTTCCCTTCTGAGGAGTCCTTCCTGTACAGACGTAAATTACGAGAAACTACCCTCTCTACTTGTATCCATCAATGTCCTTGGAACGACAGTAGAATTGTCAAAATTCATATATGTATAATTGTGCATTTGCCTGCTGTTGTACAAACACCCAATCGATTCGATGTTTCGCTCAATCATATTTCTATACATACATACACATAATACCCTATCCTCTCTCGGGAGAACGAAGATGAGACGAGGTGAGGAAAAGAGGAGGGAAAGGGAAGGGGGAGGGACGAGATGGATATTACATCAAAACTCCGGCGATGGAAAACGGAAGAAAACAGACACTAAAACTACCAGAGTCTGTTCTCGGGCAGTTTCTTCTCCTTCTTGACACCGGCAGTGGACTTGCGATCGGCCGGGGAGCGGAAGAACAACGACGGACCCTCCATGGGCTTGAGCAGATGGCTGAGGTATCCCCTGTGGGCGGGGTCACGGTAGTATTCGATATCCTTTCTGTTGGTCGGGTCCGGCAGACGGTACTTGAAGCCCATCTCCTTCATGACCTTGGACTCGGTGATGTCCTCGACGGCTTGGTTCAGGGCCTCGCTGCCGCTCTGCGACGTCCACGCGAGAGAGACGAACGGGTGCGTCTCGCCGTCGATGATGCGCTGGATGGCGGCGCGGGTGTAGAAGCGAGTCGTGAGCGTGCCCCCGGCGGCTTCGACGGCGGCGATGGCCGAGGCGGACGCCCGCGACACGACGATGTTGATGGGCTGTTTGAGCGTGTCGGCGCCGCTGGCGAGCAGCTTCACGCCATCCTTGGTCTGGTGGATGCAGCGCGATTGGGTCAGTTCGCGGACGGTGATGGGACGGGTTGGGTCGATGCGGCCTTGGTCGATCCATTCTTGGATACGCTCGAGGTTCACGGGGGCGAATTCGAGAGCGAAACTGCAATTGAATCGTCAATATCAGATCATCATCACCATCGTACTCATCACTCCAGATCATATTGCTGGCAGAATGAGTTGAGAGAAAACCCATACATATTCTTAAACCCACGCTCTCCATGCACGATAATATCCGGCGTCTGACCACCGTTGAAACCCGCAGGCACCTTTCCATGCTGTCCTTGACCCTTGTGACCGCGTCCAGAGGTCTTTCCCTTCCCCGACGCAGGACCTCGACCTCGTCGAATCCGCTTGTGATATGCCCCGGGGTTGTCGGAGAGAGACGCTAGAATGTGAGCATTGCGGCTCTGCTGCTGGAGCAGGAACGACAGCGGCGATGCGGTGGTTTGGATCTGAAGGCTGGAACTCTGCAGAGGCAGGGCCAGCACGGGGAGTCGTGGAGGCATGATGGGATTTGGGGAAGTTGGTGGTGAGAGGTCAGTTGGTAGATAGGTCCCCTTCGCGACCAATGTCCGCGGCGGACTGTATTATTTCGGGATGAGGATCTTTCGGTGCTCGGAACGGAACAACTGTCTCGGAATGCGCTCCGCAGTCCTGGTGCTTGGCGTAGATAGACTACATCTGTCTTCAAGTTCAAAGAAAGTGTTTTACTAGCAATCGCCATAATATAAATTTTGTTTAAATGAGTATATACTGTCTATGATATTAGTGTTCTATTCTCGTCACAATTCTTTTTTTTTTCTCAGAATAACGGCACCTTCCACACCGGATTACTCCACTACGAGCTAACACCGAATCCAATCTACTGACAAACTACTTGGAAAAAAGAGTTGTGATCGAATCACTTGTTTAATTCTGTATCTGTCTCATATGAGATCCTATATTCCCGCATCATGGCTCACAACCAGAAAAGATGCAACCAGTCATCCAGAGATGACAATCTGAATACCACAGACCAGGGAGTAATGAGCTCTCGCAAGCGGCATAGGGCACGCTTGAAGATGCATCATAGTAGAAAAGAACAAACATATTGCCATAATCACGGCCGTAGGGCCTCCTGGGTCAGCTGACCACCAACGCCCGAAAATGCAGCAGACATCAACAGATGCAACTGTCGCCGGAGAGCATGCAGGTCTCCGGATGAACAGAGAAGCTGTGATGAGGAAAAATGGTACAAGACGCCGTAACAATGCAAAAGTTAAAAGGCATATTGTTGTCAAGAGGGAAGAAATCCGATGAGCATCGGAATAAGAAACCGTAATATCCGTCTATCTGGCAAAACTCCAGGGTGCAATGCTCAAGTTCAGCCGTGACTGATCTAGAAATGCTGTACAGGGGGAAGTAAAAATCGAATGTCGTAGAAGCTTCGTAAATAAAGTAGATGGATCAAGGACACCCCCGGTGTCTTGATTCAAGAATGGTAGTTTTGGCCAGCCAAGAAGTTTGGCTGGGCAATCGGACCCTGAGGCCATGCTTCATGCTGAAGGTATGGCAGCACACCGGTCTTGCGTTCAGAGGGCGTCTTTCCAAGTGGCTGGTAGCGCATCTGATCGAAAGACAGCGTACGGGGATGGTGCAGAGAGCCAGACGGCGGTGGAATAAGTAGAGTGTTAACCGATCTCACCGGCCGGTATGGCGAGTTCCGGTTTGTCAGGAAGAAAGATGGGGAGAGATGTGTCTGCGGGGTATGAACCGAGTACGCGGACAGAGCAGGAGAGACGGTCCCAGAAGGCAGTGTAAATGGACTCTGGCGTCTTCCAGGATCGGGAAGAGAGATGGGTGCATTGTATACACCATTTGGAGGTGCAACACTGGTTGGCGCAGGTAACTGCTGAGACCACGTCATTGGAGGGTTGTAGACCGAAGACATAGGGCGTGCACTCGGAAGTGGAAGCTGCGGAACCTGTGGAATAGGCAGGGGAGCATTCGAGCCCATCGAAGCAGAGGGGAGAGGAATATCAGGCCGTGGCAGACGTGGAACAGAAGCTGACATAGAGGGTACCGTTGTAGGCGGCATGGATGTCGGCATCATGACGGGAGGAAGGGTGGGAGCTCCTGTAGGCATGGAGAGTGGCGCCAAAGTGGACATTGGCGTCGAATAGTTGTTCGACACAGCAATCTTCTTTGCTGGATGGCCTTCCAATTGATCGTCCCAGTTTCGTTTCCTGCTTGCTGGTCGGGTTTCCGTCTCGGGCAACTGCCTCGACGGCGAGCGGCTAGGGTACGGCAAACCATGAAAGGATGGGTTCCAGGTGGGCTGCACAGGGAAATGACCAGTCACCGGAGGTGATGGCAACTTCGACGCGGGCGACGATGGAACATTGCGTCCATTGGCGGTTGGCACGAGACTGGGAGAGAGCTGTAGCACAGGTGTCGTGGCATTGAGTTCGTTCTCCGCAGGCATGCGAGAGGCCTTGTTGAAGTAGTCGGAGAACAGACCGAGTTTCACGTGCCACTGCGTCCATTCCTCTTTCGACACGAACAGATTGTAACGGACGTTACTCAGAAACTCCACCTCCATGATATGGATCTCGTCAACGGAGATCCCCGACACTTCAGCCCACGTTTTATTCGTGTAGGTGTTATCGTCGAGAACTACTGATAGTTAGAATATAATTTCCTTTCCAATGACAAAAAAAAACACAAGGGCCACACACATTTGTTTCCCATCATCAAAGCAATAGTCATCAGCCTGAACTCACTGCCTTTCTTTCCCCTCACTCCCGGATTGAACTTCTTCAGCCGGTATATGAACAGCAAAGCCAGGAGGATAACGTTCTGGCTAACCTGCGTGGTGGAAAGAATCGTCGTAACCCATTTCTGAAAACCGATCGTAGGAATCGCCTCGGGTACGAGCGAGTAGCTGACTGCCAAACGGTCTTCGATGGCCTTTAGCTTCGTAGTTTTCTCGAACCAGAAGAGACAGGTGATCTATAAACTAGTCAGAACGCTGCAATCAGTTTCACCCAAGATCCACTATTATATCCGCACCTGAGCAGCAAACTCTGCAAGGCTTCCCTTGCTATCGTTGATAGACGAAGGGATCTGGAGGTAAGATGCTATCGACCCGTTCGAGCTCTTCTTTTGTTCGGTGGTGGTTTCTGAGGCAGACCCCTCCTTGGACGACGGAGCCTGGCTACGGGCCTTGTTGTTGGCGGGCACCTGGACGCTAGAGCGTGAATCCAGGTTCGTCTGGGACATGGAGGAGAGGCCGGTGTATTTCGAGACTGGGAGTCCACATGATTTCCCTACATGATCCGAAGTGGTGGTTGTGTTATAGGCGACACCGGTCATATCGCCAGGAGGCGTAGGCAAGCCGTCCCGCAAGGGAACCGGCCAGCTCATAGACCCTGACGAGGTGGTATCAAGCAGCTTGTTGGCCCACGGGGGCAGCACTTGACGTTGTTGGACGTTGTGTGTAAGTGGAGGAGTCGGATCGCGGATCGAGAAGTGAGGTTGCGGAAGAGTGGAAGGCATAGGGACGGTGATATAAGAACAGTCCCTGCAGAGAATCGACGTGAAAGAGGAGCTGCTATTTCCAGAAACCAGGTCATGGAAATTCTAATAAGCGGTCTCCGCAATCAATTGATGGATTGATTGAAGGCCAGGCCTTGTTGCTTTCACCAGCGTCCCAAAGGCGGGGAATCCGATGAGAGAAGTCACAATGAGAATCTACAGATTCTGGACGTCCAGCGGTCCACTTTTTGGAGAAGAAAGCTGTGAATTGAGAAATAGTCTAGCCGGCTTGAGAGGGAATCGGTAGCAACGCGCAGATCCGGTGAATGCTTTTAAACCATGCCTGGTTCAAATGGAATGAAGGCAATGAAGGGGGCAGCAAGTTGTTTCGGAGAAGATGTGAGCTCAGACCAAGGACAGGCTCACATATTAGGAAGAGAGCAACACAGTTGGGAGAGATGATGTGTTGAATCAATGAGAGAGGGTGTTGAGTGAAAGGCAAAAAAAGAGAGAAACTCCCATGAAGGAGTATATACTGCTGATGGGGAAACAGAGAAAACAGAGAAAGGAAAAGCAAAGGGTAATAATAATGAAGGATGAGGTCAAGACATCATGCCTCATCCAGAAGATGCTCTGTATGGACAGGGTAGGTTAGTACTCGTCCGGAGTGGTGGTGCCTAGGCGCTGACAAAGTTTGACCCGGAAGCAGGTCCATCGGTTGATCCTCCTTTCTGGACTTGCTTTTGGTCTGGTCCGTTTTGGACGTTCCCATTTCGATTGTCTCTGCTTTGTCTTGAAAAGAGTCAAAGACCGGTTGATGTCAGAGCCACCGCCGGGCGGTGGATGCAGGCTACAAGGGCAGGTCGGCAGGTCAGCAGCCCTAGGGCGCGTCTGGGGGGATTCCGCTCTCCTGAGAGGCTCAGCTGGAGGAGGGACCCGTATCGAAACCAGTAATAAGACGGGTTTAGCGTCGCGTTGCAACCATCGCCGCCCGAATCTACTGTTTTTTTGCGCTGGTGTTGCTGCTGCTAGCATGCTAAAAGGGGCCGGGAAGGCGGGGAGGCGAAGGGGGTTTGTGCGTGGGTGGTGGTGGATGATCACCAGGGCGGAAAAGGAAAGGAAAGGAATGGAATTATGGGTACGGAGCATGTAATGATCGGGGATTGAAGATTATGGATCTTGGGTTGTCGTATCGTGTTATGGGGGTGGAGGACAGCGCCAAAGTCAGTCAGTCAGGCAGTGTGGACGGATTGGATGGACAGGCTGGATGGTCTGGTATGGGCTCTGGGCTCTGGACTATGGGCTATAGGCTACGGTATAGGCCCAAAAGGCCTGCACTAACAGCGACTGGGAATGGAGGAGAGTGTGATGGGTTATGGGGACTAGTCCTGGGTATCATCCATCATGGACGGCGTTTAGGGTTGTTTTCTGTTACTTCTGCTGCCTCTTCTTTCCAGGGTCCGGGACGCACCCGGATAGGTTAAGCGGCCAGCAGGAGACGGGAGGATCTCTTGGATACGAGACGGAGGCTACGACACCAAGGGCTGGGAGGGGGGCGCGGTGTAAGGATCAGTTGGAGAGAGGCTTTTCGGGCGAGTTGCGTATGTAAGGACGAACCTTCGACTTGTCTTGTCCCGGGTGCGTCCGTCCCGTCAAGACAAGACCAGAGGCAAGCAGAACAAAACAGCGAGAGCAAAGGCAAAATGGCAAAAATGGCTGAGTATCTAACCGCAGAGGCCTGGAAGCAGCAGGAATCCACCATCCAAGCCTCTTTCTGCGGTGATTTGCCGCGTACCACCCGAGGCACACCGAAATGAAGAGTGGACAAGCAGAAAGTTCAGTTTGGTTGCTCTAGAGTCTCGATTTAGTTCGTTCTTCTTAGTCCGTTTGTCTCTCTTCCTTCCTTTCCTCTGCCGGTGGAGTCTGCTTCATCCACTCACATGGACCAAGAGACAGACAGAAAGCCCGAGAGAGAGCGCCAGCCCCATTGTTGCCAGGCCTGCTTCATCCTGAACGCCCGTCGTAGCAGCAGTAGCAAAAGTAGTAATTTAGTGATGATAGTATGGTAGTAACAATACCATACCATGCCGTCCTATCCTGTCCGATTCACCACCATGGCTGAGCTCTGCCCGACCGGGATGTGCGCGGCGATACCTCATATCCATGGCATGGAGGTCATCCATGGTCCCCTCGCTACGTTGATGGGGCAGGGCACTGTGCAGCTGATTTGTCGTGCGGCAGGGAAGCCAAAAAAGAAATCTATATAAAAAAAAAAAAAAAAA
>JAPVCB010000039.1:315578-327343 GCA_029606185.1 Paecilomyces formosus
AACTGGATGCAGTAATCGACACCTGATCCTGGGATGGATGAAAAGGGTTATATTGAAATCGACCCTGTGATGGACAAGCCAGCGGAGCTTTCTCCCCCCAAGGTCATTCATTCATTCATGCCAGGGTCGTTCGATCGTTTTGACTTTGTGCCAGTCGGTCTTACGGTGGGCTGTCGGGGGGCGACTGGCTTTAGCAGGGCCGTAGTCCTCTGGATCGTCAACCTCCAGCTGTCTCGTTGCTTGCTAGCTAAGAAAAACTGACTGTTGGTCACTGTCTCGACTCTGTTGTGTCCTCTTTTTCCTCAGCCCCCATCGTCGCCTCGCTTTGCATCATTCCTCAACTGACTTCTCGCCGTTCCCTTCGATCCCTCACGGCCTGCATGTCTCGTGTCGGAAATCAGGGGTTCCAGGGCCCTCTCTGGTTGGTGTATCCATCACAGTCGAGCCCTCTTTTTGCCGCTGCCTCCGCCGCTCTCGTAATACTTCCGTTTTCCGTTTTCCGCCTTGTAGATAGTCCCAAGTATGGTACTGTTGGCCAAGGCCTATCACCGCACTACGAATGCTACAGCCTAGAAATCGCGCGGATAGCAACTAGATACCATGGACGTTGAATAAACTCCGGTTGAGTGGACAACTACCGCTGGCCCTGACTCGCACATCGCATCTCAAACCACTCTTGCCGGCACGGAAAAGGGCGGGTCCTGCTGTACAGAAAAAATGCAAAAATATGCTGGTGTCTGTGATCTCACGATCAGCCCGTCCAAACCATTGATCGATGGTCACCAACCCCGGTGGACTCCGCGGGAGAGCAAGAGAGTTGACAAGTTGCCCCAGGAGGTATACAAGCCCAAATCAGATGCCGCATGCCGGGTATAGAAGCCCAGAGCCAACCAGCGAACGGCAGAAGACAGTGCGCGGGACCCGGCCGGAGGTGAGGGCGCAACAGGCCGTTTCTACTATCATCGATCCGGCTTGTCTAGCAGATATTATTGACCTCTTCAACGCATCATCCGTCTGCATCGGAACAGCTGTACGCCGCTGGGTTGCGCCAGGTGCGCCGTCAAATTCTGATAGTCCAGGAAGCGCATTCCCACCGCGCAGATCCGAATGGGAGCCGAGAGAGCCTGGAGAGGATATGGGTGAGCTGGCCTTCTGATTCGAGGCCAGGGTTCCAGAATCCAATCAGTAGTCACTAGACCAGCAGCAGCAGTGCCATAGTAGCAGAGAGCACACAAGAGGGCTTGGGCTGGTGATTGCCTCACGAGGTAGCCAGCGTCAAACCGCCAGCATGTCGCAGTAACTTTGCCAGAGGTCCGATAGCGCTGTGGTTCCTCCGGACCGCGATTGGGCCTGGAGCATCGCAGTCGTTACGCGGCAATCCAGGGGAAATTCTCCCGATAGATAAGTTAGATCCATCTAACTATGGCTGGCTGGCTGTCTGGCTGTCTGGCCTGGTATGGAATGGTATGGGCAAAGGCAAGGGCAAGGGGGACGGCATCCGTTCCCTGCGCTGTGCTCGCCTCGCGTGCTGGCCAATGGGCTGCCACTTCCCAGACGGGCATCTCGCTGCTGGGCTCGCCACCAATCAGCCAATCATCCGCCGCCGTTGCTGGATCCGGTTGCGGCGTTGGGCCTCCATCCAATCAGCAGCGCCCGCGCTCACCGTGTTCACAGTTTACGCTCGCTGGTATTCCTGGTACGGCTGTTGCCCTCGGTGGGCGGCAAAGAAGGCCACAAGAGGCCCCAGTACGGTACGGTAACGTAAACCTCGTGACGCCCACTTTTCTCTCCAAACCATCAGCATCGTCTGGAGTACGGTCTTGCGGTCTTCTAGCGCCCAAGCCACCACTGGATGGATGATGCTGCTGCCAAGGTCTACGAAACATCCTTCGATTAATAACTTTTTCCTTCCTCGTTGCTGATGGAGACCGAGAATCCTCCTCTCCAAACCGTGGTCTGAGTGGCCGATCGGCTCTGCCGTGACGCGTGCTGAGCAGCCGACACGACAAAAACGAGCAAAGCTTGCGATGAGGTCGATCAAACTCCGAGCCCAATGGATCATCAGCCATAGTTCGTTACACTTCTCGTGGTCATGCATTTCCCGGGCAGCCACCACGGCTGAGAAGAGATGATAGACGATGCTACAGAGAGCAAAAATAATAATAGATCGCCCATATGCACGACTCAACCCTAGTATCCCACTGCTCCGGGCGGCGATCCATCTCCGGATCTCTGGTGTCCGTTGGCTTCGTCCAGGATGTCATCACACATCCAGCACGAAAACCGCCTAGTCCCGGTGTAGCCGCCTCTTCCAATCATGATTTATGATCCCGCTGACCAGTAGTGCATACCGTCCGTTCATGGATCGGCTTGGGCTGGCGCACCTGGTGTTGCTGGACAAGGCTCCTTGCTTACCAAACCACCACACATCACCGACAAGAACTAGTCAACATTAATATGCAGTGCAATAATAAACGTTGAAACAGCGGCCATGATACATCACACCACTGTCGGAACCGGTGGCACAGAGAGCCCCGTCTCATCAACCAAGAAACAGATCCCCCTCGCGGATTGGCAAAACAGCAGCATCACTATTTTATTATTGCGGCAGTACGGAGTACGGGATATAGTTAGATTACTACTATAGAATAATCTCTACACTGATAGGCATGAATGTCTGTGCGAACGGACAAAAGCCCATCCGGAACCGCAGCCGGATAGCTTTTTCTTTCTTTTCCCAGTCAGCATACCATCATCCTTGTCCACCCGAACTTGGAAATTGCGCGGGACGCAGATTCTCGAAACTGTTGTCGGTTCTCAGACGGGATCTTCGTCGAAACTACTAACTACGTACGCATCTACACATAGTCAAGGGTCCGAGATCAATTTCCCGGTCCATCTTCGAACCATGCGTCACGTCTGAGGGGGGGCACACGGACTTCAAGGATGGTTGTGCAATAATCCTTGGATGGCCGTGGGGAATGTGGAAAACGACTGTCCTGAATTGCATGGTCTCTATGATCGAGGACCACAGGCGCTAGTTATCATTATTCTTTGATACCTGAGCCAGCAACGCCTAGCTTCTAAGATCGCTAGCTTCCTTTTTTGTCTGCTAACGGACTTGCATTAATGATTGAAAGCGCCTAACTTGAATTCGAAACGACCTGCAGGTAAGCCTCCATCCAAGCACGCGGCGTCCTTAAGACCGGTTGGCCGGTACGATGGCTATGTAACTACCTCAACAGCCGGCATGCACTCTAGTCGAGCAAGAGGCCCCCAATAATCCCGCGAGCAGGTCCAAGGTTGATGGCATAGATCAGGGATAAGATGCGCAAAGTTGCAGTGCCACTTCAAGGGAACCCAGCTGCGACGCTTTCAAGAGGATACTCCCCACAAGATGTTTTCATCGCTCGCCCACTATCATGAGAATAATAATGATAATGGAGAAAATCAAACGCCATCACGGCTAGAAGTGACAAGTCTATGCAGAAGTGCTCGTGCCAGTACTTTTGGCTAGTTTAGCACTGGATTAACTTCTCTAGTGAAGTTAACTCCAGCTGGGCAAGCTTCTGGAACCCACGGCAGAGTCTCCTCCTGCAGTCTGTATCTTCGTCAACTTCCAAGAGACGGGGAATATGGAATCCGGTCAAGTGCGGACCCTTCACGGAGCCTCGAAAAAGTTCGCTGGGTCTGAAACGCCCCGCTTGGCGTTGTTCCAATTCTCCAGCCCTCCTTCACCTCCGGCGCATCTGCTAAAGTAGGTACAGAGACTTTGAATACTACTAGATAATTTTCTCTCCAGGCATCAAGTGCCGAGATCAGAAGCCAGTTTGAGCGAGCACCATGGTTGTCCTCATCTTGTTGAGATCTTCATCTCCCCTGCTTTGCCATGTCAGCCGCCACGGACTGGAACTAGGAGTCGAATGAAACAGCGAATCATCTGCCATCTTGCGGTCTACTCTAGTACTACTCGTTACGGAACTCCGCAACCAGTGTCCTCCGTACTACACCTCTCTTCTCAGATCTCGTCCATCTTGGATTCCTGGTACTTTATCCGTTGTCCTCCGTGGAGAAACCCACGCGTCAGCTGCGGTCATGAAACTGTGCACACCATGAATCAGTCGGCACAATTCCCGCACCCCTGCTATCTACCTGTCGCGGTAATTTGCTCGGGCGAATCGTTGACGATCTTTGAATAATACAGCTGAGTGTTCCCCGGTGCTTTGGTTCCATCAGGTCTCTGTAACGAACTTCGTTGGCCCCGAGGCTAGTCATGGTTATGTAAGCTGCACAGTTCCCCAGCATCTGTGCACGACATGGTTCCGTCACCAAATGCGTCGATGTCTCTCCTTATCAACCGAAAATTATCCTAAACATTCATGTGGACGAGTTCTGTAACTGCGGTAGGATGAACACATGCCCTTCTTCGTTTCCACTCGCCACGTCCACCCATCTTCCTAGATCCATCCGACGATCCGAGTGACGAGACATGAGACATCGAAGAGTATGCATCAATATGCACTCACGGGAACACAGCAAGCGTCGCCGCTCCCAAGTTAATTACTTGGATCTAGTGAGTCAATCTAGGTAAAATGGCGGACGACACGCGGATGAACCAAATGACCAATGCAGTGTCGCACCCGAACAGTAAGAAATCATCATCGTTTCGAAAACTGCAAGGTATGGCGGCAAATTATCGGGGGCCAGCAAACGTTGGATCTTGGTAATATCTGGCCTAGACATTCTATATCCGTGATATTACAAACAACCTAGGTCAGATACTAACAATAATAGTCGCTACAACCCAACCAAACACTATAACCTATGGAAGAGGATGGAACAGTTGAAAAGGTGGCTTGAACAAAAAGAAAAAATGACTTTACTTTTGCCTCCGTGTCATATCACACTAACCATCAAGGCGTTGCGTTTCCTGTCTCAAACTCCGCCAGATCTTTCGATATCATTCCGCTGGTTGACTGATGACATGCGACGAGCGATGCTTTGCTTCAGTATCAGCTACGTGGCGTCGAATCGGCTGAGGGACGCATCGGGGTCTAGCTCACTTGGAAACGTCTGAGCAGGTCGCGTCGTTTTACGTACAGGATCATAGTCTACCATAAGATATGGAGCATTTTTTGCCGGCTCGAAACGAAAAGCAAAGAGACGGTCAAGCGCCAACGTCAGCCGCGGCAGTCCAGAACTGAACTATCAAAGCTGGAGACACGGGATGGGCACAAACAAACCGCTAGTCACCACCACTCTAGTCTGCTCTACGGCCGTTCTGTAAATTGTAATCCTGCCAGTTCCCTTTTTAGGCTTCCTTCCCTTGTATTCGTATTCTTCCCCCGTGCTTTTCCTTTCCTAGTGTGCAATCATAACGGCTTACCATCCCATCCACCTGGCCCGATTCTAGCCGTATATGGGAATCCGACGAGGTACGATACGTCCCTTCCAGACAGGTGATTGATAACTACCCAAACCTGATTAGGGGATTACTACTACTCCATGCTTGCTCGCATACTTGCTTTCTCGCCCGTTCCATCTGATTTGATTTAGCTTTTGGCTTTGGTTTTCGCCCATTTGAGATAACCCCAGAACCTTGTAAAGGCCAGCCTTCTGCACGCAAACGCAAACGGTTATTTCGTATTTCGTATCTCATATCTCAAATCCACGTATCTAACTGTTTAGCCTCACATTTATACGGTCTGACATGGATGAGCAGGGTGTCCAATTTCCTCGTGTTGCGCGCGTTAGCACTACTTGAGGTTCCAAGAGGTTCCAATTTCCCGGAATCCTTTCAATATAACCCTTTCCGGTTTAGCGTAAATAGGATAGCATTCGAGACAAGCAAATACGATTATCATCTTCCCATCTTCCCATCTTCCTCAACGGGAGAGAGTTGCATCTTCATTGTCGAGATATTTTTATATTTCTGGTCATTCTTTTATCATCAGTAGCAAGTCAAAACTCGAGAGTTTGACTACGTATGACTTTGAGAGTGAGTTTCCTATTACGGAGAGGGAAAGCGAATGCGTACGATTGTCCTTTGGTCTCCAGCCAGGTCTTTCTCTTCGCTTCACCCTTTTTTTTTTTTTTTCAATTCACTCTTGAGGTGTTATTCTTCATTTTACTGCAGAAATAGGATGAAGGGGGCTGGCTACTGGCTACTTTTCGAGGGCAAAATGTATTGACGTAGGCGTTATTAGACAGGGCAGATATTCCGTTCGTTGGTATTACTATCTTCAATCTTTGAATTTGTTGTGTGTTATATTTCATTAGGGCTGTGTGTTTTTTCTGGTGGGTGAGGATAGGTGATATTCTGTCTTTATTATCTGCTCTCTTTTTTCTCTGGCTTGCTCCATTTATATATATTTTGTGCGTGTGATCTGTATACATATTTGTCGGCGCACAAAGCAACGCCATATGATTTGTCATATCATCTGTTTGCAGCGGGGTTCTAATTATAGATAGAACCTGTTAGGTTTTATTCCTTTGTATGACTAGAAGATAAATATGGGCTTCAATCCCCTAGCTAGAATCAAGTAAGCAAGTTTCCCTTCAATATGACTGCTTCCGTGCTCTTAGGATTCGACAATATTTCAGCCTAATGTAGAATTGTAATAGTACCTGAACATCACAATAATGAACCCCTCGAGCTACAGGAGGGGAGATATAAAAGTCGTAGTGCACACTGGAACAATCAACTATACAAAATAAACAGAGGTCAAGCTCAAGTCGTATTAATATCCTGGGCCATTTCTATTTATTGTTATACTTGATCGACCACCCTTGAGGAATCTGTCTGTTCTGTACCTATATCACTTGATGGATCTCATGTATATAGTAGATATCTAAGCTGGCTTTGCCCTCGGATATCAAAGGGTTAGTGTCTTCTGGTAGCATGAAAATGGACAATTGAGATGACCAGATACTTCATCCTTGATGTCTCCTCCCCTACCCTCTGTTTCTCTATATATACATTATTGAACCATGTTCATGCACTGAATGGAGAGGTTTTATTGATTAATGTATAGTGTTGCTACCTGCGTAGCATCGCTGCTTCACCGGTGCCATGCAGCTCATTTCCCATGAAGTTCAAAGATCCAGCTAGTCGAATGGCAATTAAGCAGAAAATGGCGTAATATAGCACAACATGGACAACATCACATTGCCATACGCATAAAATAACCAGATACCTGAAGCTTTCGGTTTGAACGGAAATTAGACAGTAAAATAGATATATTGCATCGAGGTGCCCGAAGAGGAAACGTGACTAGATGAGATCGAGCAATAGAACATGTTGACCTGTGACCTTGAGAACGGACATCGATGCACTGGTGAAGTGAACCGTTGGTTGAGCGGCATCATTGTATCCTCACGGCCGTTCCTCACTGCTGATGTAGTACTGGTATACACCTATACTCATCTCCTGCCTGAAGTTAGGCGCTTGATCAAGGAAATTCTCCATCGCGGCTTCACGGCTCCACCAGCATCATTTGGTACCTCAGACGGTGATGCTAATCTAACTGAACATAGCTGCACCCTGATTGAGGAGCAGTTTTATAAACTACAGCCTCATGGCCGTTGCTGGTAGTCAGCATAAAGAATTAGCCTGAAAATCTGACCGAATACTGAGTTCTGAGCTTTCCATTCTGTAAGTAATCGATTAATTCCAGTAACCATGACATTTCTCAGCAGCGTGGGTAATCCTGCTTATCCATTTGATGCTGCAAATCTACACTGCAGCCATCTGCCAGAGACTGAACCATAGTTCATACTGGAGTCGTCCTTGAAGCGATATGGAGAACAGGCAAGCAAGGCTGTTCGAATGTCATGTTCATAAAATCTCGTCCTGATTTAACTATCTGGAGCCGAGTGGTGATGTGATTGCAACATCTGGATAATGTGATTCAGGATCACTTGTATAAATGATGTGTTTCCTAGAGAAAGTGCCTGGAGGCTCAATAGTTATAAGGTGCGTACTGATATTCTTTGTGGACTGCAGACAGCTGGACACCTTGATGTGTATAACAAGGGCGTAGGACGATATTCCATAATATATACAGGTCAGTATATTTGACTTGGAAAGAGTTCATCGCATACATTATAATTGGTCAGAGATATATGACAAATCTACAGAAAAGAAAAAAGAACTAGCATGAACACAGGTCATAAGCTTACAGATAGAGAAAACAAGGAAATGTATAATCAGTACAGAATGCTGAGTGTTAGATACACCCCAAAACAACAGACCATGCAAAAAGAGTAAGTAAAATGCTGGACAAAAAGTAAGGGATGTTGTAAAACACAGCTAACAATAAACCCTAGAGAATTACCCCCCGATCCCGAGTCTATCTATTTCGTACAGGGTAGATTAATTCTTTGTTCGGTTTCTTTCTTTTGAGTTCTTTTTGGCATCTGCAGAAGATGGGATTCTGAGTGCTCTTCCATATATCCGAACAGAGAGCCCATCTTCCGGGAGGTTTTGATGCCAACATTCGGGTATGGAAACAAGGCTACTACTATAAGTAGCGATTGAGGAAATTAAGAGGGAGAGACATAAGCGTGACGGAGATGTAGGTAGTGGGAAGATTCGGTGAAAGAGGCTTAAAGGTAAAGTGACGGAATTAATGAAATTACTCTCGAGAGACATCACGGCCGAAGAGCTTGGCCTTGGTCCAGTCAAGAGTGACGAGCACACGGTTACGAGCTGGAAAGATACAGATTAGCTCAGTTCGTCTTCCAGAGGTCGAAAGTTGTCACTTACTGCTGAAGCACATGCTCAGATAGGCACTGCGCCAGAAAAGGTAGGTCATGGTTCCACCACTAGCGATGTTGCCGCTCAGCCAGCTGATATCCGCAACGGCACGCTCCTTTCCAATGTACGCCAGGGAACCCTGGTGAGAGTACTGGAACGGACCGATCTGCTTGGTCCTCCGCAGCTGCTTCTGGCGCTCCTTGATCAGATCGAAGACACGGTTGCGGTCCTCGTCGGACTTGGCCTGGGCCTGCTCCGCGGACAGGACCTTGAGGTCGTTCTCAATAGCCTCTGTCTTGGCCATGGTGTTGAACAGACGGGCGAGGAAAGCACCCTCCTGACTGGCCACCTGGGCGGTGGGAGCATAGTTGGTCACGGCGCAGTCTCCAACGGCCCAGATGTTCTCGGTTCCGTTAACGACCAGGTACTCGTTGACAGCCAGACCGCGACGGGAGTTCTTCTGGGCGGGAATCTGGTTCATCAGGTCGCGCACGACACCGCGGACAGCGTTACCGGTGGCCCAGACGAGCAGACCGTAGGGGATCCTCTCGAGCGCCTTGCTGCCGTCGGGGTTGGTGACCTCGGCCTCAATGAACTTGTCGGTGACGTTCTTGACCATAGTCTTAGTGCGGATGGTGATCTTCTCTTCCTTGAAGGTGGACTCGGTGTAGTCGATCAGCTGCTTGGAGAACATGGGAAGAACCTGCGACGGACAGTCAGAATCGGTAACTCTGGGGAGCAAATCGAATGACCTACGTTGGGGAGAGCCTCGACCAGAGTAACATGGAAGTTGTCCTTGATCTCGGGAACCCACTTCTTCAGGTCCTCCTCGAAGAAGTCCTGGATCTCACCAGCGAATTCGACACCAGTGGGACCACCTCCAACAACGACCATGTGCAGCAGGCGCTTGACCTCATCCTCGGTCTGGTCCTTGAAGATAGCAGTCTCGACGCAGTCCATCACGCGTTTACGGATCTTTTGGGCGTCACCGACCTCCTTGAGGAAGCAGGAATGCTCCTTCACACCGGGGATACCTGAAAGCGCTGTTAGCCAAAAGGCGCTTCTCATTGAAAGCCAGCGCACAGAGCTGCATACCGAAAGTAGCGTTCTCCGCACCAACTCCGACCACGAGCATGTCAAAGGGCACTTCGGTGTGGGAAACATCGCCTTTAACTTCGGAGTCATCGCTGATGTAGACGACGCGCTTCTCCGCGTCAATCTTGGTGGCCTCGGCTTCGTAGTACCTGACTCTGCCCTTCTTCTGGCGGAGGATGTTGCGGATCGGCTCCATGATCGAGCGGTGCTCGATCAGACCGGTCGTGCACGAGGGCAGCAGAGGAGTGAACAGGAAGAAGTTACGAGGCGAGATGACGATGACATTGTAGTTTTCCGTGTCGAGCTTCTTCAGCAGGGAGACAGAGCCCCATCCGGATCCTGGCGGCCATCCCGTCAGCTACCGTGTCCGTAGAAAGATGGCGCAGTTGGGAATACAATGACATACCGAGAATGACAAGAGTCTTCTTGTTTGGATCGGGCTCAACCTGCTCAGCAGGGTGACGGAGCTCGTAGATACTGTAAGCGACCGTACCGGCCATACCCAGGCCGCTGAGCAGCGTCAAGCGCCAGGCCCATCGCAGGAATCTGAAGCGCCCGCGAGGCTTGGGAGCCTCTGGGGCAGCAGCATCAGCATAGGACCTGCGGAAGGACTGCTGGAACGATGGCCGCGAGAGCGTGCTGGCTCTCAATGGCTGTGTGGTTCTGGTCAGCAGCTGCGACCGCATCGTGAGCGACCTGCGCGACAATGACGCCAGCTGCATCGTTGACGGAGACACCATCTTGAGCAGACAGCTTCTCTACAACTAGTCGCACTGCGGCGAAGGGGGGAGCGGAGAGGGATTGTCTGGTATTGAAGGTTGGGGAGGGAGAGGTGGAATAATGAAGCTGTACAAAAAAGCGACAGACAAAAAAAGAAGTGTCCAGCCCATTGGGATCCAACTGTTTTGGGCAAGCCGGTGTGCTCCATTTCGGATCGGGGGCGCGAAGTTTTCTCGGTCGGAACCGCACTGGAGATCCCGATTGCTTCGGCTTGTTAGTTAGAATTGTTCGTTATTGTTCATTGCATGGCTTACCTAGTCTATTCCTGTGCTATTATTCATGCCGTCTGTTGCCCCGGAGCCCCGTGAGGGGGAATTCGCGATGCCGTGAGGGGAACCTCTTTTCGGTGAGGAGATTCTCTTTTTTCTTTATTATTTTGTGTATATTTTCTTCTATCTCTCTGAGTCATAAAGGGGCGCAGATGACGAGGAGAAATCTCTTCTTGCCCTAACCCAGCTGGTCCTCTTCCCATTGAACAGTTAGTTATTCCCTATTCCCTATTCCCCCTCTGAACAGCTATACCGTTCCCCTCTCGTTTCTCTCTCTCTACATCATACCGTATCTCTCCGACGACTCTTTGACTCACTGATCAGTATTCAATCCACTGCCCGATCACTTTTCGTCCCGAACAAGGCGGTGGTCGAGCATCATCCCGGTCTCTCCCGTTGATCGAAGCTGTGACTACGGATGCGGTTCCTCAAGCCCGCGTAAATGAGGAGAAACCAGCGCAAAGGGACCCTCTGAGGAGAAAGCTGTCCGGTCGAGCTGAACAGTGGAAATCTGGGGTATTATCCAGGTTCTAGTCCAGGTTCTAGAGAGGAGAGGGTCCACTTGATGTTCCCAGTTCTTTTCTTTCAAGTCCTTGTAATTTAAGGTTGGAGCTCGGCATTCCGTCCTTGACGTGGAATATGGAGTATACTCAGTATCATAAAGACGTAGACGTAGTAAAGCCGCAAAACAATTATGAATCTGTTTCTTTTTATATCTCTCTCTTTATTGATCACGAGTTTCTCCAATTGCACAAGAGAAGCTGCGTGGGGGGGGGGGGGGGGGGGGGGGGGGGGGGGGGGGGGGGGGGGGGGGGGGGGGGGGGGGGGGGGGGGGGGGGGGGGGGGGGGGGGGGGGGGGGGGG
>JAPVCB010000039.1:327384-368173 GCA_029606185.1 Paecilomyces formosus
AAAATAACTAAAAATAACTAAAAATAAAATAGCAAACAGTGGCCTGACTCGAGACAGCTATCATCCGATCAGTAACGAACACCTCTCCTGCTCCGTTAGACGATTTAGATAATTAAGTAAATCAGTTCGTTGTTTCGAGAATACACCCATCGACATGTTTCAAGGGAGTGATCGACACCCACGCATTTGCATCTGCATTTGCTTCGTAACATCCCAGCAATCCTCATCATCGTGCCGTACCCCTGGAATCCTCGTGCTCCACCGCGATAGTCTTACTCTGACTACTCTGTAACTAGCCTTTCTTGAGAAGGTTCGCTGCGGGAGCTCCCGGAGATCATCTTGGGTAGCTAAGCTACCGTTATTCCTAGCCTCTTGGAGTATCATTCTCGAACCTGTTTCTGGAAAGTGTAAATCTCCAACATGTACGGAGTATTTTCACCGTTTTCTGGCCCCGCTGGGGTTCATCTGGTGGTCGTTGTCGTTGCTAGTAGCATTAATATGACGTGCTCTTTGCCTCTGGGGTTTCGATTCTAGGACGGCGTTTTTCGGCTCAACTCGGATCATCGCACTTATGATGAATCATAGCCCTAGTTGCGATTTCAGACAGACCAAATTGTTGTCCAAGTGAATGTTTTCGTCGTTGAAGAAGAGGTGGCTAGAACATGGTGCATTGAAATGCCACAATCATACTACTTATACAGACACTATCAATGGGAGAAAATTCTCTTTTCTGGTCTATTGAAATGATACACCCAGGCATTGCGCGTGCTCGTACATGTTTGGTCAACAAGAAATAGTACATCAGAAAAAGAGTCTCATTCCAGACGCCCCCCGCACACAATTATGTGAACAACTTCTACAAACGGTCAAGACGGTGATGGTATATTGTGGAAAGCAGCAAGAAACAAAACTGAATCTCAAGTAGTGGAGATGCTTAAAAGAGGCTCCATCCGCGTGTGCTTTCCTTCGAAGGCACCGGCCGCTGAGAGGGCTTGGTGAAGTTGCGCCCTTCTAGCTGGCGCAGGCTCTCGATTTTCTGCAGAGCGAGTTCCAGCAGTTCCTTCTTCTTGATCACATCAAGATGCCTGCGGATGCGAGGGTCCTCGCGGGCAAATCGTTCAACCTCAGCGTCAGAGAGATGTCGACCCAGTCGCATGTCCAGCTCTCGCGGGAAATTGTAGTAGAACTCGGAGAGCAACTCAACATTGAGGAAGAGCACAGCCGTCGATGTAAGCTTGTCGGCGACAACGTCAAGGAAGATTTCCGGACAGTAATACTTGTTCTTCTTGTTGTTGCATTGTTTCGATCGGGTGGCAAGGAGTCTCATCTTGAGAAGCTCGGCCCGATCGCGAAGGAAGATACCCTCACGAGCTAATAGATGGTCAGCATAAGGACCAGATCGTAGAAAAAAGACAGGGTACAAACCTTTCTGCAAGAGGGACGAACTGAATCCTCCCGCACCGCCTGCGCCGTCACCTTCCAGAACAACGTCTCCCTTTCTCACTTTATCAACAAAGGACATCACATCCTTCAGTTTTCTTCGCCCAATGTTCTCCTCAACCTGCTTCAGAGCGGATTCACAGGCTCGCAGCTCATCCTTGAGAACGTGACTGACATTTTCCCGGCCCTTGGTCCATTCCATGTCTTCCACTTCGATCTCGAACTTGTAAGGCTTAATGCAGTTTTCCACCTGGTCACTTGTGCTGAAGAAACGGTCGTTAAGGATTGTCGTGCAGGCTTCCTTGATCTGCTTCTGGGCATATGGATGCGAGGCAAAGGTAGAGCTAGCCACGAGACGGTCGACATGACTCTGGAGGGCATTTGCAACCACCGTTGTCGCGAGTCGACCGATACCAGACTTAGTCAATGAAGACGTCGAAGCGTCGAGCTTCCTATGCCAATACAGGGACTCCGGGTCTGCCTTTGGCAGATCCGTAAGAGGATCCAGCTCAGGCATGGGGGGCGACAGGTCGTCAAATGGCTTGTTCCAGTATCTCTGCGCAAGAATATCCATCACGCGCTGATCCAATTCGTTCTTGAGCATTTCCCGGACCTGTGGCCTGCCAAAATGTTCCGCGAATTCCTTGAAGGAGTGTTTGAAGCTGTCAAGGCTCTCTGCAAGATAAGACTCCGCGCTAAGGGGACGGTCGTTGTACTGAACCTTGAACTCATATGTAGCTTCTTCCAGCTCCTGACTGATGGCATCCCTAGTTCCTGCTAGGCTCGACGCCATTGTTTGTTCGAGAACATGCATGAGTTTCTTACGGAGAGTCGAAACGCCAACCTCGACGCCAGAATCAGAACCAAATTCCGTTGGGTGGGAAGAGAAGTAAGCAGTCTCGTTTTTCAGAATGGCGCTGGATATATTACCGCTCGCCCGGGAGAAGAGAGCCGTGGTCTGAGGAATCCGACAGACCACGCCCACGTAGCCCAACCGCAGGGGATAGTTCTTGTCCTGCAGGATGCTTGCACCTCTCTCCGGATCTACCAGATCCATTTTCGTGACCACACCAATCGTCCTCTCTCCCCGGGGATCAACCCTGCGGCTAGCCTTCAGGGCAGTCGAGTTGGCCAGATCCACATCTGCTGCTGATATGGCGAGGATGATGTTGGGAGGCTGAATATACTTGTCGCATAGATCGGATATTTTCTGCTTAAGCTCAGCAGGTTGGTCATGGCCCGCAACCTGGATATATCCGGGAAGATCGATAAGAGAGAGATCAGGGACGTTCGGCGAATAGATCGTCAGGCGAATGGGATCGTCACTAACACAATCTCTCTCGGGTACAGCCAAGTTTAGATCAGTAAGAGTCCGTTGAATCTGGGTGAAATCCGTGATCTTCCCGAGACCTAAGGTTGGGAACTCTCCATATTCCGACTGGGCATTGGGCGTATTGACCAAGGTGAGTTCGATCGGCCGGCGCGTCACCATGTTGAGGCCCTTTGGCAGAAACTCGTGTCCAACGATGGCTTCCAAGACAGAACTTTTGCCCGAAGACTGAGATCCTATAACCACTATCGATGGTAGCGTCAAAGTGCTCGACTGCCCGACCGTCTGTAGGATGTTTCTGATCTCAATCATCTTCCTCGTGAGGACCATCATCTGATCATCTATCGCAACCTGCGTCGCACGCCGGCCATCTTCTTCGTCAGACTTGTCATAACCGAAGGCAGAAGCCGTTGCAGCGGCAGCGGCAGCAGCGTTGCGGTTGTCCTTCGGGGATCCTCCCTCGCCGCCAGAACCACCACCTCCTGACTCCGACTCTTCTCCTAGGCGGAGGATCTTCTGCATCCATTCCGGAAGTTCCATCTCTTCTTTTGTCTTTTCCCAACCACGACCCGTCTGCTCAGCCACACCCTGAAGCCCGCTGAATAGCCCACTTGCCGCATCAGTAGCAGTCTCACTTGCCCGCTTGAATATATCGATGGCGTAGTTTCCTGCTTCTACACATACAAAGAATGTCGGTCAGCAAACGTTTCTCTCCCCGGAGGACCTCTCTGCAAACGTACGGTTCGCTTGATATTGTATATAAGCCAACCCAGCAATCATCGCTCCCCCAAACATGGCTGGAAGCCTTGCTAGCTTGAGCGCAATTCGTGGTAGAATCCTTGCAAAAGATATCGTTCGCACCGCCGGAACATTGTTGTGTATGGCGTTGGCACCAACAGGCCACGCCCGACCTCGTAACACTGCATTCCCATCTGCACGGAGGAGACCACCGGTTCTCGAACTCACGCTGTGCATATGGCGGGCCAGCAGACCCCTCCGCAACAGCGGAGTCAAACGGTGGGAGAGAATCCTCCCGCTCATGGTTATCGAATTTTCATGCGTGTCTCGGAATTGGCAAAATCACAAGGACCATTTTCCAGCCGCTGGCTGGATAGTCGTGAGTCCGTTTGGATAGAATTGTGCGCAAGACCGACGTCTGCGCAGTGGCGATAGCAGGACAAAACAACAGTCGATTACGGAGCGTCGGTTCTCCGCGGCGGTGTCTCGCGATGCCCCGTGACCTGCGCTAGTGGCCGCTTCGGCAGCCGGACTCGAAGCGGTGAGTCACGTGCGTCATGTAGATGGCGTGACGGCGATGGCATGAAGGTGATATCGCATACAAACAGACGGTGTGCAGTTTCCTAGTTTCTTTTTATTTTCTGGATACCCCGTCTTTCTTTTATCTTGTCTCTTCGTTGCTCTTTTTCCTTCTCATCGTTGCGTTTCTGTTCTATCTGCTTACTGTCCTTGGCATTCTGACACTGGTGTATTTCTATGACTCTTACGTCCGGCAGAACTCAGGAAGCTCAACTTGGCCTCGGTTTCTGAGCTTCTCCCCGGCGATTTCTCCTGCGTTCTCTGGAGTTTTCCTTCTTTCGTCAGTTCTTGATCTGCAAGTGAAATAGAACCAACTGGCATCTTCTGGGACCAAAATGTGTCGTCTTCTGGTAAGAGAGTCCATTCGTTTCCTCTGATATGTCTATCGTACGCGCCACTTGCAGCTGAACTGACCGCTCCATCTCAGGTCTACAAAGGAAGAAACGATATCCTACTCAGCAAGCTGATCACAGAGCCAAGTCATTCGATCCTCACCCAGTCATACGATTCGAGACTGAGACTTGTATGTTAATTAGTGCCTGCGTTTCTAACTTGTCGCCGCAAACAAAACCAATCTAACCTGACATCAAACAGGACCGCCGCCGCCCTGTCAACGGTGATGGTTTCGGAGTAGGATTCTACACGGACCCCAAGCTAGGCCCTGACCCATGCATCTTCACCTCAACTCTGCCAGCATGGAACTGTGAGAACCTCGAGCGTCTGGCGTCGAAGACGTGCTCGAATCTGATCTTCGCGCACGTGCGGGCAACGACGGAGGGCACTCTCGCGGAGAACAACTGCCATCCTTTCCAGCACAACACCCTGATGTGGATGCACAATGGCAACGTGGGCGGATGGAAGTACATCAAGCGGGCGCTGGCCGACTCCCTCGCGGATAAGTGGTATCTGGGCGTGAAGGGAGGAACCGATAGCGAATGGGCCTTTGCTCTGTTCCTCGATTTGATGGAGAAGGAAGGGGCTGATCCCAGTTCGGATCCCGGTCCAGAGGGTTTTGGACAGGCGTTCCTACGCCGCGTCATGATGAAGACGATTGCAAAGATCAACGAGTTCGTGCGAGAGATACCGGAGAAACATAATGTGACGGGGGTGGAGACGCGCAGCTTGCTCAACTTTGCCGTCACAGACGGACATACTGTCATCTGCACTCGGTATATCAGCAGTAAGACCGACGAACCGGCGAGTTTGTACTTTTCATCAGGCACGAAATGGAAGGAGGGCAAGACAAAGGGTCACTTCAAGATGGAGCGCCATGATAAAGGAGCTGATATTGTCTTGGTGGCTAGTGAGCCCATCACTTTCGAGAGACGTGAGTGGATCAAACTCTATATACTATACGGTACAATCCGTTGCTAACATTTCTTCTTCCTTTAGACAACTGGGTGTCTGTTCCTACAAACTCGATTCTCACGATACACAAGCAGACCGTGCTATTACATCCAATCATGGATGAATTCTATGATGATGATCCTAATATCGACCGCTCCTCCTGCTATGCAGCATCTCAAGGCCAGAGTGCTGCTCAGGAAACCGCCATCCCACCTCAAAGTGCAGCCACAGCATGCACACCTGACCCCGACGCGGGGAACGCCAATGGGCATATCAATGGCTCCAAACTGCACGAATTGAGCCAAAAGATGACGCAAATACAGCTGCAAACTTGAACTGGAACCAAGCTTGTGCCATTGACTCTTTCCAATCTGCAGATAACTGGAAGATTGTTGTATGAATTTGATTCACGATGCCGGAGTTTAGCGACACAGACGGTGGAACTTGGTTGAATCGGCGTTGGGCATGGACATTGGAGTTTTCGAATATGCTTTCACTTCTTATTTGATACATTTTGCACTGGTAATCTTCAACAGAATTTCAGGTTAGAGGAAAAACTTTGTATATCATCGCAGATAACACATACCATTATTTTGATGCCAGTCGCTCTGAAGATGCGTCTCGCATCTTATTTCTTATTCTCCTGATTCAATTATCCCAAGGACCTTCTAGTCCCTACAGGGAAGCCAGAAGAGATATCCCATCCCTTCTATTCCTTCCAGTAGTAATTCATATCGCAAGCATGGCTAATAGCCACTGCCCCGAATTCTCTATATATCTTCACCCGAGATATTCGCATGTTTGAAATACTTCATCCCCACCCACGCGATCACCACCCAAACCCACGCCATGACCGCCGTACAGACAATGAGGGCGGGATAGTACCCGACAATCGGCAAGGTAGGATCATCCTCCAGTTCCGGGGGCGCATATGGCGTCTCGCCAACATCCCAAGCCCAGCTCCAGACGCCGAAGCAGCTGCCCATACCGATCACGAACACAATCCAGGTCACGATGAGGATGATCCAGCCCCACCACTCCGTCTCCGAGTAGTCCCATATGTCCTGCCCGCTCTTCAAGTCGGAGGAGTGTGTTGCGAGGGGCGATTTCGGCCGATGTCCGGCTCGGTGTTGCCGGCTCATAGACTCGGATCGGAGAGGGAAGTAGGAGTCTGAACTGGATGATGGGGTCGGTATGTGGCCTCCAGCAGCGGCGCCGGTGCCGCTGCTGGTGGACGAACCTCGAATGGTGGAATTGGCAAGCCGTGGAAAAGGAACAATGTCTTCGTCGTCAGTGGTGGTCTCGTCGCCGAGGATCGAACTGGCCACGTTGGGTTGCAGTCGCGAAGGAGTGGTGGATGCGCTCAGTAGATTATTAGTGGTATTGCGTCGTGTGCTTAGACGTGACCATCCGGAACCAGATATATCATCGTCGGCGTCGAAACTGCCTCGTGGTGTCGCTTCGTCGTCGTCGTGAGAGGCTGGACTGACTGGCGATCGTCGCGAGGTGTTGTCGGTGCTGTATCCATTGGAATCACCGCGCGAGACGTCCAGACTCCGAGGAGACGTACTCAGTCTCTTCTCCCTGGATTCGAATCGTGTGCCTAGCAGGGCTGTCTTGCGCAATGAACCCTTTCTCCTGCGGGTCCGCCTCTGTTGCTGGATCGCGGTCGCCAATGCCCGACCCTTCGGCCGCGGTGTTGACAGGGCGTCCTCCGCATCGTCCCCCTCGACATCTGCGTCCTTCCCGGAGCTGGTTTCTGCTGTTTGGCTCATCCGGAGGAATGACAGCTTTGCCAAAAGACTGCCAGAGAGGCTGCGGCGGTGACCAGCGCTGTTGGCGCTCCCCGATCGAGGTCTCCCAAGAAGCTCTCCGCCGTCGACGGACCGTCCCACGGGCGTCTGTTCGGATCCATCGTCCATTGGCGCGTCCGGGGCCAGCCCTAGCAGCACGCTCATCCAATCGCCCCTGATGTTGTCGAACAGTCTGGCAGGACGACTTTCGAGCCCGGCGAATTCGATCACGGAGACTGGCGATTTCCAAGGAGCTGGTTTCACAGTACGAGAATGGGAGCGGAGCCGGGGAGATGGCATGCGCAGCTAAGTAGCTTAAACTTGGCTCTAGCGCCAGGCTAGCAGGGCATGCGGATTGCGGAGGTCGTAGTATGGCATCTTTACTCCTGGAGTATGTATGGGGTATGTAGTGAGTATCAGTTATTACTGCCTACGGAGTAGAATAAGTATTCTACATCCACTATGCGATAGACCCGCGAGCAGTATGGACACAGCTCCAAATGATCATGGACGTTTGGACCACCCCATGCACCGATAGATACTCCAATTTCTGCGCGGCATACGAGCTCTGCGCTGCGCTCTAAAGTGGTAGAAAAGCAGAGCCGCTTACTGAACATATGCATCTGCTGGGCGGACCAATGCATCATCGAAGACAATTGTAGAAAGCTCTTCCAAAGAGAGGAGAGATTGAGAGACTGACAGGGCCAGAGATGTACAGGAAACGTACGGGAAAGAACGAGAAAACCGGGGTATGTCAACATGGATGACGTATCGAAACGGAACATTTCAAAGGTTTCTTCGAAAAGAAGTGACCATAAACTTAGTGTTGGCACCAAGAAAGATTCAGAAGTCGTAGAAAGGAAGCCACAGAAAATATACCCAAGAGGTGAAAAAAGAGTAACTAGATTCGTTCACGTGAAGTTCGTCGTAGCGTTGGTGAGAGAAAAAAAAAAATTCGAAAGGCAAATTATGAGATGAGAAAAATAGAAAGATGTGTGCGCACATGAAGAAGCCAGATTCGCTCAGTAAGCCGCGCACATACGAAAAACATACGAAGATACAAATTTAGAAAGGTAGGCTTATTGAGCAACAGCCAAGTGGCAGAGGGGAGAGAAGCGACAGGAAAGTACTTTTAGTTTACTCAAGGGGAGTGCAGGAATAGGGGGTCCAAGAAGCTATCAACCAAACACACGAATGTTCACGCGAAGACCGGGGAAAAGAATGATCCAATAGACGAGTGGATTCGATTCAGGGGGTATTGACGGACAGACGCACAAATTTCATTTAGAAGGGGGCCACTGAAAGAAATACTCGTAGAAACGAAAACATTCGCTTGGAAACCCTTTTGGGGGGAATGGCAATCTCAGAAGGTACGTGCTGGAATAGAGAGGAAATGGGCGACGAATATAAGACGAAGATAGAAACGTGAGATGCTCTTCTCGGTGCCCGAGACAGCTGCACTCACTGTCAGAAAGGCATCAGAAACCAATTCGGGAAGAACGGTCATCCAACAGAAGCCGCCAGGATGATGGACTACGCCTGGTAGCCTCCAAAACCATTTCCAAACCCGGCGTTACCAGGCTGGGCCCATGCTGCGCCAGGAGGGGTCTGCCCACGGCCATAGCCTGCAGCATTGCCCGGAAGCTGGCCATAGCCTTGCGCTGGGATCGCAGGACCGCCGAAGTTGGTAGCCTGTTGGTCCCAACCACGACCAGCTGGACTAGGACCTGAAGCCATCATAATCAGCAAAAGAATCATTATTGATCACAGAGGAAAAAATACAGCTTACCTGTGGGAGTCATAGGTCCAGTAGGACCTCCGTACTGAGGGAAGTAGGGAGATGCGGCACCGCCAAAGCCAGCAGGAGCAGCACCAGCCTGCTGCGGCGAGAAGCCGTCAAACTGACCGGTGGGAGGACGATCCTTACCCCACTGCGACACTGTTAGCAAGGGAAATGCTAGATCGAAGAGAAGAGGGAAGGACTTACACTGCACTTCAATGGACGCCCGTTGACGTTGTATCCATTAAGCTGGCAGATCGCCATGGCGGCATTCTCGTGGGTGTCCATCTTCACAAAGGCGAACCCACGGTCGGCCTGAACGCGAGTCTCAACGACGTAGCCGAAATTCTGGAACAGGGGCACGAGGTCATTCTGAGTGGTATACGGGGTGAGGTTTCCAACATAACAAGTCGTCTGCCACTGAGGGGTCTGTGCAACCACCATGTCGTAGCTCTGAATGCCATGAGTGGGGAAGTGGTGATGACCAAATGCTGTAGTAGGAGTCATGCCCATAGCGGCCATCGCCTGCTGCTGAGAGATAGAAGGCTGTCCTTTCTGGTTGGCCCAGTTGCAGCGAATGGCACGAGAACCAAGCCATTCACCATCCATCGAGCTCAACGCCTTCTCAGCGTCTCCGCGCTCGCGGAAAGCAACGAAACCGTACCCACGGGACCGACCCGTCTTCATGTCCCACATCACGCGAGCTTCAGAAACCGAACCGAAAGCGGAGAAAGCCTGGAGAAGGACTTCATCATTGACCTCGTTGCTCAGATCACCAACGAAGATGTGGAAGTGGTTAGAGGTGTCTTCCTTGTTGGTGTTGTTGGACTGGTAGGCCCAGTTCACACGAATTTCCTAGACAAGATCTGTCAGAAGACTGGACATCGAACTCTCAACTGAAGAGAACTGCCTACCGACTGATGGACACGGCGCCCGTTAAGGGTCTGCATGGCTCTCTCTGCCGCACCGGGGTCGTCGTACTCGACAAAACCGTAGTTCAGACCCTTACTCTGGAACTTCGTCGCAGTTAGCTATCGAGTTTCTGACTTGGAGACAAGGTGTCTGCAAGCTGCTTTGAGAATATGGGGATGGAGAAAAAGAAAAGTGAAGGGGAGAGTCCGTGAGGTGAGGTGCGGAGGTAGATGGATGTTTATGCGGGTGAAGTGAATAAAGGCGGGTCTTAGGCAACGGTTGGCGACCAACTCACGTTCTTGTCCGGGATAATCTTCACACTCTGCACATGACCGGTCGTCTCAAAGATCTGCCTCAGAATGTCCTCGGTGACTCTGGGATCCAGCCCTCCGACATAAAGAGCTCGCTTGTTTGGCTCTGGTGCTGCCCGACGCACATACCCGCCGGCGCTAGTCGGAGACATCATGTTCCCTGACATTGGAGAGGTGATTGCCGTCGGAATGGGGTTTGTGTTCTGCGGAATCACCACAGGGGGCAGAGGTGGCGGAGGCATATGGGAGGGGTTTCCCTGACCATTCCCCTGAGATGCATCATATTGCTGCTGACCCGGAGCGCCAGCAGCTGCCTGAGGAGGCGGTGGAAGACTGGAAGAGGAGGACGGTGGCGCGTTGTCGGCCATTGTTGAATCGAAAGTCGTTTATACGTATCGAATATAAAGAAAAGCGACGATAATTATATATAACCTCGATGGAGGTCGAAGCACTCGATCAAGGCAGCGTTTAGGGGAAGTGGTATATCACGGATATCGACAACGGAACGGTGCAGACCGCAAAGCAACGGCCGCAGAAAGCTAGATGGGACGGCAAAAGGCCGGCAACCAAGACACAGGTATCAAGCGAACTCGAGCTAGATCATACAACAGCTTGAGAAGGATGAATCGTTGCGCGCGGAGACCGGAGGAGCTGGTTTTCGTGGCGGATTAACGGGTTGCGGGAACGGGGACTCAAACAAACGGCTGTCTAACTAATCCAAAGCCACGAGGGAACCAGCGAGGAAAAGCGGCGCAGCTGAAGGCCAAAGAAACGGGATAAAAGGAGCAAAAAGGAGGAAGACGAGAGGAAAGAGAGAACCAAAACACTCGAGTCCGGACGCCAGGAGACCGCGAAACGGAGCCCGAGAGATGGAAAAGATGCGATGATCTTATGGGGGGTTTGGTTTGGGTTTGGATGGGGAGGCGGAAAAGTGAACGAGGAGTTTGGATGGAATGGCAAGAGCCGCTTTGGGGGAGGGGACGCGCTAGGTCGGATCGCGTTAGAGAGTATCTATGGCGTCCAGTGTGTTTGTTGAGAGGATGAGTTGAGTTGATGTGCAAGCGAGCGCCATCCGGTACGGCGAGCGTGATGGCCCGAGGCGCATCTCGGGACGATTAGTTAAGTGATCTATGGTGCATGTTGCATCTTTGTTCGACAGAAAGAACAGAAGGAGTACGCTGCACATTTGCATTCCTTGAGAGCAAAGATCCCAGCGTCCTCTCAGAAACCTCATCAGAGCGTTGGGTTGTCTGTTAACCGTGCAGGTCTGGTATGCAACTCTGATCAACCAGAGCCATCACGCTGCTCTCTCATCCACTCTTCTCCAGCTGGAGCACGGTTCATCACGGACCCATACGCCTGGAAAGAAGGTTAAATAGACTTCCCATCGAGATTCGCCTGATATCAACCAGCCCCTCCACTGCTGCTCTGCCCTCTATCCAATCTCTTCTTTCCTGTCATTCTTGCCCTGTGATACCCACTCCTGCGGCTCTTTTATCCTTTCCCCGTGCGTGGCATTCTGCACGTTGACCCAAGCCAAGGGGCTGACTCCTGTTGTAACAAAGGACGATCTTCAGTTGCAAGGCGGTGGCTGATCAGCTATACCATACACAATCTCTCAATCTCCTGCGCAGTCTTGAGGCACCTTTGCGCACAGCTCATGGCGAAGGATTCTTTGAAGGCTGAGCTGCCCTTCCTTCCCAGCAAGCCAGCTCCGCAGCAGGCCTCGTCGACCATGGCTGCCGCGAACTCGACTTCCAACCCGGAATCCCTTGCGGTTCTCACCGCAATGGTGAATCAGACAGTATGCCCTCTACACCAGACACAGTTGGTCCATCTACTCACATCGGGAAGCTCATCGAGACTGGTCGGTTCTTTCGCTCGTCAGGGTCCATGCAGTCGAGGACCCAGTTAAAGCGGGCCATCCCATCGGCGCACGAGCAATTTCAGAATGCATTAGATAGCCTATCAGAACAGATCGTATGTACTTTTCTCATCCAAAATTCATTGACAGCAGCCGATACAAAGGCTGTCTCCACTCCAGAGACCGTATCATTATTAACGCCTTTCAGTTTATTGCCAAGGCATTTCTGGAAAAGGACTATGAAGCCCTGCAAGCGAAGAAAGCGACGCCACCAGCTCCCGTGCCAGCGGCTCCTGTCACTGAACCTCAGCAAGCAGAGGATGTCGTAATGAAAGAAGAGCTAGTTGACTCGGGAGTATCCACCCAGGGACCTACCGATCAGACAGAAGCTCAACCATCGGAGCAGAAAAAGCCCGACGAACAGGGTGAAGGAAAAGCTCCTCAAGCGACGGCTGATCAGCAGACTGGAAAAGAGAAGGATATCAAGAACGAAAAGCAAGAAGAAACGGGCGCTGAAACTGGCCAGCAATTTGGAACTGGTGACGAGCTGAACTTCGATTCCATGCTCCCCGACACAGGGGGCACTGGAACCAACGAGTTCGACTTACATCTCGATTTTGGCAACGACGAGATTGGCAATCAGAACTTCCTCTCAGGTACCAGCTTCCTCGATTCTGAAGCTGGAAATAATGGCAGGACTGGCCAGGGGAAGGATCAGAGTGGTTCTATCAGCTCATTGTTGCCAGGACTTGAAAGCTATGCTGCCAATGCGACTGGCGAAGAGTTCAATATGGATCTGCAGGGTTCAGGAAACAACACATCTCAACAGCAGGGCCAGCAGCAACCCGACACGCAGAAGGACAATAACAACAACAACCAAGATGAAATGATGGCTCCAGGAGGATCGAGCTTCGACGATCTCTTCATGGAAAATGACAATTTCGGCGCGGATGGCGACGATAACTTGCTGGGTGGGGATGGGCTGATGGATATCGGGGAGCTGGACGATTCTTGGTTCAACTGAGAACCAGGAAGCCCGGAAGTAGGATTTCTTGGGTTCTTCCTGCAACCGACATGTACCACTAGTATAGAAAATGTAAAAGCATCACTCGTACTTCTTAGTCTATTGTATTACACAATGACTCGAGACCAACACTGTTATTCCTAAATCCCAGATCATTCAAGAAAACCATTAATTATTATCGGTGCTAAATCCAACACACCAATATTACACTCTATCATACCCATTCAACCTTTTTCAAAGGACCCCCTCCGCTGCATCTTCTCCATTTCCCTCTCTTCAACCCCCTTAACGAACTTTTCAGAAAAAGCTACCGATCTCTCCCTATCCGCACGCCTCCTACCACGCAGTATCTCCTGCACCGTCCATATATACCGCACTCGAAACACCCTCCATAAATCCATACTAGAACTCGGCCGCGGATGGAACGGATCGTTGCGCAGAAACGCAATAACGACCTGCTCCAGACCCTTCTCCTCATCGTCCATGGCGATATCTCGACAGCAGTCGAAATCTAAAATCCACATCGTGTGTCCCAAGTACATTCGATACAACTGGGTAGTCGTCCCGTTCCTCTTCTGATGATGGTTCTACGCTATGAGAAGGAGGAGGAGGAGCGAGTACGAACTCGACATCATTCGCATCAATCCCCGCAACGAAATGCATCGCAGCAAGCACATCAGCCATACCCCTCGTATATATTTCCATATCCGAGAACGAATCCCCCAACTGCTCCATCTGGTCTATATGGAGAGGGAAGTTTCGCAGGGAGAAGAAAGCCCTTTGGCGAAGCGGCCGTCGAGACGATGTCTCCCTATCGTCATCACCTTGCGATGACTCTGTGGGAAGGACCCGTCTTCGTCCTAGGTATGGTCTGATGAGACAGTCGCGGTTCGTGTCGCTGGCTTTGATCTCCGTGGCGATCGATGGTGGACAGTATCTATCGATAAGGAATTCCCGCACTGGTTGAGGCATCGGTGGGATGCGCTGAGCGTGGATAACGTTGCAGGGAGTATATCCTTCTGGGAATTTAGGTAAGTTCGTGTCCCACCAGGTGGTATCTGTTGGTGTGATGAATCTATGACAGGCTGGGATGGCTGTTATCGTTAAACTCGTTGTAGACGAGGTATTGGCCGTAGCAGTCTCGTAGATGGTCGCGTTGTTCTTCTCGAGAGAACGAAGTCGGTCTAGACTTTGTATCACTCGCTCGTGCATGTGGAAATCGTTAGAGAGAGATCGTCCTGGACCGTCGTCTTCTCTTTTGAATGCTGAATCGCCGTCTGGTTCAGCCCATACGGTACCGCAGAAGCCAGCGCCGATTCGACGGAACCTGGTCATTTCTTGGGTATTCAAGATCGCATTTATTGAACGAATGTTATATTTCCGTGTTTATATTGTATTTTACAGGTCTGGAAACAAGTCGACAAGAGAGACGTCTTCGAGTGAGGTCCAACATAACCGCAGCCTGGCGGAGGTTCTCCTCCGGATCTCTGGATCCATGGATACAGCCAAGGCAGCACTTAACTATATATCTTTCGTGAGTTTAGTATCACACTCTATGAACGAGACTGTGATATTGAAGCTGTTTAGCAAATGGACGTATTTGTCAATATTGCCGATCTAGTCATATAGAGGATTGGGGCATTATGCTGGAGGCCATCCTAACTATATGTCGATGCGAATTAGCATTAACATGGTATTTCTAGCTGTATGCTTTTCATAAATGTCAACTTCATAGCATATGGTACTGTATGTAACAGAATCCAATTTTATAGAGAGATCACTCCAGGGTTCTCTCGTGATTGCGGATTCCCTCTAATGGCTTTCAGAGCAAACTACTAAGTAGTATAACTGCATAGTAGTTAGTTAGCAGTAGAGGATTAGAATGCTAACTAACGTCACAGCCCAGTCCATTCTAGAAAGTGCTTATTGCTCAGTGCAAAACTATCATGTTAACAATTCCAGTTTCTGGCCTTCCTATGCTAGTTCGGACGCACGGTGACGTTCCAGCTACAGGCACGTACTCCGTACATACAATCCATTGTCAAGGTATCTCGGCTTTAAGTGAATGAGTATCCAATCACTGAGAGGCATAGTTCCTGTCGTTCTGCTACAGGAGAATGCTACGAGACTCTAATGAAGGACGCTGTCCTGAAAAGGATCTCGTGGACGCAAGCCATATCGCGGGGTGTGCACCCCATACTTTCTTTCATTACACTATATGAACAGCACGTCAAAGTACTGTTAGACAGCAATTGCGTTTCAATCGTGGCTGAGGTAAATCTAGAACGTCTGGAGAGTACTAGACACTTCCGGTCCCTGGGGGTGATCCCAATGGTTTGGAGCTCCTGACTAGTTACCAGACAATCTTCATGAAACGCCAAGCTGACTGGATAGGTGTGCATGTGATGACTATTAATCTGGGTCGTACGACTTTATTCCTCGGGTATGGCCGTGTAGTTTCCAATGCTCACGTCTGTGGAGAAAATAAGCAGATGAGCAGATGTATCTTCTCGCTTGTTCATCCCACTCTTTGGGTCGATGGTGGCTTAGCCGCGCGTATACTGTAGTCGAATAAAATCCGGGGTAGAGATCATATGCAAAAGTCCAACCCGGATTTCAGGACCTCGGAAGTTTCCGAGGAAGGTTGTTCGGAAAAGGTTATCCTGGAGCGTGGTTTCAAGATGGTGATGTAGTACATTTGACATGGAAGTAGGTAGATCATGGAGACACTGCGGCTGTCGCGGACAAGACAAGGATAATTCCCTGCTGGGGATCTGTAGCAGCGGGATGAAGCCTTGTTGCTTACCATAGAGTCTTGTGTGTCCACAGTACCAGTTCTGCTTATCGTACACATACAGATTTTTTTTTCGCGTCATCTAGGCACTGCTGATTCTGACGGTAAGATCAGCTACCTTAGGGTTCGTTCGTCAGCGTTCACCGGATACGCCCGGGCGCAGTGATTTTCTCGTGGCTTGCGGCCGTCAAAGCTATATTTTAGACTCGAGGGACAACTCTGCTGGTGGATTGGCCCGCCTGGACGGATCATATGCTGCGGGGTCGTGGTCAGGAATCAGGAACCGGTTTCTCTGGTGCCGTCACTCCGCGGGAGGTGGTAAAATTGACCCTGCAACGTCAGATGCTATCCCAGGACGCGTGTCTTCAACTGTTGACAGTGGTCCGAGAGTGCTCTTCATCTTTGCTACACGCACTCTCGTACAAAGCTTTGGAAAGCTCCGGCAGACCAGTAGCCCCGAATGGCCCGGTTGTTCGGGGAAGGTCGAGTGTTGACAGGTGCAGAGTGGGGACGATAGACCCAAGCATGATGCAAAGTACCTTGCCACACAGCGCACGAACAAAGAGCTTGTGTGTTCCGAAGCAATGAAATGAATAGTAATAAAATTATGCTGTGCTATTCGATGCTGGAGAACTTCTCCGTGTGTTTGCAAAGAACGCCCCTTGCCTCCGTGTAATGTTGACAGTGGCTTGCTGGAGAATTCGGTGGAGAGACTAGGTCGGATTTACTGGGAAGATGCCAAGGCAGCCCTGGGCTTCAAGACTCGATCGCGCCACAGATGATGACGTGCAGAGGGCCATTAACGATGGAAAATAAGAGATTATTGGGTGGTAACTATTTGGAGACTCAAGCTTAGACCGCTTGTGAAATGTTTCTGTGGATAGTAGTTACTAATTTAATATGATCTACGGACATGTAGATAGGCCCTGAAGTAAGTATGGAACACCAGAAAACATACTTGTATGGCCATGTGCAGTAGCAGAACTGGGGCAGATACTAGGATCGGGTGATGAAGTCATCGACCGTTTTCCATGACATGTTCGACCACGCACAGACGCTCATCTCTGCACTGATTAGGCATTATTCTACTCCGTATCTAGTATTCGTTGAAGATGGCGGGTGGAGCCCGTCCGCAAACCACGGCCATCGAGGGGCAGACAGGCCCTTTGTGAGCTTGTGTGAACTCCGAGATGCTCGTGTGGCTTGACGGTCTGGTCGTTCTGGTTGCTCTGGTAGGCTAGAGGAGTAGATATCGCCGAGGCATGCGGCACGATGAGCATGCGATCACATTGAGCTCAAGTTCTAGACGGTCGGCCCAGAGAGGTGATATGCCTCTCTGGGTCAAATGGAGTTCAGAGTGTACAGAAAGGAAACTGGTGACATTGTGACAGACCATTCAGCTGCTGCTCTGCACAGTCCGTCGTTTGACTAGGTCTGGCCTAGTGTATGTATGTGGTGGCCGTGCTGTCCAGGATTGCCGGTGAGATCGAGACGATTCACATCATGGCCCTCCGTGGCTCCCGCTGGGTGCGCCGTGAAGGATCTGTTTTTGCAATTATCTTACGAAAAAATAGAATAATAAATACAGATAAAAATAATAAATAATTGTTGTCAGTAGCAGGAAGTGAAATCCGTTGCCAAGGTCCAGCTAGACCCAGTATTCAAGGTACAGGCTCAAACTCCGCGTTTCCCCTCACGGCCTGCTCTTCTTGTTCCAGGAAAGGAAAAGGAAAAGAAGAGAAAAAGAGAGTCCGATCTCCCGGAGGCTAAAAGGCCCTGGAGGATCATCCCCGCAACCCAAACCGCTTCCAGGTCCAGCAGACTCGGCGACCGGCACGTCACGGCGTGAACAGGCCCAATCAGTCAGTGGTCGATTAAGTATTTCGAACAGTCGGGTAATCAAGCCTTATTTTACCTTTGGATCGACAGACTGGATAGACTATCCAGCAAGCAGCCAGAGTGGGCTCGAGCCGCAGCCGTCCAAGGGCTGAAGAGGAATCATCCTGTACTCTAGGCACAGAGAGGATTGAGAGTAAGGACTCCAGCAGACAATAGTTAGTTAACTTGTATGATACTGATAATTAAGCACCAGAACCAGCGACAACTAATTAACCACTCCGATCTTTGGCCGTCCACAGACCACTCCGCAAACGGCAAGACAAGACAAGGAAGAGAAAAGTCTGATTGACGGTGCTGGCCCGGATCGCCGGAGAAGCCCCCATCTCGACGACTCCAGCAATAGTAATTGATCCTCTTAAAGCCCACCGGGCGCTGCAACGGACCCGCGTCATCATAGAGTCTTCTTAAGGGATCCAACGCCGCCGCTGAGTCTCCAGGCGAACTAGTGAAACTCCCTCCTCGTTGATTTTCTCGCTCCGTGGTGGATTGGTATAGTATAGCGATCCGTTTTGCGATTTCACATTCTCTCCTCCCCCTTCGGTCTGGCCCCAATATATACGCATTTAAGCTACAATAGTGCCCTGTCTTCCCGGCGCTTATACGTGGAATGAAAGATCCGGCCTGATCTAACATCGCGCATCGGGATACGGCTGCACTAGACACATCTTCACCTCCTTGCATTGTCTTCTCGATAGACAGCGGAAGGCGTTCACCCCCGGCTTCGCATCCCTCGCTGGGCAAAAACAGTAAGTTCTTTTTATTCGATCATTCTTCTGTGTCGCGGTCCTCCATCCCGGCGACTTCTCACAGTCATCCGGGCCTTCCAAAGTTGCGTGTTCCCTGGATACCCGTCATCGTTCCCGTACAGTCGGAAGCACTCGTCTGTCGATAGTCAACGCTGTGCTCTGGATCTTACCCTTGGGTTCCTCGGTTCCGCCGCAGTCCTTTTCCCTCTAATATGTTCTCGTTTGCCTCTTGTTTCAGAGATGATGATGGAGACTCACCACCCCCTCTCCAGCAGGATTCTGTCGGACCTGGCAGCGCCCGCGAACACATCGTCCAACTTCTGAGCCCCTCTACCGACTCACTTCCTCGAAATCTAGCCTTCTTTCGCTCTGGAGGGACACGCCGGCGTCCGGTGTGTGTCACCCGTATACGCGCAAAGCTGGCTTCCGAGCAGCTGCCCAAGGCAACTCGTCGAGACCTCCGAGTATTCAAAAAACTGGCGGGCCCACGGGAGAACGCGAAGAGATTCCTTCGTCTGGGGACCTCTTCAAACCCCTCCTCGACGAATATCCCGATCCCTCGGACCACCCGTCGTCGCCCTGTCTCTGAGATTATCCTCCCCCCGAGCGATGAGCCCATGATATCCTCTACGGAAACTGGGGCCGGCCGGCTACGGTCCAGCTCGACGTCCACGGCATCTGGAGTCGCAGCACCGAGCGCGACACTGCTGGAGGGGTTAGGAAGCGCTACGTCTGATGTAGGCGCGTCCTTTCCTATCCTGCGGAGAGAGAAGATCGTCGCGACAGGAAATGGGATTTCCGTGGGGGTCGCATTAGCAGAGCCAGTCCTCTTCTTGCCAGGCTACGACCCAAACGATCCGAGTACGAAGAAATCGGCTATACTACGGGGACATCTCCACATCAAGACCACCAAGTCCGTGAAGGTGAAGAAGATCTCTGTCTGTTTCCGGGGACATGCTCAGACGGACTGGCCGGATGGTATGCTGCTCTATAGACTGCTCCTATCTGGATGACATCGCTAACGCAGGACTACAGGGATTCCGCCGAAGAAGGTGCATTTCCACGATAAGAAGGATTTGGTGACGCATGGCCTGGTTTACTTCAACCACGGTGATACTGCAATTATGAATAATGACTATGGGGCCCATTATTACAAACTGGCCAAAGTCGCCCCCTCCGTGACATCAAAAGAAGTCACTGCTACGACTCGGGAACTGTTCCTGAAAAGCGTGTCGTCGACATCAGTCAACAGCAATACTACCTCCAGGGAAGTCAAGCGGCTATCCCTGCAATCGAACCAGTCCCGCAGCTTCGGAAAGAATGACCCTCCGCATGGTGTGCCGGCTCAACCCCAACGCAACTACAGGCTTTTCCCACCTGGCGACTATGTTTACAACTTCGAGTTCCCGATCGATGGCTCTCTTCCGGAGACGATCAAAAGTGAACTGGGGTTTGTCCGATACGACCTGGAAGCCATTGTCGAACGATCAGGTGCATTCCGGCCCAACCTTCTTGGTACCATTGAGATCCCAGTAATTCGCACACCGGCAGAGGGATCTCTCGAACAGGTAGAGCCCATTGCTATCTCCCGAAATTGGGAGGATCAGCTGCATTATGATATCGTGATCTCGGGCAAATCCTTTCCTCTCGGGTCGCAGGTTCCTATTGCGTTCAAATTGACGCCATTGGCCAAGGTCGAATGCCACCGGATCAAGGTATATGTCACTGAGAATATTCAGCATTGGACTGCAGACAAGAGTGTCCATCGCTTCCAGCCCGCCAAGAAAGTGCTTCTCTTCGAGAAGAGAGCGGATTCTGCTAGTGTCAGCACTTACCCGGGGAGTAACATGCGTGTCACTGCTGGTGGCGGCATCCACTGGGACCATCGGGAAGCCGCTGCCCGTGGCGAGGAATTCATTGATCGGAACCGTACCAGCCTGTTGGGCGATCTAGCCAGCGATACAGGAGTTGGTCCGACGGAGATGGAGTTTAACGTGCAACTGCCTAGCTGCCATCAAATGAAGAGTCGGGACGAATCTCAGCGACTGCATTTCGACACCACGTATGAGAACATCCAAATCAATCACTGGATCAAGGTTCGTCATCCCTTCACGTTGTCCTCTCCGATTACTGACAGTATCCACAGATCGTGATGCGCCTCTCCAAGGTCGACGAGAAGGATCCCACCAAACGGAGGCATTTCGAGATCTCCATAGACTCTCCTTTCCATATCCTCTCATGCAAAGCCACGCAAGCCAATATATACCTTCCCGCATACTCGTCGCCCTCTTCGGATCCGTCCATTCCGATTGAAGAATTCGAATGTGGATGTCCTGGTGCACCCCTCATCAAGAAGGGCAGCTCATCTATTCAATTGCCAGGTCTTGATCGCAATGATAGCGGCTCGGGTTCCGAGTCCATCAGTGGACGAGGCAGCGGCCTTCCACGGAGCTTCACCTCCAGCTCAGGCGGCCTGGCTCGTCCTCAACAAGCCCATTTGGCTCACGAACCTAACGAACGTGATGCGCGCCCCATGCATCTCCTGCGGGCGCCATCGTTTGCGCCTCCTGCCTTTGAAGATCTGCCTCCACCGCCACCTCTTGTGACGCCGCCGCCTGAATATACCTCGATCGTTGGCGAAAACGATCGCGAAGCCGTCCTCGAGGATTATTTCCACCGGCTATCTTTCTACGAAGAACATGAGGATGATGACCGCGGGAGAGGGCGAGTCGACGTGCCACTCACTCCAGGAGGGCGCGTGAACCGCAGCATGGACGTTCCGCGCGAGTGGATTCGACTGGGTGACACGACCGTGCAGTGAGTGGGAGCACGACATAATACGAACGTTATGGCTATACGTTTTTTGGATTTACGAGATTATGATATACTTTAATATCGGGTTTCTGAGAAGACCATTATAGACTGGCGCTACTGGGTTTATTCTAGGGTTGATCATGGGCTCCGCAAATTGGTTCCAGGCATGGGAGGCTTGCGTTGGCTATTCATTATGCTGTGCTTTTGCATGTCTGAAGGGAACAGTTTCGGTTCCTGTCCGGGTCTTGGGCGGTGTTGGCGCTGGAGAAACAGACGGCGATGGCAGGAAAGGAAAAGAGGCAACAAGGATGCATGATTCCCCATTTGTTATTGCTCTGCAGAGCGCAGTTTGCATGTTGCATGATGTAAATAGAGCATGTCCATTACGGTACATCCGCACTAGATACCTATCCAGGTAGACTGCCTAACTCTTCCATTGATTTGTGATCCCTTGTGAAGCTGCTGTTTGCTCCCGACTATCGATCAATTGTAACTGCGACCAGCCCCGAGCCAGACATGAATGATCCATCCATGGCCCGTCCACGGAACAGAAAAGATGATAAGAGATAAGGCCGGCTCCTTCTCCGCATGGAACTGCCCAGGACGGCTAGCAGCGGCGCCCACTCTCCACTCGGCGGGGTCTCTTGTCCGTAGTCGTCCTCCGTCTCGCTCTCACCACCGAAGGGGATATAAACCAGGCATGGCTCGCTCTCTGTCCACATCTGCATCTGCATCTGCATCCATCCCACGGCCTCAACCCCGCCTTCTGCGTCGTGCTGTCCCACCTGACGACGTATCGCCTCACTTGCGCTTGGCTGAACCCCAGATTAGCCGATCCCGGTGCTGTAACCTGCGAATGCTGGTGATCTCAGAAGGATTGTCGTCCGACATTATTAGGAGAGATCTCCTCTTGTCCTTGAGCAAACACTCCCACGCGGCCGGCTTGATTGCTATCTGCTCCCGTCAGTCGCGCTATAAAAGGAAACGACGTCCCACGACCTGCAGCTGGAATAGGAGCTATATTGTGGAATAGAATCAGACAAGAGAAAACGCATCATTAAATCTCTCTCCACTCAAGTCTCTCGATCGATAGGTGCCATCTACAGGCTGCTAGAGTTCTTATTACTTCGCCTCTATCCCCATTCCTGAGCCTCCTTGCTCAGAGACCGGACATCGCCCGACAGCTATCCCATCCCATCCCATTGTCGAGTGCTCTCCGGAGCCAGCAGACTCATAATGGCCATCGAGATCGTTCCTCTTACCGAGGAAGATATTCCTGGCACCATAGAATGTATTCAAAAGGCGTTTGCAGACGACCCATACTTCAACTGGGTATTCGATTCTTCGAAGGTATGTATGTATAGGCGGTCGATCAGGAACGCCAGTGGTAATACAGTGGCCAGCTCCATGATGCGAACTGACCTCTCTTCCTCGGATATTACCTACCGTTGCATCGAACCAATCCTATAATGAAAGAGGGTTCAACGGGCTAAATCCAAAGCCAGGCCCTTTGCAAGATAAGCAAGCTAACATCTTTGCTCCTATCGTGGCGCGGTCGTTCATACCGACCTGCGATCTCTATGATTTGAGTATGTGCTGGAAATAGTTCAATAAGAAAAGAAACATCGGCTCCCTGAAGGCTCGCTGCCTCTGGGGAATCAACAATGCTCTGTTCTATGTCGCAAAAGAGACGCCGGATCAGAAAGATGAGGCCGTCGCTCCCTCCTCGCGTGTCCTGGGGGTATCTTGCTGGATGCCCCCGCAAGCCACGGATGTCCCCGAAAGCTGGTACTCGTGGTTCCAGTCGTGGGGCTTGTCCTTCCGTCAGCTGGTCAACAATGTGCGCTTCCTGGGCCGTGGTGGTCTAAATACCCGCCGCTACTGGATCTGGAAGGCTTGCCAGGAAGAGGCCCAAAAGGAGACATGGACGGATCCTAAAGGCTATTACTTCTGCAACATTGTGGCCGTCACCGCTGAGGCACAGGGGAAGGGAATCGGCAGGAAACTCTTCGAAGTGGTCACCAAACAAGCAGACGAAAAGGGTATGAAATGCTATCTCGAAAGCTCCAAGAGTACCCCGAATGTGGAGATCTACAGAAAGATGGGATTCGAGATGGTCAGAGAACTGGATTGCAAAGATGGAGAAGATGTGTGTAAGGTGAGTGTATTCGATGGCCATATCCCCAGTTTGCGGTCTTGTCGGACGTCTAACCCTCGTGGTAGCTGTATTGCATGGTTAGGGAACCAAAACAGGAGCCTTGAGCGATTCGTCTTTCTCGGTTATTGCGCGTCCGGTATTGGCAGTATAAACATCGAGCATTGGGAAGTACACTGGAGCTCAATTGGTATTTGGCATATGATGTCTCTCATTTTATGTCCTCTGCGTTCACGATGTGTTCTACTCCGTACATGATAACTAACGCTTTGAATTGGATTCGTTGACTTTTGTATATTTTGCTAATCCGATTGGCCAATGTTAACACTTCAGCCTTTTCAGCCTCATGTCCCAGCTATGAGACCAACAGAAATAAACCGTAATAAATAAATAGTATCTTGTTGTCGGCTCTGTCTCTCTGATAGGCCACCGATGGTCGTCCCAATTCGGATTTTCTTGTGAGCGGACCGCGCCGCGATCTAAAACAATGGTCCGACCACAACGCCTCCTTGACCCCGTAAAGTTTCAAACACAAGAGCAAGTCACCCATTGAAGCTATTCGTCTGCAACGATCCGAGAAGGATATGTGATCTGACGATCGCTGCAACATCGATGAACCATCGAGTGAAGCCGACCATGCTGAACTCTGGAAGACGAGCCTAGCCCATGATGCTCTGTCGGGGCCCCGATGTCTCGAACGCAACTCCCAGTCATAATTGCCCTGGATGCTGCTGCCAAGCGTGAATTTGTGGCTGAGATCCATCGAAAGAGAAGTCACTAGCGGCGCAGCTTTGCACTATTTGATTCTGGTGCACGAGACGTAAGAGATGAGCAGGCATGGATCTCTTCCAGGCACTTTATCGGAGGTAAGCTGACGAGAGCCCATCCATCTCGGCAGATCATGCTCCGTGCTTTCTGGACGAATCTCTGCTAATCCGTTTTTCGATCCAAAAGGGATGGAGTGGATGGCTCTGCAGTCGATTCAATACCTTATCCAGCTATAGTAGTGGCTCTATTACCCATATGATCTCCCGCAATCTGATGCTCTCCACTATCATGATCACTGCATGTCTGTATACGGATGTAGATCTTCTACATCTGAGTACGGACACTGCAGAATAAGGTTGTTCGTCCTTTTGGAACTCTGTATACTTCCCGTGCTGAGATATATCGTCTGCTACGAATCTTCACATCTAACAGGCCTCTTCAACGTCTCAGAAAGTCTTACCTGGCTGAGCTGTGACCTGTTCTCCTCTCGCGTTTTCCTGCCTTGCTCAATTCTAAGAATTACTTGAAATGGCAGGCAATCTAAAAGAATCCGCTAGTAGAGTCCAAGACTCCATCGACTCGTGCACGTCCTGCCAGCAAGTCTGGTGTCGTTTATGCTCCTCGGGACGCCGAGCCTCTAGGGCACACCTGAGACCCAGTCCTTTTCACTGATTGTTTGAGCACACAAGACTACCTACCTCCCCTGGTCTTGGCGGCATATCGTGTCTTTTGCCTCTAGATTCCTTCGTCTTTTTCTCTCTTGTCTTTTCTCTTCTTACGCGGTCTCCGGGTTAGGTTGTACATTCTAATTTCGTTTGTTGTTCGTTCTTTTATTTCTTCTGTTCTCAACTTGACAGCTGGTCTGTTTCTTTTCACGGGTGTTTGAGTTATTTCCTTTTCTTGTATTATTTTTCCGTTTTACTCTGTTGTACCTAAGCTAGGAAAGCCCCCTGTGGATGTCCTCAGTGCTATTCTTCATTTCTTGACTTTCGTTCAGCTTGGGCTCTATCGATTGGCGTTCAACCCGGATGCATAGTTTTACATAATGACTGAGCGATGTGTAACAAGGCGCGCGAGCGGGGATGTGTATACTCGCGACAAGAACGGACTGGAGCGACGAAGGGTGCCACAAGCAGGCTTGATTCGCCCAGTGTCAGGGATAGAGGATGAACTCGACAAACGCAGCGACGAGGAAAATGAGAGCTTTTTCGCCTACTTGGAGTCGAGGAAGAACATGCGCAGAAATTCTGGGCGTCGAGATATCGCAGGAGATAGCCGTCGAGCTTTGGCTAAGAGACATACACCAACTCCTACTCTTGCGCTGCCTACGGGGAGTCCTGGAATAGTCGGTGAGGATGAAGCGTTCGATGAGAAGGAAGATGTTGCGACGGAAAGTGAGTCGGGAAGTGAATCGGGAAGTGAGTCGGATGGTGAGAGCGTATCGTCAAGTGACGACGAAGAGGACGACGATGGACAACAGAAGAACTCATCAACCACTTCAAGCGCGACAGCATTTCCGCAGATCACTACTTTGCCTCCTGGAACTTCCACAATTTCATCAGCTGGTGGCATCCGTCCAATGCCCCATGGCTTCCCCAAGGGTCTGCAGAGCACACCTGAAAAGGTGGGACTGGTGGTCGGTTTGACAGGTTCGTTATTCTTCCCGTATGATATATGTACTGTATTTTAACAAGCTCTGTAGTTGGAAGCGCTGTGATTATCTTTATAATCGTATTTTTTGTTTTCCGTCGCAAGTATGGATCCAACTACCTACGGTCTCGTTTCACCACACGACCCTCGCACCGTTCTACCCCTTCGGGGCCGATAATGAACGAAAAGTCCTGGCCTGGAAACGAAAACGCCTCATGGAACGCTCCCGACGAGTTGAAAATGGCCCGTGATCGAGCCATGAATAAGTCCTCCGTGGCATCTGACTTGGAATCGAACCGCTCTGATAATCGACCCCCATCCCTCAAGAGCCGGCTCCTACGTGGACCGCTCACATCGAACCCATTGAGCCCATTGAGTCCCAAATTCTTCCTCAGACGAAGCTTAACAGCAAGGTCCAGCAGTGGAACAGACAACCTGACCGCAAGGCCTCTGCGGAGTCCTGCCGCCGCGGCCTTTGCAAATCGGAGCCACCTGTCGCTCGCTACCGAGTCGGACACACGCTCGCGTGACTCCAAGATCGATTACGAGATGGATTCGTTCGAAAAGGAGCTCTATGTCGAGCCTCTTCCCCCGCCTCCTAAGTTTCGCAAGCCAGGCGTGTCGTATTTCTCCTGGAGCACGGTGCCGACAACGCCGGGAACAGCCACCAGGAGCGTCCGGGACACACTGACGACACAGGACGGCGAACCACCTCGTTTCCGCACTATTAACAGTTGGGTGAATCAACAGTCCCGACGACGATCGTCGGTCTCGTACGCGCCACCACCCATCCCCGAAAGCAAAGCCGTCAGAGGTTACCCGCCGTATCCTCCTACGCCCCCGATCCCCCGCAGAGAGCCAGATACTCCAATGACCCCAAAGACACCCGGAAATGACCCAGGAACCCCAGCTAGGACTCAGCGTTCTACCATCCAGTCTTTCATGAGCAGATACAACCGCACCATGTCCTCGGCCACCACTTCCACTCTACCGATTTTCAGACAACACCCCGGAGAGGAAGTCAAAATCCCTCGCGCCCAGCGAATTCGCAGCTCAAGCTTGAGAAATGTCATTTAGTGGAGCCTTCTTGAATCCTTGATTAGTTCGCCTCCTTCAGTGTTAACCCGTATAGCCAGGAGCTATTTAGGATCCTGCCCTACTATCAAAGGGCCAGGGAGAGGCGATTTAGGGCTCAAGGTCCACCGGTGGAGGTAGTCTGCATTGTGTAAATTAACTATGTCCTATTTAACTATTACCCTATTACATACCACAGGATTAATTTTCCACTTCGGCTTCTCATTGGTAATAAGTCATCTATAGTGACAGCAGGTCAGCCGTACATGTCACCAGTCTCAGTAGTGACAAGGTTATATTGTATACAACATAGAGTTCTAGACTAAAAGTAGTCAAGACATGCATGCGCAACCATGACTCGACAGGAACCAAGACTGAACAACGAACGGACTCACACATAACGAATACCTACCAGTAGACTAGATGGTACCGTATAAGCCGGGCATAGGTAGGTTCGTCCCAACTATGGTATTCTGAATCACCCAATCAGTCTGTGGATCAATACGAGATTGCTCTATCCCCCGCACAACATAATACTATGGTTAGTTGTACGGGGTGTGTTGTCCCTGTTTCTTTCGATTGAGGACTCGGGACTAGAGAGACTATGTATCCCTTGATCAAAATCGAGAGTTCTGCTCTAGATCTCTAGAATTACAATGAATACAAGTTCCAATCTAAATATCTACGATTTGTTTATCAAGATTGCTTTGCTTTTCGTCTGATGTTTCAATACCAGTAACCTACGGCGGCCTATGCCAAAGCCGTAGGAAGGGGGATTGAGCACCCATGACTAAGCAGCTCCGAAGACACATGATTGTATATAGAATTGGACTTCATATAGTGGATTATATATATGAAAATAGAGCTATTTATAACTATGAGTCCCCGGCACGGCTCGTGGCAGAGCGGCTAGAGCTAATAGAGCAAGCAGGCAGGCAAGCAGACAGGCAAGTAGGTAGGCAGGTAAGCAGTAGGATGTCAAGTAAATAAGGGGGTTAATTTGATTGAAGGGGATGCAAAGCTCTATAGGAGGAAATGTGGAGGAGTTTTTTGATTTCTTAATAGAGAAGGCGGTCAGAATCACCAACACGTGATAATAGAAAGAAAAGGAACCAATAAAAAAAAGTCATGTGATATCAGTCGTAGATAGGCCAATAGGAGGAGGAGGGTAAAAGTGGAGCCCAAAAAAGGTCGGATAGATTGAATGTTTCGCTAGCGCTCAGCAATTATTATGATTCACATGTGCGAATCAGCCCGTGGGGTGGTTCCTCCCCGGGCCGAACCGTACATAAGTACCTCCGGCTTTCTGCGAGTGGCTCCCCGTTTGGGTCAGAAAAGATGGGACGAACGGCACCCACACCCACACCCCGGCTCAGGGTCCTGCAATGACTTGCCGAGCTTGCCAGCTAAGCGCTGCAAAGCTGCAGGGTACGCCGTATATGGTCCCGGACGTATGGATTATCGATTTAGGAATGGTTCCTTGCGCGGTTTGGCTGGGCAGTGCGCTTGAACACAGTGATTGACCGGATGACTTACTGGACTCGGTGCTGAAGACGCTGGGACGGGGAACGGGGAACCGTCAAGCGCAGAGTTTCTTCAGCGCAGGGTATCCGTGCGTGCTCTAGAGTATGCATTCTACTCTATGAATCATTCTGGAGTCTGGAACGGTGGCACTGATCCCCTCCAATGGTGCCAGAGTCTGCCAATGAGACCAGAGCTGTGGCTGGCTCGCAACGTTCTGACAGCCAGGTGGAGCGACGATAAGGACCCAGAGTGGACCAAGGGCCCTCAAAATGCTTTCAACGGAACCCAAATAGAGTAGCTCTGCTGGCAGCTAGTTTCCCCAGGCGGCCCACAGGGAGGACATGCCAAATGTCAACGTGCAACGGGAGCTCCGCGCGAGAGAAAAATGGACGTACCGTATCGCTGATATGAGTTCCCCTGTCTTGGACTCGGTCCAGGGTTTGCCCAGCAGTATCCATCCGACTGTTTGACATCAGTATTTGACTGGAATAATTGAAACCGTCTGACCATGGCAAGTACCACAGCGCCGGAAACTCCTTTTCGAGTGGTCATCGTCGGTGCCGGTCTCGCCGGCCTCGCTGCGTCGCACTGTCTCCAGCGGGCAGGCATTGACCATGTGGTACTGGAGAAACGAACAGATATCGCGCCACAGCTCGGTGCCAGTATTGCCATCTTCCCCAATGGCGCACGGATCTTGCATCAGATTGGGTGCCTCAGAGCCTTAGAAGAATCATGTGTGCCATTGAATCGGTGGTGGTCGCGCGGTCCTGATGGAAAGGCTATTATCAATAGTTCCTTTTTTGCTTTCGTGAAGGAAAAGTGAGTCTGCATCTTTCTCTTTCATGTTCGAAGTGACAGGACGCACATGAGCTGGACAAGAGAAATGAGTATAAGCTGATTGTCCACGTGATACTCTCACCAGTCATGGTCAGGATATCCTGTTGCTGGAAAGACGTCAGCTTCTGCAGACCCTGTATGACTATCTGCCAGATAAGAGCAGACTCAGAGTGGGCTGTGAAGTGAAGACCATTAAGCAGGACAAGGATGGCGTCGAAGTTATTCTGGCAGATGGAACGGTTGAAAAGGGCGACATAGTGCTGGGCGCTGACGGAGTACGGAGCCCAGTACGCAGTATGATGTGGGAGCATGCCAACAGGAAAACTCCTGGATTGATCACAGCGGAAGAGAAAAGAAAGAGTATGCATATTTGCGAACCAACATTGTTTTTTTGTTTGTTCTTCTGGCTGATAATAGCGAACCAGGTATGAAAACCAGCTTTAAGGTACTGCTGGGCATGGGACCTCCAGCTTCTGAAGTAGGAGAGAGGGACATGACTATATGCAGTGACTCGAGATTTGTCTTGACGACAGTATCTCAACCTAACCATCTATTCTTCTGCGTGTACCAGAAGCTGGATAAAGACCTATTCTGGCCGAGACAACCGAGGTACACAGCAGAAGAGATGGAAGCTCTTGCGGAAAGCGTTGCAGATCATCCTGTCTCAGATACCATTGTATTCGGAGAGCTTTGGAAAAAGCGTCACCGCGCGACACTAATCAACCTAGAGGAAGGCGTTCTGCAGCATTGGCATCATGATCGGATTGCCCTGGTTGGGGACTCAGTGCACAAGGTATCCAATTCATTCCGTACTTATTCACACTTTGAGACATCATACTGATAAGTGCTCGGTCTGCGTAGATGTTACCAAATATCGGCCTTGGAGGTAACATGGCACTCGAGTCTGTCGTCGTGCTCTGTAACCATCTTCACGCGATGCTGGTGTCTCAGCAAGGCAAGAAGCCTGACTTGGGGACACTCAACGAGACCCTTGCAGCCTACCAGGAGGAACGCATGCCACGCGTTCTCCAAATCACAGCCTTTTCGACTCAAGTGGCCGAAGGACAAGCTTGGGTGACGCCACTCCATAAGTTCTCTACCAAATGGCTACTTCCTTTGCTGAAAGATCGCGCACTCGCTGATATGATCGCGGATCTCATGCACGGCGCCCCAAAGCTTGCATATGTCGATAGCAGCGGGTTTGGAAAAGGGACTGTGCAGTGGGACGATGAGAAGGAGGAGAAGGAGAAAGATGTAACCGGTAAGAGTTCGCTTCAGTGGGCCACCAGAATTGCCGCACTAGTAGGCATGGTTGCTGTTGGCACCACTCAGTTTCATCGTGTCCGCTCTCTCCTTGGGGTTAGATAGATTTCTGGATCTGTGAACTCTTCGCGTATGTTCCTCCCTGGGTACTTGTTGTATCGCTGGATGGAAGGCAAATGTCTCTTCAATACGAAGCACTCGCAACAGATATCAGCGTATATTCTCTATATATCTACAAAGCTATGAATAATATTCATGTTATAAATAAATCATAATCTAATTATTTGCAGTCATTTCGTTTGGAGTGAAGGAAACATGTTTCACAGTGAATATTAATGCTTCACTGGCCTCTCTTCATCTCCTCTCCACCTTCTCCTCTCCACTTCTTTTCCTCACTGCCATACCGCTAGAGATTCTTGAAGAACACTGTGAGTGACCCAGGTAAAAACCTTCAACAGTAAGTAACCCACGCCCCCGGCGACGATGAGCTTTGAAACTCTCTCTATAAGATATAAAGAAGTCCTTCTCAGCGCTCGCGAGGTTTGATGCAGATCAGACGCAATTTAAGGGCACTGACGTGATATTAAGACTGAGAAATATCTCAGATCATTTAGCGAACAAATATCAAACATTAAAGCTAATCAATACGAGACCTCTTCTAGACGCAAACAAGAATATAAAGTAAATTCTCTGTTCTACCACCGCGGAAGTTACAATTTCGATAATAACAGCGTTTTAACGAGACAGGCCTTTCCACAGGAATGGACGCCGACAATCCTCTCCCGCAGGATAGCGGAGGCGGTCGTACCTCAGGTTTGATCCACCTTGTTCATTTAGAAGCCAACGACTCGATACGGGAATAATAAATACTAAGCTTTGATTTGAAATAGATATGGAAACAATCACTTCTTCCCACGAGCATAATCTCGGTAGGTTGTACTTATAATAGTTTCAAATCAATAGTGTGATACAAAGGTTACAGATATTAACAGCGGAGTTAAAATAGGGACTGAAGTCGCGAGCGTTAATCAAGAGCATAGCGACGATAATTCAAGTAAGTTATACTCATATTCATTCCGAGCCAATTGGCTCGAAACGAAATATCCTGTGCATTATTTATTACAGCAGGAGTTAGCTACTGATTGCTTTTCCAAATAGATGCCGTAGTCATATCGAACTCCACCGAGACAATTCCACATCCACCGCGTCTACCACAGCAGCTACACGTCTGGAACGAATCATTCCCAGACATAGACTCTATGCTAAACAGATTGGAACAATGGCAGAAAGGAGAAGCTCCTGATGCTTTTGAACAAATGTTTATTGATGCAGGATATGCGCTGAATGGCTTCACTGACATAGTTGGCGACGTCGTCGATATTTACCGTGCCAGAATGTACGAGATTTCCAAAGCCATGCCCGATGTTCAAAGGTTTCACCAAAGCCCGGTGTGGATCGACAACTTTAAGCCTTATGAGAAGGCATATAATGATGTTCACGTCCGCAACAATTTGAAGCGGATAGATAAGGCTGAACAAAAAGTGCGTCAGTACTGGGGGGAGCTGGGGATGAAGATCTTTCATTTCCATTCGTCACAAGGTTATCAACGTTGCTTGGGTCGCCTTGTGCATAAGGTCTCCAGCATCGATCAAGCTCTCCAATGGCTGAACCTGGCCGTCTATTTTCGTATTACTCGGGGTGGACGGGGTCATAAAATATCGTTGAAAATTAGGCCCGTCGACGTTGAAACGGTTCTGTCCTGGATCCGCAACAATTCAGACCGTAACTACACTCATCCACCCAATACCGGTTGGCAAACAAATGTGGATGGAAATGGCCGATCTAGAGAGGTTTGGGTTCGTCCTGCTGAACCACGCCAGTTGAATGCTGGCGAGCTCGGCAAAGCTAGGGTGAAATATACAGCGGATGGATTCCTGGAATATGGTGGGTATCTGTTCTTGTCTTGAAATATCTAGAAAGTTAATTGGCTTTTATTTTCAGGGACCGGGTCTGCACCGCTTCCAGCTCCATTTACACCTAGACGACCAGAATCCAGTGAGCCGCTTCTCAGTTCACCCTTGACTGTTCGATCCCATCCAGCAAATACTGGAACGCCAACTCCTCATGGGCAAGAGTGTCTTGAAGATGTCTTTAGTGACCCACCCAATCCATCGCTTTCGTCAACAGAGAAGCTCACTGTCTCTGAGCGCATGGCTCGGGATAAGGCAGCTATTACGATTCAGCGTATGCTGAAAGGGTATATGGTTCGATTGCGATATCGACCAATTATTCGTACTTTGAAACAAGCCTTGCTTCTTATCACGCCTCACTGCAAAGGATATGTGGCTCGAGTACAATACCAGAAACTTCGTGCCCTGAGACAGAGGAAAATAGTTGATCAGTCCGACAACTATACGCAGCCTGGGAATGATACGCAGCCTGGGAATGATACGCAGCCTGGCGATGATACGCAGCCTGGCAACAATGGCAAACCCAATCAGTCCGAGCCAGTGGCTCGAAACAAAAAGACTACCTTGTGCACATGTGCTACCCTTTTTGGAGATCGGGTAGGTCTGGAAATACCAAGAATTGAAAATGCAAGAGCAAGACACAGAGCTTCCCTTATACATGCTGTCGATACTCTTGATAGACATAAAGATCAGTTCCAAAATGCATCGGAACCAATCATGTGCGAAAAGCATTGTACAAAAATAGCAAGCATTTTGGGTTTGCAGAAGGTCCATAGACATCGTGAGATGTTTGCCATCTTGAAGACTCTAGCACCGCATGCATCTGATGTTGCATCTTGGGAGCAAAACAAAGCTCACAGAGACCTTTGGAGGTTCTTCAAGGACGTTCCACGTCCTCTGCGACGGGTTAACTCGCTTACTCCCTGCCGGTTCAACGTACGAGATAAGTTAGAAAATGAAGTTGAAATTGAACCAAAGCTATTCGACATTGTTCTTCAAGAAATCATTCAGTCAAATTATACTTATGAGAATAGCTATCAACGAATTTCTGACCGTTTGGAAGAAACTGGGTTTTTCGATTTGGGTAACATTTTCAAACATTGGTTTTATCCAGACTTTTACCAGGGTCGGAGCCTTGCGGAGATGGCTGCAGAGGAAATTCGGCTCTACAAATATCATACCTCGACTCAATATTGGGGTAGATCTCCATCTCGCAATACTATGCAACTCGGGATCTTTCAACAATTGATGTATCAGGATCCGGTTTGGTATCTTCTTAATGTGTGTCTGCGCGAAGACCACCCCCTACAATTGCTTGCATATCCGCAGCCAGTATTTTCTGTCGATTCGGAAGACATAACTGAGAAAACAAACACGTACCATGTCCCTGGTTCGCTAGTGGAATGGGCCGCAGTTGAAGAGTCAATCCAAGTGCCGGAAATCCATGCAATTGTCCCTTTGACAATCGAGAACGATAGCTCCTGTGATCAGATCATCGCTGGCCTTCCCATTTCCAATCAGAACCTTCGTCGTTTTGTTCGGATTTATGATGAGGTGTTGCAAAATCAGCGCCAGGAGCATTTGAAAGAACGGACTCCATATGATCTTGATGCTGATCTGGCCAACTGCACGATTACATTGATGAAGGAGCGCTACCCAGATTGCAATATTGGGCCAATTGTCGCGCCCATGCGACTTCAGGGAGCCATAAGAATCGCGAAACCATATCTGCCTATATCTCATCATGGAACTGATATACGGAAAGCTTTCAATATTGCTCTCGTCGCGATTGATCCAAAAAAACCGGAATTTCTTGAGACCAACATGCCTGTAAAAACGCTTCGCGATCATCTGAAGTATTTTACTTTCCCTTCGAATGGTCCTTTTGGAGAGTCAAGACCACGCATGCCAGCAAAAGCTCAGGCATGGCACCTAACTCAGTCATTTCGGGGCATTTCTGCGCTGACGGATGCCATTATGGGTGCTAAATTGTTTGATAGTGCCGCGGTTGTTTCGGATCAACAGATCCTTTTAGGTCCTGACCGCAAGCGAGCTAATAACTGGATCACATGTTGGAGACAAGCTGCCAAACAGAGAGCCTTGATGATGTGGTTAAGACTCGAAGCAGAGGAACCGATCACCTACGAAGATGTGTCTTTTTTTGAATCTGAACACAAGGATGGCCCCTATCCAAGTAGTGAAGAGGATTTGAAACTCACGGATGAGTCCAGTGAAGATGAATTAGATCCTGAGCCGGCTCCTAGTGCCAACGCTCAGACAATTCTTGCTTTCCCAAGAGATTCTTCTTCCTCGGAAGAGGTAAGCGATGGCGATGAAAATGACGAGAATGAAAACAGTGACGAGGAAGGCGATTTGGACCCTGGCAACCAACACACTGTCTCCAACTTGAATCCTTATGTGGAAGATGAAGCCGAGGAAGAACCCTCAAATGATAGTCTCATCGATGAAGTAGAAGACGAGCTAGCAGGTGATACCACCAAACAGTCCCGCAAACGCAGACGTCCGATCCAAGGAACACGTCCAACGAAAACAGTGCGCTTTGAATAAGCCTTTCATTTCTACTGTGATTGGATCTTATTTTCTTTCGGGCCATGGCTCGAAACAATTAGCTACTGTTCTCAAAAAAAGAAGAAAAAAGGGAAAGGGAAAAGGGAAACTTCAGAAGCAAATAAAGATATTTCCACTAAAAGAAAGGAAGCATATACTAGGATGAAGTGTGACATTCTAGAGCTATCTGAAAACTAACGCTACAAAATTGTATTCAGATAGTATCTTTAACATTCAAATCAATCTGAAATAACATTGAGCTTTGGAATATATTGCTATCAGAATTGCCGCACTGGTAAGTATGGTTGCTGTCGGCACCAACCAGTACGGCCGTGTCCGCCCTCTCCTGGGGAGTAGATAGTATTCTGGGACCGTGAACTCTTCGCATATATTCATTTCTAGGTACTGGCTGTATCATGTCGTGGAAGGCAATGTTTAACTCTTTAGCAAGCAATCGCTCCTTCCCTTTGGGTAGCTGCCTGTCCACTTGCTTCCATCCCACTAATATCACAATTTTTACTCATCTTTTCTGCTATAAGCTTGCCACGGACAATATTTCTTGAGTTTGCCGTAAGCCTCATCTCAGTTATCACCAGGAGAGGTGGCTGTCACAATGTCAACTAGAGATGTCGTAAGCAAGAAAAGGCCGGCACTCGAAGAGACCGGCGGGACGCAGAAAAAGTCTATGACTAATGCGAACCGTAAAGAAATGGTAGAGTCCATTTTGTATCTCCGACTATTTGCATGAAAGATTCAATTAATATATTTTTTACCATAGAATTACTCGCATATTGTATATCATAGTTCTGCTGAAGAGAAAGAGAACCCGCGTGACGCCTGTGTGGCCAAGATGATCGAGGAAGCGCCCTCGCTCCAATATGATGCTGAGTCGAAAACAGCTGCTAACGAAGGTGGCTTCAGCCTTCTTGAGGAAATGCGTCACATGCGTGTAGAGATGGCAAGGATGAATAACAAGATCATGGAACTCGAATCCCACTGCCAAAAACTCGAATCCCATCGCCAGAGCCATCTCGATGTCCGCCAGAGAGCCATTTCGATATGGGTCCGAGATGCACTTCAGAAACACACAGAGGGCCGGAAGGAGGATATAAGTAGACTAAATAAGGATGTTATACACGGCGGTGATGTGCGGTCTGATGCCATGGTAGTGACTGAGCGCTACAAGAAGAACAGTACCGAATGGCAATCTTTCCGTATGCTATATGGCCTCACCCCAGACGAGATGAATGACCTTGGTATTTTCTACAAGCTCCTTTGATGCGTTTCATTGCTAATATGTTCCAGACGAAGAGAAATGCTGTAAATCCCTGCAAGCATTGAACAGAGCAGCCTCTGTTCTATTCAAGAATGCTAGGACAAGCCTTCCTGAAGCAATTGGGAAGCAACGGGAGAACCTTGTCGCTCTACTGCTAGAGAAAAGATATGAAGAGGCAGAGAAGATGAGCAGCACCTCTTTTCATGGGAACGAGCCGTCTGTCGCTGAAAAGTAATTCTAGCCTTGCCATATGTATGCGTGCTCACGCAGTCAAGGTTTGAATGTTCCATAGCTAATATAGAATATTATATTTATACTCTGATAGATAATAAAAGAGAAGACATCCAGAAGCTCTATAGTTGTAATCTTTTTTCTCAATATGTTGCGCTAGTATGTAGTCCGTACGGCATTTTTCTTGATGCTCAGTCTCGATCTCATCAATTCGACGTCAAGGAGGAATTGAGTCTGTTTCAGAATACGAGAAACAATGCGGGGGCCACTAAGCTCCGCTAGTTCAGGAGATCCTCTGGTGGAACACCAGGAAAGATTCGTAAGGAAGCCCTATCTAACTGTTCAATGACCTGGCTTGCTGAAGTAGCTGTCAATAATCCTGTGTTATGAAACTTTGGATGTAACGACGTTCTAATGGGACCGGTTGATCCGCAGATAAGGGTGATTGGGTGCTCTGTATAGTTACAACATGCAACGTGAAGTTCGACTCACGATCATCTTCAGGAACAGTTACGATTGCGAAGTAGCTATCAATGTTAGCATAGTGAGGAAATGATGCTGCGAGGACCACGCCCCACATGCGACGTAAACTAGGGTTTCCATCACCACATGGATGGAACAACCCGTTGGAATACGGAGTAACGAGAGTATGGATACGTATGGATACTGTGTAATAGACTATTAGACACGTCATATGCATTATTATAATATTCAGGGGACAAGAATGCGACCCCTGACCCAAAATGGAACGCGAAATGCAGCTAGGAGTGGAAATAGTATCCTTCTGGTACAACGTATGGTTATTGGAGACTTTATTCACGTGCACGGGGAAACAGAAAAAACTACCATGTATCTGTTTTCAGGAAATTATAAGTCGTTTTCTGAGTCTAGGATAGTGATCAGATAACTCTAGGATTCACATGAAATCCGACGCGAAACAGACAAGTATATCCTGACGGCAGTATACACAGCAGATCAGGAAGTTATGCGTGATAATAACAGCTAACTGGGCCTTCTCAATATTGTCGGGGTAAAATTGGGGTAATATATTGGAGTAATATCGTTGGAGTAGGTTTATGGGCAACGGATACCTCGTTTAATCGTATTACCCTCTTCCTGATCCCGTAAAGGGGAAGTTCAGACCGAGGAGCCAACCACACAAGACGTGACATTTTAGTAACAGCCTTACGAGTTACTTACCTCTGTTGACTTGTTTTCCTCCCTCAGACAAGGGATAATTTGCTATGGACATAGTTAAATATATTAGTAGTCAATGCGGGCGTCGCGGAACTATGTAGGGTATGCAGATCTCTCCAAAGCGGCTGAGATAGTCAATATGTAGCAGTTCTCTCCACGTACTCGAAAGTATAACGGGAGACGGAGTAATCTGATTACGACGAAAAAGGCGTTTGAGTTGTCCACTATTGAACTTAACTCGCAAGCCAAAAGTTAGCAAAGCTGGGCAAGGAAACTTACTAAGTGACCCGAGAGCGCAAACTTGAATCTTGGTCGAACCATCCACTTTATTTCCCAGATACCAGATAGCCCCGACAGAAATGGCTGGACCTTTGCTCTGGATCGCGAGCAAGTTAAGCCCCTGTTCTCGTGCCTGATAAAGTGGCTGTCAGTCAACGCATTTATCTAGGGTACTCCGTAGTGTTCTGGACCGTTCCGGAGCACAGTAATCGAGGTATCTACGCCGCTATCTGCCCCAGTGCCGCGTTCCCCTTATATCTGCAAGCATGAAAACCTAGGAGCAAGTCCGATTCCCTGATGCAACCATCATGTGGTCAGTCCAACGTGCAACACGAAGAAGGGGTCGAAGTATTTCACGAAACTAAAAGGAATAACGATAATAACGCAAAGCTGTAACAGATCCTTCCAGAAAACATGTGGAATCACTCGTGGCGCGACGGGAGATATTAGCGGCGTCTTCTGAGGGCTAGGCTGCAGAGTCGCAGATGCGATGGTCATACAGGATACTAGTTAGAGCAGTAGTACCTAGCATCGATTTGAACGTGCATCTTGCGAGGGAATCTCATCCACGATCGGCGCAGATGCCATTTTAGAGCGTACAGCGGGTCCACTCGAATTGCCCGATCAATGAAAGAAATAAAAAGTCAAAATAGCGGACCAAGGCTGAAAAGGAAAAGGGTCGTCAATCGGGCATCTTCCGTACGGAGCACAAGCAATCGATGACGACCAGCTGGCAGCATCTCATGCCCAACTATGAACAGTGTAGGCACCGTACTCCCAATACGTGGGACGTTGGGATCGTATCAAAGGATATGCACATACCAGAGCACACTGATGACTACGTCAACATAGTGCAGACGCAGCCAAATTTCGCCTAGTTTAACTTTCGTAGATCCCATGTCGCAAAGATCCTTTCCTCGACCAGCGTGTGTCTATGGTGTTCCGTACGGAATACAGCTGGCCATATATTGTTTCAAAATCTATGCGCAGCATTAGCCAATGGTTCAACGAAACGCAATGTCTAAGTATCAGACTAGCCTAGGCGTTCAGACTAAATTGGCAAAGGACACGAGCATCTACACTCCGTATAGCCTGGCCGAGATTTCACGACAAGGGATGGCATAAACAGACAGTTTCGCATGCCGCAGTTGGGCGCTAAACATACAGAGTGCAAAGAGTCACCATTATAACCGGTATGGGAGTCAGTGGACAAGGCTTCTAAACTTCGGGTTTTGAAACCTGCCGGCAACTCACTAGGTGTTTGCAGCGTAGTGCGACGCAGGGAAAGAGGTCATTATCAGGCTTCCCTGGCGGTCATTCACAGGCGCTTGCCACAGGTGACGAGGGAGGGGAACTTGGATAATGGATATACGATTGTTGAGTGGCAGCAGGGGTCGTCGGACTATTGGAGAAAGGCATTGGATGAAAAGCGCGATATGCCGTCCGGTCGAGGTTGCATTTCTTCGGACTAGGATTTGCAGAACGCGCACCGTGCAGTTGCCCTAGAAATCTTGTGGATATGTTGATTTGCGGTTCCTGGGCTCTGAACAGCAAAGCCCTGGCATGAATATCTGGCGGTGACGGCATAAGCCGGGTCGGGCATGCCCAACTACTGAAGCCAACCAAACAGATGTACTAGACAACCCTCCGAAAAATAGCGGTAAAATGATCAGCCAACCGGGCACTATAAAGCCGAGACCTCTGTAGATTATCCGTGGGATGAGAAACGTGCTAGAAGCCCCTCATTTTAGACCCATCCCCATGCGTTTTCCTGTTGTATTGTACGGAGTACGGAGTAGGGATTTCTTCCCATGGCGGGGGTCCGATGTCATCTCTATCGTGGTGATGCAACTTGTTCGACAGATCGGCATACTAGTACCAGAATGTGCCCGTATTGTGTGGTACGTATATTCGTGTTCAGTGTGTGCACAAGATTTGTTGCTATGACTAGACATGCCATCAATGTTGGTAGACGCCGAGGGTTCTCGAAGCTGCTAATTTTCTTCCTTCTGAACCTCCACAAGTAATATACATGGAGACAGTTAGTAATTGAGAGTTCGCAGCACCAGGGTGAAGACAAGTATAGACGATAAAGCCTAGACAGATCTTGCTTACATATGATACTTTGATATAAAGCGTAAGCTGCAGCTATTCATACACGTCGTTATCCGAAACTACAGATGGTGAAAGTCAATCCATCTGTGGTTACAGGAAAGTCGCAATGCATGTTGCGTGCGCGATGCCATATGATTGAACAATAAAAATTGTGATAGCAGTTGCAGCATCATAATAGCTTCGTTTCCTTATGCATCCAACCCTGGAAAACAGTGGGATTGACTATCGAAATATAACAAGAAAATGGCTATAAGATCTGCAGCACATTGCTACTTCCGTTGGCCGTTCGAGTGTACATCGGTTCGTTTGAAGCACTCCACGCGGTCAGTGCTGCAGTCTTAATAGCGTTGAAGTTTTGTGTGGGGATTGCAGAAATATTATGTTTCCCTGAGGAGCGATATGTTGATTTATAATGATATCGTACTCTCATGGCTAAGGAGGACCGATCCGCAATATCGAGGGGCCTCGTAGAGAGAGAGAGAGAGAGAGAGAGAGAGAGAGAGAGAGAGAG
>JAPVCB010000039.1:368246-390205 GCA_029606185.1 Paecilomyces formosus
TCGAGGCCAATAAAGAAGTATTTGGGAGCTTTACTTCATTCCCCTGGGGAAGTAATTGGCATAGACTTGAAAATAGTGATCCCATGAAATCTAAACTGGGAACCCGGCATCGTGCGACCCGTTTAGTATCTCTACTTCCTGCTAAACGATCGTTTGCCGTGCTGCATTAGAACAGAGAGGTGTTTCGACGGACCAGATGAGATGCTACCGACATGACGGCTGCCAAGAGAACAAGTCGGATAGAACGCATCGGTTTCGGCCCCGAGGGATTTGACACAAGGTAGATCGGTCGCAAACAAAATTGTAAGCAAAGTAAGTGCACTTGCAATCTATGATTTCGAGAATAGAAGTCAAGCCATAACCGACACCAGAACACCCCGGAAGGAAAGGAGATTAGCTGACTAGCATAGACCACAGAGCAAGAGCTCCGCGGTTGGCACAAGCAGCTTTGAAAATCATTGTCGAAAATTGACTTAACGCTGTCGTCTTTTTGGGTATCAGGTTTCAAAAGTGAGATTGGAGTGGGCAGAACGCCGTACCAAAGTCAAACTTGCTATCCACATCTTGCCGCCAGGAAGGGCGCGCAGGCAAAATGGATCAGCGAGAGCATATGCGACACTTGCCCACGACAACAATGAATCTATCGTGTGGACTGTCGGAGCATCGAGCTTCTTTGGACCCATCAAGAGAGGTGCGAAAGAAGTGAGAAGATGGATCGCGGCATGAACTATATATATAAAAATTTTTGAAATAGTTGCACATTTTGGAAAGCGTCATGCCACTGTTGAATGCCGATATAGATTTTCACAGCAGGAAGGCGAATGCCCCCATAAGTTGGGACTGGGTGATGACGCTGATTTGATTGTCGCCCAGAAAGATGAAGCCAAGAATACGACGTCGTTCGAAACTGTCTTGCTGTCTTTCGATGGCAGAATGAAGGTAACTCGAAATGCCCCCAATGACAAAAATAGCCTCTCTGAGGTATGTTTCCTTGTAGGTGGAGAGTTTTCTTGTATGGTCTCAGAGTAGGTCGCGCGGTGGCTTCGCTGAGCTCTCAGCCAATGATTGTATTTTATCACAAGAGATAAATGAAGGAGGAAAGAAGAGTACATCATAAGATTGTCCATACACGCCGTTCATGAAGCAGGATATATACGTAGTCTTGTGTGGCTCTTTTTCGGCACGTAGGTCGAAAAGCGGGTCTTGCATCAACTCGATCTAGACTGGATGGCAGAGCAGCCATCAAAAGACCTCGAGATTCTAGTAGTGAGGCGGTGATCTAGGACTAAAGATGTTTCACAAGGTTCCCACCTGCTCGCGTCCGGATCAATGGGAGATCGACATCGGTGCTAGTAGCCGTTGATGCTTCATCATTCGCACGTGGCGCTAACCAGGACCTTCATGCATATATAAATGCCAGGATATTATGATCCCTGAAGAGAGCAACTGTCATAGCCGGAGACAAAAGGTAATGAGGGTCCGTTTGGGGACTGCAGACTGGCGCTAGAGCAGAATGCCAATCCCAAAATGAAGATCTGTTTGGTAGCAGCCGGATTGACTATGACAATGCAACAGGGGTGTTGATATCGGCGAGAAATCACGGCAACTGAACTGCTAAGCTGCAGAAAAAAAAATCATGCAGTCACGATTTTGACCTTAAATATGTATCAGTACTCCGAACTCAGAAGTCGGAATCGGTTCTGGAGAAGATATTGAGTTCCTGCTAGAGGCGCCCGACACGTGTGGAAAGAAAGCCTATCCTCCTAAGCCCACATTACAGAGGTATGCATTACCAAAGAGATGCCAAAGTACTGCACCGTAAACCCCATCCGATATTGGATAAGCTGAGTGAGGGTTCCAGAGCATTTAGATCTGCTCGACCGAATCAATTGATGTTAGCGATTGGTGAAGTCACTATCTGCTATGCAGGGCTGCGGAACGGGGTCCCGGAGCATGGCCCGCTATCGTTGTTAAGGGGCTTAGTTCGGAGAAATTTGTTCGCACAGACACTTTCACGGGGTCGTCTGAATATTCAGGACTCCTAAGGCGATCATGTTTTGACTTTGCAATACGGAGTGAAGGTTGGTACGACCCCAATCTAGGGTATTTGACTCCGCTATGGCTTGAAAATCAGATATGGCTCCGAACCTTGCGTGCAGAATGGATGGTCCCCGAAAATCTCTACTCCGTAGTAGACGTAATAAACTACCTTAATTGGACAGGCTTTGTGGACAAATTTTCCATTCAAAGGCAGTTTTGCGACTACTCGACCAGCAGAGCATACACTGCAACGACTAGGCCTTCACAGGAGACCAAACAGAGAGCCGAAGTCGGAAGGCGTGGTATCTTTCACGATTATTAGCGACGCTTGGCCAGTAGTGTGCGCGCGCAGTAAGCGATGCTGGTTCTGATTCTGTCAAGACATGCATCATGGATCATTGTCCAGAAGATTCCGTGTCCGTTAGCTGTGAATGATCGGGCCAGGCATTACGGAGTAAAAGATGGGTCATCCATCAAGGTGATTGACAAGCGTTGCCCACTTCTGCAAAAGCTCAAACCATGCGGGAGAAGAAGCGACAACAAAAAAGACTAAAGTATAAGCGCCCTTCGAATGATGACCATCGGCCATCCGGAGCCTTACCGGAGACTATCGACCATGGCTGCATATCGAACGGCCGCAGACTGCTCTAGTCAATGTGAGATGAACGGCAAGCCGGGAAGACCCTAGAAAGCTTGAGGTTAAGGTTGGTTACCCTAGTGGTTGGTTGCGGAGCGTCAGCAAGCTGCATGTCGGGGAGGAACGGACACCAAGTAGTCAGATCATCTCTTCCCATCATTAACTATGGTATTGCTTCTCTTGTGTGTGTGGTCGGGTATGGTTAGTCTCGTCTTGCGATGTTCGAACACGAGTGACAGCATTCGCGGAGGGAAGACTCTGACGCCATCTAGGAAAGCTAGATGGAGCGCCAAACTGAAGAAGGATAGAGTAATGCACTTCGAGATACTCTGGCTCTGCAGGGAAGAAGGAGCATCGCAATAAGGGCGATACTATGAGCGACTAACGACCAGCTAGCTCAGGAGAGAACTACCATAGCAATAATAATAAATTATAATGTGACGGTACGAGCTAACTACTCCGTATTTGGGTAATATTAGTAAACCAAGAGCCTTAGGCAAGTTCCGAGGAACTTTAAATCACGTGCACACACGAGCCCTCGTGCTAATCCATAAATAGAACATTCCATAAGTGGGTCCATAAGGCGCTAGGGCAATAACGACTCAGCATATCTTTCTGCCTGACTTCCTCAGGCATAAAGCCATCAGCCAATCGATGGCAGTGCACGTGAATAACAACTTCCGAGTCTTTCGGACGTTTCCTGGAGAACGGGCTCGGATCCACTGCGACCCAGACGGCCTTCACAACCACTGCAGTCGTTGGATCAGATCGACAGTGATTATCTACGCTCGTTTGTTCGATTGTTGTCCCTCCGCTCTGGTGTGCCATTCGCTAGATTGTGCATTCGACAGGAACGCGCTTTTGTCGACGTTGCTGTTCCTGTTGATCGATCCAGGCCGTCATTGTCACGGATTCTTCTCCCTTCATTCCAAATCCTCAGCCCCGCGCTCTCTTTCTGATCGGGAGGGACACGATCTATATCCTGAAGAGGACCAGAGGCTATCTGGGATACTCATCATGGGGTTTGGAACTTTCGATGACATTTGTCGCAAGACGCCTTTGCCCCTCTGCACTCTGGTAGGGGGGCCTTCGATGATCTCTGGGGATGCTGGAATACTGCCAACCTGCTATGCGCGCAATATCGAGGTTGCCAATACTATCATTTTCGAAGGCGCATCGGATTTCATGCATATTCTCGCCTTGGGTATGACAGCTATTATGATCCTCCATGTGAGATCTAAATTCACTGCAGTCGGTAGGTTTCTGTGGATTATCCAATATTAGAGTGTGAGATGGATAGGTTCTAACCCAGGTTTCTTGTTATTTCATAGGACGCAAGGAAATCACGACCTTTTTCTACATTTACATGGCCCTGACCATCTGGTCTCTCATCATTGATGCTGGGGTTGTCCCGCCTGGCAGTGGTCCGTTCCCATACTTCGTCGCCATTCAAATTGGTCTCGCATCCGCCCTATGTACCTGTCTACTCATTAACGGATTTGTCGGTTTCCAACTGTATGAGGATGGCACCAAGCTTTCAGTGTGGCTACTCAGGCTCAGCTCTTTCGGCATGTTTACGATCTCCTTTGTGGTGTCTCTTTTCACTTTCCTAGGGATCGCCGGCCTTGGGCCAACCAACACTGTAGGTTTGTTTGTGGTGATGTATATTCTCAATGCAATCTCTCTGGTTATCTATGTGGTGATGCAGATCCTACTGGTTGTCAACACACTGGAGGATCGCTGGCCCCTAGGCCATATTGCGGCGGGTCTCTTCTTCTTCATCGTCGGCCAGATCATCCTTTACGCAGTGGGCGAGACCATTTGTAACAAGGTGCAGCACTATTTGGATGGACTGTTCTTTGCCACCTTCTGCAATCTATTAGCAGTGATGATGATCTATAAGGTATGTTTTGCTGCGGAACTGTTCATTCGGCCTGCTCCTCAAATGCAGTTGGGACTAACCTATATTTGCAGTTCTGGGACTCTATTACCAAGGAGGATCTCGAGTTTTCTGTCGGAGTCAAGCCGAATAGTTGGGAAGTGAAAGAACTCCTGCCTGAAGAAGACCGCCGTGCGACTGGTTATCAGGACACTGCTTCCGAATACGCCGGAAGCATGTACCATCATCGCCAATCCACTTCTTACAACTACTGAGACGCATCTTACGACCTTTGTTTTCTCTATTTATTGTACTTAATACAGGTGCGCGATAATTTGCGCATGATGCTTCTGTTGATATTATCTGTCCAGCGTATCTAATATGGTGCTTGTCTGTCTTCCGGCATTTTACCTGTCTGCATATAATATATCGCTATCTATTTGTGGCCAGTTGGGCTTTCAGTTCATGTCTTACCTTGAGGAACAGCCGCATTGATGGAGTTGGGATGTCCTAATAGGGTCTATATATTTTATCCAATCGCAAAGAGAAAGATGTATCCACATAGTTGCATAGCTAATAGTTTATTCCGTCTATTATCGCCAATAATTTCTGCCAAGGTGCATCATGTAAGGGCTGATCGTCAATGCAAACTTGTACAGAAAACATCAGAGTCCAGACCTCTGCATCCCTCACCCGACAGGAGCATATTGCACTTATCTATTGCATGAATGATTCTCGGCCCCGTGCTGTGATAGTAATTAACAATATGCATGTATATTCCCCATAAGAGACCCGGTGGTGTGATCTCTTCTCCCTAGCTGCAGCAAGCAGCGCATCCTCAGTCACTAAACACGTAGTGTCCAAACTTCTGGGAGGTCAAAGCCCTGACGCATATCAGTTCTAACATGTGATTAACTTGGAGATAGTGATTCCCCGCCTCCTCACTCAGCTGCATGATCGTTGTATTGACTTATTAGGGGTTAGTCGTAATAGTATTCGTGAGTAATAGGGCTAGTTCACATGTAGTGTGGAAAGGATTCTGTTCCGGACGACTTTCGCATGCGCCACTTTGTTTTTGTGTATCAGTGCTTTTTTAAACTGCATTTAGATTGATAATCGGACTGTATGCTCTCTCGTGAATTATATTTGGCTTATTATGAGCCGTTAGCACCTGAGTAGTATAATCGGCCGTGGAAAATTAACTGTCATGGTTTTTTATACATCATGGCCCCTAAATCTGGTAGCAGTTTCTCCCGAAGCGTTCTTGTGGCATTGGCCTTCTCTGATTTCTCCAACCATGTCAACCTCGGGAAGGCTTTAATTGACTAATCTATTCTGATAAGATTCGCTCAGGTTGGCGCCAGTGGAACCATCATGGGAAAACACATAACGAGATCTGAGACAGATGAAGAACTAATGTAGTTTGGATAGACAAGTAATAGTACAAGATCAGAGACAGTTCTGGGTTGGAATAAGATAAAGGCAAGAGTATTCCTGGTGATTCCCCAGATTTTATATGTACTAGTTAGGTAGTCGGTTGGACATAAATGAGTTCAAGTTCACCATCTACTAATGCCGTTGGGCTGCTGAGAACCAGCCGTAAGCAATGTATACATTGTCGCGCGTCTAACGTATGGACAGTAGTTTTACGTTGAATTCAGCAAAGCCATAACTACTAGACAATGCAAAATATCCTGCAGGATGCTGCTTTGACTACGAAGACCATCGTCTGAGAAATTTCCTGTCAACAGACGAGTCGAGAAAGAATATTCCTCAAGATGGAACAAAGTGTGTATGTGGGAATAATGTTTTCTTTTTTTGCCATTCATAGAGATCAAGATTTGGCGTACATAAGTCGGAGCAGCCTATCGAACAGGGCTTGCTTTTGCGTTTCCCTATCCAGCCTGACTCCGTTGGGCTGCAGATATTTCCATCGACAACCTTGAACCTTGCCAGCAGCAACAGGGGATCCGTCCGCCCATGGGATTCAAAAATTCCCTTTCATGTCGGGTATCCTCCTTTGGTATCTCATAAGCCGTATCCATCCCCTATGCCTCCGAGTATTTCTATTTTGCGGAAGAGCTGTTTACGCAACAAGCTCAATGACACCACCGGCCTCCTTGATCTTGCGCTCAGCCTCGCGGGAGACGTAGCGGGCCTTGACGACGAGGGGAACCTCGGGGAGACGGCCCTTTCCGAGGAGCTTGGAGTATCCGAGAGCGAGGAGGTCGAGGACGAGAGCACTGTCGGCCTTGGCGTTCTCACCGACATACTGGTCGCGGGTCTCCTGGGGAACGAGGGACCAGAGCTATTCGATGTGTTAATGATCTGATTCCGAGAGAACTCTTCGATTCATGTTCGCCGGGTCTAATTTACCTTCTCGATGTTGATGGTAGGCTTCCACTGCTGGTTGCGGAGGAGGTGGAAACGTCTCATACCGACCTGTAGCCTGTCAGTATCTATCGCTCTTCTTCATCCCCCATTCCAATTGATCTCATCTCGCGCAATTGCTCACCTTTCCGAAGTAACCAGGGTGGTACTTGTCGAGGTTAGTACGGTGGTGGTGCTGACCACCGGCCATACCACGACCACCGGGATGCTTGCGGTGCTTGCCAATACGACCGTGACCGGCCGAGACATGGCCACGGTGCTTCCGCGTCTTGGTGAGGCGAGTAGGCATGTTGACGGATGCCTGTGGTGTTGGTTGTCGACGTTAAGGTGGTGCTGGACAAGAAAATCGCCGAGTAAGTGAGAGTTTTTGGTGTTGTGGTGTGTCTCCTCGCTTATATACCCGTATATGGACTAGCATAAGATAGTGTTGAGCCCCCGTAATTTAAAGTTTCGTATGGGGAGAAGTGGGTCAAGGGTGGGTCAGCAGTATCAAAAGCTTCAAGTCTGGACTGTTCACTTATTGTTGTTGCTATTCGAGATAGGACATGTATTCGAGAACCTTACGCCTAGCATTGGAGAAAGTTGTGAACGCTTTTATATTTGAAACAAGTTAGGTAACTGCACTAAGATGTCTCTGGAGAATTATTGCATACCCATCAGATTGTAACAACAATTGTATTTGGCTTCGATCTCGTTTTCTTGTAAATAGCTAAGGTGAGAGAGTAACACTCTATGTCATACAAGTAAAACGAGGAAAGAACACCTAGGGAGATCCCCAGAGATTACAGTCAAGTGTTCGGAGTATGGTTGCCATGGGTATACTTATTAATTTGGCATCATCACTTTAGCTAACTACCACTAATCGTACAGACCATTAGGTCAATATAATAACACATCTTTCTCCTCTCATGGTAGCCATTCCCACATTCAGATGACTTCAGCGGCTCCGGCTTCTCCGTCGGTCTCTTCTATCGTCTGCACCCCTGTCTCGAGACCGGGAGCGTTTTCGGTCCCTATCACGATCACGATCACGATCACGGTCCCGGTCTCGGTCTCGGTCGCGGTTGCGATCTCTATCTCTGTCTCTGTCTCTGGAGCGGTCTCTGTCTCTATCCCCTAGAGAAGAACTACCAGGAATGTAACGATCAATTTCCACAAATCTCGGCCGATCATCTCTGTCCGGGGACCGTACTCGTCTGCGCGGAGATCGACTCCTGTTGCTCGTCGCGGGCACATAGCGGTCGATGTCGAGTTGACTAGGTGAACGCCGGCGAGAGCGGGATCGTCGACGGGAAGGAGATCGGCGACGAACTGGACGCGACCGGGAGCGAGAACGTGAGCGTCTTCTGGATCGCGAGCGGGATCGTGAATAGTGGCTTCGCCGCCGTCGCGATCTATCTCTTCTGTCACGAGAGTAGTCACGGTCTCGTGTTCGGTAGTCACGATATCGATCTCGGTCTCTATCTCGGTCACGGCTGCGATCTCTCTCTCTGTCCCGATCCCTGTCCCTGTCCCTCTCTCGGTCCCGATCTCTAACTGTGGACCTGCTTCTTGTGCGGCGGCTGTTTCTGTAGGTTCTGTCGTCCCTATAGTCGCGAATGGACAGCCTATCATCACCATCGCGGTCACGCTCACGCTCACGCTCTCGATCCTTACGAATAGATGTAGCTCTCGAGCGATCTCTCGTCTCGCGTCGACGGTCTTCATCATAACCAGATGGACGTCGTATCCGCGACCGACTCCGGCTGCTTTTTCGGTCCCGTGGACGTTCTGGATGGTGTGAAGCACTTCGCTCCCGAGGTCCAGTGGGCGGGTTGGAGAATCTCGATTCTGTAACACTCTTCTGACGTGGCGCTGGCTTGAGACCATTTTCAATGGCTTCTGCTTCTTCGAAGTCAAACTCAGGCTTTTGTCGTGACTTAGCTGCCAATTCTTCTCCCTCCTTAAGGAGCATTTGTAAGGCGGCTTCTTCCAGGGACTTTTCATCAACAGGAGGCGGCGTCTTCTGTTTCGGCGTGGGTGAAGGCGTCTTCCTAGAGTCGCGCTGACGAGGTGACCGATCGAGGCCTCTATCGTAGACCCGAGATCTGTCACGATCCCTGCCGCGATCGCGATCCCGGTATCTGTCCTGTTCCTCTCGGCGTCTTCTTTCATATCTCTCTTCGCGTTCCTTCTCTCTCTCTTCGTCCAGTCGACGACGTTCTTCTCGCAGGCGCTCTCGCTCCGCCCGTCGCTGTTCTTCACGTTCTTTCTCTTTCGCCGCTTCCTCTTCTTCCTTTCGACGCTGGATCTCACGTTGTCTCCGCTGTTCTTCAGCCTTTATTTTAGCTTTCTCCTCTTCTAACTCTTTCTGCTTGCGTAGCTCCTCCTGGCGAATCCGCTCCCGCTCATCACGCTTCTCCTTAACCAGGCGCGCGAAGTCTTCATCAGTCTTGTTGCCTGATCTCTCCTCTTGCGTCGCAATCTCTTCGCCGACTTCCTGGCGACGAATCTCCCGGATGGACGATAGAATCGAATCTAAATGATTCTGTGTCAATGCGTAGATAGCACTTTCCACGTTCTTGTAGATATCACTGCGGTCGACAGCACCCTCGATCAAGGTTGCTGCTTTACCCCGCTCTCGCGACAAAAGCGCAGGTTCCCGTTCAATCTCCGACTCAGCGAGCTCGATCAGCGAATCCGTAAAGTTCTTCTTGGCCTCCTACATGTAAATTTCAGTTAGTCGCAATTTCGTTAAATGAAAAGTGTAGGAAAGCAAGCTACAAGGGCCCAAGGAGCTGCAATGACAGAATGCGCTTACCCCATCGTTGAATTCCGCCCATATTGTCTTGCGGATGTTATCGAAGCCTCCTTTTTTCTTGAAGGAAAACAACAAGTTATCGATTGCGGCACGTTGCGCCGCTGATATTGGGAGCTCCTCCGTCTTGAACTTCTTGTTCTGGAGAGATTCGACATCCAACGCGGGTCTTTTCACAGCCGTGGAGTCCCCGTCTGCCATGTTCTCTGGACCAGCCATGATAATGGCAGACTAGTAGAGATAATGAATAACACCAGCGACCGTCCACATCTTTTGTTGCACGCTGTGGGACTTTTCTGATGTCTGTCGCGCTGCCATGGGCGCGTCGTGAAAGAGCACAGGGTGTTCGGCGGATCGTTCTTCCGTCTCGGAACGCCCGCTTGCGAACAGCCGGACGGTGATTCGACGGGGAAGAAGCGACTTGAGAGAGCCTCAAGACAACCTCACTTGCTTGACGCTGCCCGCCGCAACATCACCGTCCATTGCGTCGCCGGCACGACCTCAGCGCTATCTACATCTGGTGCCGTGTGAGCAGAGGCGTCCAACGGACCTGTTCAGCCACCCACAATCTCCCTGTCTTCCGAACCTGTCAAATCAGACCTCACAACCTCGCCTAACATGGTGCACAAAGTTCTCTTCTGGGGCGGCTTCGGTACGTGCTTAATCGCTGGATTGCTTATCTCGTGCTTTCAGAGCATTGGAACTTGGTTAGTGGGATAGGAATTAGATCGTCTGGCTAACCCCTCCACCCGCAGGCATTGCCGTCCGACTCTGGCAACTGGGCATCGAAATGCGCCCCCTCTTGAACAAGGAATCCCTCTGGGTGTACCCTCTCTTCGCGGGCGTTGGTGGAAGCTTCGGCTACTGGCTCCAGGGCGTCGAGCAGAGACAATTGAAGATCCTCGCTGAGCGACGAGAGGCCATTCTGGAGAAGCGACGGAGAAGGGACGAGCGCGACGGAACCGCTACTTTGACTGCTACCTCGTGAATTTAGATGCAGAGTGACGCTGAAGGGGAAATCCGCGGGTCGATGCACCGTGCAGTTTAATCCCTTTTGCGAATGGGGAACCGAAAAAACGCGGTCCGTTCCCCGTGTGATTTTAAAGACAAGCGACTGTCCTTCCGGAGGATAGATAACTTTGATGATTTGGTCCGCTGCGAACTGTAACTATTCAATTCAAATCCAACTTGTTCCATTAATTTTCTTCATATGGGTCAATTCTTTGAGTATTTTTCAAGGGCTGCAGGGACCTGACTCGATTGGGTAATACATGAGACGTATTCTCACCACTCCTAGATGCTTATCTGCCTGTGCTTAAAAAGAAATTGGAAAGGAGACTTTGTCTGTTAGTGTCAACCTCTCATGGCAGGTTGCCATATACGCAGGGATAATTTGAACACTTTGTTTTTATACTCAGAAGTGGACCACCCCGATGGGAAAATGATAACAGTGAATTTGCTAAGTACATCATCATGTCCGCTCAGTCGTAAACTGCAAAGATACCTCCCACTTCTGACCCCCTGACCCATAACCTCCTCCCAGCCTGTTCCTTATCAAGCTGCAGATTCGGTCTCGAAGCCGTGCCAGGTTCTCCTCAGAGCCGGAAACGGTAAGTTTCAAGTTGGCCATGCAGAGCCCGTAGTGTACCTGCCAGAATCTGGCATCATCGATGGCGGATACGGCAGGATCCGATTCAATGTCCTTTATCACCTCTGAGACACCGCGGCCAGAGTATGACATGAGGAGCATGGAGCCCAGTGTCTTCACGAGTCGTGTCCCAAGAGTGCACATGGAGACTGCAATGGCACCGGATAAGATCCTGTCGAGCCACAGGTAAAGCTGTGGGGGTAGCAGAGGAAGGAGGACAAGGAGCACGCAACAGGAGAGGGTAAGGAAATGAGATGGGTTACTGAGCACCGAGGGCAATGATTCAATGTAAGCAAAACGCATCGCTTTGCCTATTCTTGCGTGATTCTTGAGGCCCACTGCTGATACCAGGGTCGAACCGATAGCAAGAATCGCAGTCAAATCGACACTGCCCACCGAGGCACGGGTATGGTCATGGGCATGGTGCGGTTCATGACCAGATGCTTCTAACAGGTGCTGGAGATTATGGGAGATCAGGTCGAGGCCCATGAATAATAGGAGAACGGAGAGTGCGAATCCAGCCAGCACTTCAGCGCGTTCCAATCCGAAAGGATGCCGTATACTAGAACGTTTCCAGACCTCGAAATTGCCCAGAATATCCACAGCGACACACAGCATAGCCCCAAGTGAATCAAAGAGGATCAGATGTGATAGAGCGGTCATAGCAAGAGAGCCGTGGGCACTCCAGAGGGTATAGCCCGCAACGAACATATGGCATACACTCCACCAGAACCGGGTCTTCTGCTCCTTTGACATGCTACTTCGACATTCCTTGAAAGTGGGTATCGGCAGGGAATTGGGCAATGCTAAGGGAGCCCTGGGAGGCGGCTCCAGAAATATCTGGTGAGAGATACTGCTGTGTTTGTACTTGTGACCGCGTCTTTGCCCGATATTCTGACGGCATAGTGCTATTAGCAATACAGTATTATACGCATGCGGCGGTCGAACGTACAGATTTGATGACAGGGCTTTTCGCCATTGTCATTGGCTTGAAATTGAAGGGCCCTGAGGCGCCATCGCCAGCGCTGCTTTGCACACTTGCAGGCGTGTCAACAGACATGGCGCCATGCAAGGAACGAGCTGGGCTCAAGGTATTCATTGAAGGCGAGTCGAGGGCCTCTCCCGGTCGATATATGTCAACCAGAGGCGACAGAGAGTTTCTATCGTAGGTGGCCCCCGGTGATGGGTCAGGGTCCGTAGGATCATCAGATGGAGGAGTAGGGGTCCGCGGAGGACGAGGGATCGGGAGCGTGGACGCCGCCATAGCGCCTGCACAGAACCCCGGATGAGCTGGCTCAATGGCTGTTTCAAAGCAGTTAGACACAGGTAGTATGCCCCACAGTGGGTGTCAATGCTCACCGATCTCCGTTGTCGCGCTCGAACAGCTGGATGAAGTGTAGGCTAAGTTCTAACTAAGTGTCTTAAGCAGCTTCAGGAGACGGCGGAGCGGGACGCGGATAATCGATAAAGAGGCGGCGGATGCTCCGCGGCAGCCTCAGGCTCCCGAGATTTGCCTATCGCGGCGACAGCGTCACTCGCGCTCCACATCTCATTCCGCCCCCTCTGCTTTGGCCATCGACCCTATAACATCATCCAGACTCCTGCTGGCGAGCGAGCATTTCGCTACTGATCGTTCCTTTATCTGTGGCTTTGCACCAGCGATGCGACGATCGTAACTCTCCTCTTTGCACAGTAGGGGACCATTCTAATGGTCCCTGCTCTCGGCGTCTATGGATAGCCGCGGGACGTTTCTATTCATTCTCATAGCGTTCTATTTCCTGACCAACTTCCAGAGTCGTGCTCCTATCGTTGATCATGATAAGGAGCATCAGGAAGAGCTTGCTCGAGAACGACATGCCCTCAGTCTTCTGAACCAGTCACGGTATGGAGACTTCGACCCTCCGGCTGATAAGTGGTTTCCTATCGCAGGCTTGAGGAACAATGACAGTTACCAGTGGGACCTGCTACCAAACGTCCAGGACAGAGCCCGGCGACAGTTACAGACAGCTCTTCTGAGCTCTGGCATCCAAGCGCCTGAAGGTCTCGATTCCCGGGATGTCGCCCCTCAGTTGAACCTCACGCGACTCTTCCTCCCGGTCTATCGCAACGTAACCAGCAAGCTACGCGGCGATTGGGTACGGCAGAAAATCGACGAACCGCTTGCTGCGAATCGCTCTCATATCAATGTCACAGCGCTGGCCATTGAAAATGATTATGTGACGCATGAGTTTGGTCTGAATGTCACTGGTGACACTGGAACCCTATACTTGGAACTGCATGAAGGGGAAGGACAAGAGTTATGGCGCGGTGGGCGCGATGTTAGAGAGATAAAAGCCAATCTGGCAATCGAAAGCGCATCTTCACTCAGAAATATGTGGTATCTTTCCCTTTTCGGAGTTCATTTCCCCGAATCCGGAGGCATCATTCTCAGCACCACGAGCGAGAAATTCGGAGGAATATTCTCTTTACCCCATTTTGCACTCTCACAAGATGCTTTTGACCTCTCCCATGATCTTCTGGTGAAGTCATTAGCGGATACTATATCAGAAAAGCAAAACAGTCCCCCCACCTTCTTTCCGTGGAGCTCTTTGCCTCATGGCTCTCACGGTACGAGCTTCCCTACGCCCAAGTGTGAATACATCATCTACCTCCAACAGCACCCGCTGTTCATTGGCGATAAATTAGCAGACCAGTCGACCATCTCAATGATCGAGGATGAACTGAGGTTCCCGGAGGGAGCCCCTATCCCACCACCTCCTGTAATGAAGATGTCTGCGGTGGTGTTCTCCCCTGACTGTGGCTTCATTTTGGAAACCAAAGGCGCTCCTGAATATCCACCGACTGATGCGCTCTACCTCACCGGGCCAAAGCAGGAGGAATATGGTAAATATGCGGCGCGTTTGATCTTCGTTATGGCCTGTGTTTTCGTGGGCCAGATATCGCTTCTCTTGCGACAAATCAAGGACGCATCAACTCCATCTACCAGGAGCCGTATTAGTTTCTACACGATTGCAATGATGTCGATAGGAGATGCATTCACTATCTCCTTTCTTGTTTTGGAGTTATATGACGAGGTCTCTTTCTTGATCCTGACGGCGACATCCTTCCTAGCCTTCCTTTCCGTCAGCTACATAGGAATGCGGTTTATGATGGAAATTTGGGCTGTCCAGGCACCGGAGCGAAGAGAACAGGATCGACAGAATTCACAAAATACAAACGCACGGCAGACATTGCCCCCGCCTGCGACGGCACCGAGGCCGACAGATACGGGTGCCACGCCAATTATCTTGCCGCCTGACCAGGATGCTCCTGACGACGAAGAAACAGCGAATAATGTTGGTGGTACTGGACAAGGCCAGTCAGAGGCAGGGAGCGATGTTGGGGCGATGTATGCTCGGTTTTACTTCGTCCTGTTTTGCTTGCTTATTCTGTCCGTGTGGTCTGTTGTGTGGCCGAATCTGCTAGGGGCCATCTATGCACGGTTTGTGAGCTTCATATACCTCTCGTTCTGGGTGCCCCAAATCTACCGAAACGTCATGCGGAACTGCCGAAAAGCCCTGCGCTGGGAATTTGTTATCGGCCAAAGCCTTCTGCGATTGTTTCCCTTTGTCTACTTTCTGACTGTGCCCGGGAACGTCCTTTTTATCCGCACGGATACCACGACTGCTTTGGCTATGGTGGGATGGGTGTGGGTTCAGATCTGGGCTCTCGCTAGTCAAGACATCCTTGGCCCACGCTTTTTCGTGCCCCGGGGCTGGGCACCGCCGGCGTATGACTATCATCCTACTCTCCGCGACACTTCAGCCTCCGGGTCCGGAGAAGACGTTGAGGCGGGCGGAGTACTGCCGATTGGATTTCTTCGTGCACAGGAGCGGGACTCGCCAACGATCACCAGAACGGACAGTAACAGTCACACGAGGCAACACAAAGATAAGAAGAAAAAGATATTTGACTGCGCTATATGCATGCAGGACATCGAAGTGCCAGTCCTTTCCGCCTCTGGAGGTGCTGGTCCAAGTAGTGTGACAGATGGCGCGACGAGCATACTCGCACGTCGCACTTACATGATAACCCCTTGTCGCCATATATTCCACAGCACTTGTCTGGAGAGTTGGATGAGACTGAGGCTGCAATGTCCTATATGTCGAGAATCTATACCCCCTGTATAAAGGACTGGTTTACAATATGATCGGGATTGGATACATATGGCGTAGTTTATGGCATATATTTGGCCGATTATCTTTTAGAATTACTGCTTTTTAATCCAGCTTCGATAAAGAAGTCTTCTCTTTCCTGCGCTGTTAATATGGTCGCTGAATGCCTTTGACCACATTCTCGGAAATCATACTTGAGACTATTCGCAAATGGAGCAATGGAAAAATAAGCTACAACTTCCGATAAGGATCGCAGTCTGTGAAAGGGGAAAAGAAGTACTTAGTATAAGTGTTGAGTGGGAGATTTCCAGTAAGCAGAGATGCCGGTACCTATGGCGTCATAGATGCCGCGATGGAGTGAACACGAAATAACAAAAGGTCGTCTCTGTTGAATAACTGACCCTAAGACATAATCTAAGTCTTGCAGATACTATCGTTGAAAAAGCAGTAAGGAAGCTTTCTGTCCAGAAAACTTCGAATGACATAGACATCATACCCCTCTCTGCGGGCGGAGGGATATATAACTATAACATGAAACCAGTCGTTCTGTCTTGCACACAAACATAATTCCCATGAAACAAGATACTAATTCTCTTTTTTTATTTTTCTTTCTACAGTGGATATCGCTTCCCTTAGTGGTCCTCTGCTTCTCCGACAAGGTCCTTGTAAGCCTGCGCATCCAGCAGGGAGTCTAGCTCCGAAGCGTCGGAGACCTCGACCTTGGCGATCCAGCCATCGCCCTCGGGGCTGGCATTGATGGTCTTGGCCGAGTCGTCGAGGACAGAGTTGGCTTCGATGACTCGTCCAGAGACGGGCGAGAGGACGTCCGATGCGGACTTGACCGACTCGACAGCTCCAATGGGCTCGTTGGCAGCGACTTCGAGATCGGGAGTGGGGAGCTCGACGTAGACGACGTCGCCGAGGGAGTTGGCAGCGTACTCGGAGATACCGATAGTAGCTATACGCAATTGAGATGTTAGCGATCTGGACGACTGCGAATTTGAATGGTTTCGAAAAATATGAAGACAATATACTGACCAACGCCCTTATCGTCAAGCTCGACCCATTCGTGCGACTCGGTGTACTTCTTCACTTGCACTACACCAATTGATGCACATTAGTCCCCTATTCAAGTCACATACGAGGCCCCAGCCCATCTGAGACTGCTAATCACTCAAAATAATGGGAATGCATACAGAAAGGGCTCTGCGAAAAGCTCCTGACACTTCCCCGCGGAAAACGGACAGGCGCGAACCGGGGAACGCAAGTCGAACGGGGCAGGGTCTGAGAGAGCACCCTGGAGGCGAAGGGGCGAGCGGCTCTGACGAAGGACGACATTGCGAATTGGGGCGATTGAAAGGGGACAAGAACAGAGCGACTGCGAGGGTGGTGGTGGGAGAGAAAAGAAAATGGAGGATGGAAGTTGGAGGAGCTTTCGCCGCCGCGGCCGAAGTAGTTAATGAAGCGTCGCTGATACGGGAAACGGAGCTCGTGCCAAGAACGGGCCCGATAAGCTGGGGAAGTTCGGATTCGGACACGCGCAAAAAATCTCCCGCGCCGGTTATTGCAGCCATTTGTTACGATCTCTGCGCGAAGAAGACTGTCCAGATTGCCGCAGAGATGTTGTACGAACTGATTGCTGTTGTATGTTCATTCCTATTACCCCTAGTGGACAACCGCATGATGCTAACTGCTCTTTTTTTTCCAGGTCCGTCCGGGCAGCCTCAACGAGGTCCGAGAGTACGTTCCTCTCATCCATCCTATCCCATCTGTCGAGCTCGAACTTCTTTCCAGTTTCAATCGAGAAAAGCCATAATTGTCACACTAGCAGAATCAACTGACGCAAACCGCAGAATTGCCCGTAACGCTGGCATCCAGGTCCTCCGCTCCGGCGGCGTCGTCCGCGGCTACACCAACTGGGGAACCTTCCGCCTGCCCAAGCCCACCACCAAGCATCAGGCCCGCTACACTGAGGGACATCACTTCATCATGCGCTTCGACTCGTCCGGTGCTGTGCAGAAAGCTGTCCGGAGAACGCTCGGTCTGGACCCCCGGATGGTCCGCTTCTCTGTCGTCAAGCTGGGCGAGAAGCTCGAGGAGATCAAGGATATTGATGGCAGGGTCGAGTGGAACAACACGCAGAGCATCTCCGATTCAATCAGCAAGGGACCATAAGATACCCAGGGTGTGATTTAGCTTGTTCGTTTTGGGGACTGTGGACGAAGGATCTGATAAATCTTGATATGAGTGTCCGATGGGCCTCTAGAGACGCAGGCCATTGCTTTTTGGTTGATTATACACTTTCATGGGAACGGACAATTTCTGTATTTCTAGCATATCAGGCGCATGTATAAATTACGCTTCTTCTGTTTCGCTCTCACATTTGATACACTCATCTTGTCGCTTACTCTGTCAATGACGGCACAAAATCTAGTGGTTAAGACGCAAAACAGATCCAATATCTGCAATTCCTCGGTGATAGTTAGTTACTGAATAAGATGATTAGTCAAAAATCTATATACATCGAGATCGCACGCTATGCTATGTCTATTGATGATAACAACTGACAATAACCAAAGCCCCAATATAACCCTGATCTCTATAACTTTTGCGGTACCTTGTATCTAAGCATGCTATCTTGCATGGTTGTGGCCAGCAGCGTCCCGTCTGGACTCCACAATCGACTCTCGTAAAGTCCTCGACTTCCTCCTGACGCAGGCGACCAGGCCTCCTGGCAGAACCACTTCTCCCGCGGTCTCTTCTCGCCCTTCTCCGTCATATCCCAATCAAGCATGCGCAGCGCGTCGCCATGTTCATGGAAGATCACCGTGCAACTGAGGCTTGCCATTGCGGTCCAGCTGTCCGCCTTTTCCAGGGACCGCGGGATGACCATCAGCGAGTTCTTGTCGCTGGCATATAGATGAGCGCAGGCGTAGAGATTATCGTATTCGCCCTCCCGGTCATTTTTCTCAAGCTGGGTTTGATCCTGAATCGTCTCATCTGGAGATCCTTTGATCCGATAGAACTGTAATTGACGATACTTATGCGGGTTCTTTCTAATCTTTTCCGTCCGGTTGTACTTTCGCATATCTACCCTTCTCAAATCGACTCCGGCGAATTCCCCCTCTTGGATCTCGCCCCTCTCAACCGCGTGCATCCACCAATCTGCATCAACGCCCGGAGCGAGAGGATGGTTTTCGGGCTTTTTACCCTCTAGCACCGATTGATACTTCTTCTGCAGATCTACAACGGGCTGGTAGCTGTAAGTGAAGCGCGTTTCTAGTCTCTTGAAGGAGCAGATGCAGGAAAAGCAGACTTTCCCCTTCTGCCGAACATCGACTGCACGCGTGCAATATACTCCGCCGTCGCGGACGTGACGGACGGTATATATAAAGGGGACATCCAGCCGACCAGCTAGTATAAACGACCCCGTGATATTCTGGATATAATGGTCAGTTATGGAGTTCGGCCCGGCAACAGACAGTGCGACTACAGATGCTTAATATAAAGAGAAGCCACATCAAAACTCACATGTATCACGAAACCCTTCTTCACTGTCTTCGAGGCTGCATATGCAGATTGTGCAAAGACATGACCGCCAAACGCGCGCTGGCCTGCGCCAGGGCTGAACGGTAGCGATACCGATTGGAATATCTCAACAACCTCGGGCTTATCCGTAGGCGCGCCGAGGACCCTCGTGCTCTTCTCGAGGTGCTGAAGGGCCATCAAGTGTGCAAATGGCGTTATCTCTTCCTGCACATTGTCGGCAGAATTCTCTTTCGGCGACATGGTAGATTAAGAATTGGACCCTATGGATGACTGAATGCCCCGATCGAAAATGCGAAAAGGAGTGGTCGAAGAAATAATCTTGTAAGACGATGTAAATCTTCGCGCGTGAACTATAAAGTGAGCGGCGGTCGCGAAGAGCGCAGAACGAATGTTGCAGGGCGTATGCCTGCCCAAAAGAAGGGGGAAAAGAGGGACCGAATGGGAGACACAGGATGAGTCTCAGCTCTTGATATCCTGCAGGGTTCCTATAATATACGCTGTCGTCGAGAAATAGATGATGCTTGTAAGGCGGCATCGCGTCTAAACCGTTGAGAGGCAAGTGTGGCTATGTACCTCGGCTTTTCTATCACCAGGTTATGACGTTCCGCTGATTGGCCAAAACAAGACAACATTACAACGTTGCTTTTTTCTATCTGGCTCTAATCAGCCGCTCATGTGAGAAGTAGTCATATATATGGTGGTATCTTAATTTTATAGGCATAATCTGTCCGTAATCACAATACACTGAGTTCGTGCAGATCCGTCAACGTTGCAAGTGAAGATGGGTGTCTATCGTCTCGATGCTCGTTTAGCAAGGCATGTCTGACCTCTCATATTCCATCGGGATTTTGACGACTTGCAGGTTCTATTTTCGCCAAGGAACTAGAAATATATATGTAATGATATAGCTCAGCTCAAGACTAGGACCTGAATATAATTAGAAGATTCATATGCATTGCCTGTGTATAGACTACAATATTGGCATTCACAGTATAAATATGCTACAGCTAGCTTATTCCATTTAGCTAAGGATAAGCATGGCATAGTCCCGCATGTACTTTGTCTGCCACAAAACAGTGTCGGAAGCATAATACGATCTATTTCCAGTCTTCTACTTCTGAAAACAGGGAAAGAGAGCGGGGAGGAAGAGGGCAACACCAGCCGTATTAATAATCACCATCCGAGAATTAACTATAGGTACCTACCTATATCTGAGGAGCCCAATCTCATAGTCATCCCTTGCCTCTAAATTAACGATTACGATTTCGTTCCTGTGGTCTTTTTTAGTTTCAGCCGGTCACATTTATTATAATATTGACTGTAATATTCATGCCATTTGGCCTACTTCTTGGTGTTTGCTCGTAGTCAACTACAAATATGAATACCGTCGCGGAACAACCCAGTCACTTGTTTGAGCCAGAAATTGCTGAAGAGGCGCCACCAACGGCTGCAGTCAGCTATCCAGAAGGAGGATTTGCAGCATGGATGGTCGCCCTTGGCTCCTGGTGCTCCATGACGGCAGGGCTCGGTATGGTCAACTCTGTCGGTGTACTAGAGGCCTACGTGTCGACCAATATACTGACATCAAAGCCGGCCAATGCTACCGGCTGGATCTTTGGAATATATGTCTTTGTATCTTACTTTTGCGGCATCCAGATTGGGCCGATATTCGACGCGAAGGGACCGCGTGGGCTGATACTTATCGGAACCATTTTCCTTCTTGTTGGCACATTTACACTCGGTCTATGTACAGGTATGTGGCAATATTATTTGCTCTTGAGTGTACGTATAAACTCGACGAAGCTAGCAGAACTGATAGCTCCTGATCAATACAGAATACTATCAATTCATATTGGCATTTTCTATCCTTAGCGGCATCGGGAATTCGTTTCTATTTACCCCTGCTATGGCAGCTATATCTCACTGGTTCAATCAACGGCGTGGCGAAGCAAGTGGCTTCGCTTTCACTGGCAGTGGATTTGGTGGAGTCCTCTTCCCATTGATGGTTCAGTCATCACTCCCACGGGTAGGATGGGCCTGGACGACACGCATCGTTGGCTTTGTCTTTCTATTTCTCTGCGTCCTCGGGGCCGTCCTCTGTCGGAGCCGTCTGCCGCCCAAGAGAGGGACGGCCACCTCGTGGCGTGATATGATGCCCGATTCCCGTATCTTCAAGGATGGCACTGGTGCCATGGCCGTGACAACTGCAGGTGTCTTTCTCATTGAGTGGGCCTATTTTATTCCCGTAACATATATACCCAGCTACTACTTGACCCGACAGGGCCTTTCAGATGGCGAGGCCGTTACTGGGACGGCAGCCTTTGCCTACCAACTGCTTGCTATTTTGAATGCCGTGTCATGCGTTGGCCGCTACCTCATCGGATATATCGCTGATAGGATGGGTCGTTACAACACCATGATTGTATCTAACCTGATTTGTCTCGTCTCGGTGATGAGCCTCTGGTTGCCCGACGCGCTGGCAGATACTCCTCCGAACAAGTCCTTACTGATCTGGTTTGTCGTGGTGTTTGGTTTTGCCAGCGGCTCCAACATCAGCCTGATGCCCGTCTGTGTCGGTCAGCTATGTGCTACCGAAGACTATGGCAGATATTATGCCAGCGCTTACACCGTGGCCAGCATCGGTTGCCTGACAGGTATTCCTATTGCTGGAAATCTTATCACGGCCACTGAAGGAGGTCGACGGGGGTTCTGGGGCGTTATAGCTTTTACCGGTTTGAGCTATGTATCGGCGTTTGCTTGCTTCCTCTGGGTGCGAATTCGAGTGAAAGGGTGGAATATGCGGACTATCTGGTAGCTAAAGCTCTACATGCAAAAAAAAAAAAAAAAAAAAAAAAAAAAAAAAA
>JAPVCB010000039.1:390311-428518 GCA_029606185.1 Paecilomyces formosus
TTATGGTCCGTAGATACTCCATTAGATTAGGATCCGAAGAAGGGTCAAGGGCATTATAGTCTCAATACGTGACATATAGAGGGGATCTCCGGTGTCTCGGGAGTATATCAATATACGATCTAGATTGGCGCGGCTGTCAGCTCAATAATCTTGGAGTCCGTTGCGTACAAGGGCATTCTTATCCGGTGCATAAGAAATATAGATCCAGGGCCGGGCCACTTAGGGGTTTTCCTTCTTGGTCGAAGAATGCGATGAGAAATGATATAGTCACTTAACGATTCTGGCGGATCCAATAATATATTATTATTTGAGATAATTGGTTTACTAGAATACAAGTCTATTTTAAGCATGTGTATATTATTAATCTACTAACTCCTCTGGTTCTCTAACCCCACCAAAGAATCTCTTGGAATACCGTAACTAGTTACGGAGTAGTTAATGGTGGGAGATAAAATCACATAAGCAACTTATCGCATCTGGTTCCACTTGTTCGCTTTTCGTTCCGATCCATTGATTTCGCCACCTGAAACCGCTAACTAGCTTCAATAATGTTTATATAACAAATTAACCGTACTGATAGACTACTTAATAGCCGAGGAATCGCTTGATCCAAGGCTGTTAAAGACAAGCTCTAGATCGGGACAAAATCTTGGAATCTGTGCCTTCCGTGGAACATCGATATTTATATTGAAGAGAATTTCACACACACAACATGCCCGTCCCGGAATCATTCAAGGCGGCTGTTGTCGCTGAGCCAGGAGCTCAGAATATCGTCCAGGACCGCTCCCTGCCGCCATTGGAGACCGGTGAGGTTGCCATCAGAATCACCGCCACGGCCGTTAACCCAGTCGACTGGAAGATGCGCGACTGGGAGGCCTTTATAGACAAGTACCCCGCTGTACTCGGATCCGATGCAGCTGGCGAAATCGCCGAAGTTGGGCCTAATGTTTCTGGATTTGCAGTGGGTGACCGGGTCTTCTTCCAGGGAATCATAGGCAAATACGACTATTGCACTTTCCAACAGTATTGCAAGATGCCAGCCTCCTTGGTTTCAAAAACACCAAAGAACATCACCGATGAACAAGCTGCGGGTATAGCCCTCGCTACAGTAGCTGTTGTGACAGCGTATTACGACGTTTCGGGTCATGCTCTCACGCCGCCCTGGGAGAAGGGAGGCGCGGAAGCTGGGAAAGGAAAAGCTATAGTGATCCTCGGGGGTGCTTCGTCCGTGGGCCAGTATGCCATCCAGTTGGCGAGACTATCGGGCTTCGACCGAATTATCACAAATGCAAGCCCTGCGAATCATGAGTTTCTCAAAACGCTTGGTGCACATGTTGTTTTGGACCGCTCCCGGGCAACCATCGAAGATTTCCAAGCTGCAGTCGGTGAACTGCCTCTAGACTTCTTGTTCGATGCCATCTCATCGAGCGAGACGCAGAGACTGGGTGTTAAGATCGTGCAGGCTGCGAAGACTATTACTAGTAACCATGTCGTGACTGTGCACACCGTCCGTCCGGACACGGCCGATCCAGAAGCCACGGCGCTCAGCCAGTCGAAGGAACCCAAAGTACAGATCAAACGGGTCTTGGGTATTGGAAGCTCCCCGGATCTGCGATATCTAAGCGAGCCTGTGGCTAAGAGCCTGGGAGGAGAGGATGGATACATTGCTAAAGGTCTCTACATCCCCAATCGACCCCGTGTGGTCCCGGGTGGATTGGGTGCGGTGGAAGAGGCTCTGGGTTTGAACAGGAAGGGAGTTTCGGGAGAGAAAGTTGTATTTCGTCCCTCTGAGGCATGAATAGGAGTGAAAAGCGAAGGTGACATTGAGGAATTATGTCCGCTGCGGTTTTCGCCTCTATGCAGAGTTCCATGAATATGCCGTATGTGAACAAGTCTCTGTCTATCTCGCGGACTTTATTGCAGCCGACAATAATAGGGAAAATAAAATAATGGAAAAATTTACCGGATACCGACACAGCTCACTCTAAAAAAAAAAAAAAATGAGCCAAGGGGGAGTGTATATGGCCTATCTATATGCACTACATGTAGTTGTGTGCTTTTGAGTCTACTTCTTCAGCGCGTCGAGCTTCTCTAGCTGCTCATTGATTCTTTTGAACGCCCAGCTGCTCTGTTTTGAGTTAGGACGGACCATTAAAAAAAGGAACCTGGGGAATCATACCCAATAACTCGGATAAAGAAAGGGCCTCAGATCGTAGCGGTTATCATCCGGTGAATAGTCATTGCAGTGCAGGGACGGTGTCAACTATATTCCAACAGTATGTGGTCAGATCCTTGGTGTCGTGATGCGGGGGTGCGTGTCACTCTTTTAAACAAGTTGTAAACGTACCGTCGTCATCTTGTGTCTATTAATTGCATCTGAAAACGAGCTGTTAGCTCAATACCGACCAGGATATAGATCCAAGGGAGAGGAAGACTAAAGACGTGTACATACAGTAGTGGAAAAAGCGCTTGACCTTCTCTGCGACTTGTGCTGGAGCATACACGGGCAGATTGTCACCAGGAACTCGCGGGCGCTCAGCGCCCCAATCATGAACGAGGCGCTGGAACATTCCAAAGGGGCCTAGCTTGTTAACTTTCCTGAGTCTGCCAAACACAGTCAATTCGTCATATGTCATGCCCATATCTACTTCGTCGCTTTGTACATATGTTTCGGTAACAGGCTCGAGTTCAGCTGTGGGAACAGCATCTAGGAACTCTCCGAGGCAAGGCACGTCGAAATTCTTCTGCGCCCAGGCGATGAAGCGTCGAAGATCTTGCTTATCAATGCTTCCAATCGGGTTGATATCTGCACTGGAGCAATCGTATTTTGTCTAGTTATAAGTTAGCTACCAGGGTTGGCATCTCGACATACTATAACGTACCAGATATCCACGGAGCGATTCTCCTACATTGGCGCTTCCGAGCTACATCCATGTAAGTCTAGTGGCTATACTAATTCCGTGAAGTTGACTTACCACAAGGAGGGATCCACCTCCAGGTCGATTGCGAGCGAGGGGCAGAATTTGAGCGAACTCGTAGGCAGTCACCATGCGGGAGCGCGCCTGGATATTCTGCAAGGTGAGATTTTCGGTGACAGAGCCACCCTCTACCTTGAATTTGGGCTCGAAGTTCAGCGCATTAACTATAAGATTCCGCTGAGCATTGTAGACCTCATCGATGTCAAGGTCGACGTGGTAAGAGCCAATCGCTGCCGACAGATCCTTAGCTCGTTGGCGCGTCTCTTTTGAAGATTGTTTCGACATTCCCTAAAGCTATCAGCCACTGAAATACGTCAAGTTGTGGTTAACTCACCATGTAGATAGTATGAAATAGCTGGTTACAAAGTTCCTGGGGTGTTTTGGGAAGACTCTCGGTGTATCGCGCTAGACGTCGCACATCTGCGATGACCTGCTCATTGCCTGCTTCACAGGCTTCAACAACGAGACGGCACATTGAGAAGACCATGGTGGCTGTGGCACACGAATCGATACCTCCGGATAACGGAACAAGGTAGCCGGAGACTCCTGATCGCCTCAAGTAATCCCATAGGTAACAGCCTGTGCACATAGCGATCTCTTCTTCGGGTGTATGGTACCTTATTTCAACCTCAGGGCTGGGGATTTTGCCAAGGTCTTCATCGTCCGAAGTCAGATAGAACGGGGTCTCTACCCTCTTATACGCCGGAGTAACAGCGGCCTGAAGTCCACGAGAAGGTGCAAAGCGGTAGGATCTGACTTCGTCCAGGTCGATAGTGGCCGTGATAACCTCAACATCGGAAAGAGAGAATTCTAGATAGTGTCAGGAAATACCCAGGGAAATATCATGGAAGGGACACTCACGCGACGCTTGTGCCAACAGTTTACCATTCACGATGATCATAGCGCAGCCATCATAGTATAACCGATCACCATCCACTCCTTGTTGGTTCGCGTAGAGGTAGACCCCACCGTTCTTCTTGGTAGCTTCCATTATGAGCCCCAATCGAGTGTCCAACTTCCGAAGCGTAAAGTGAGAGCCACTGCTATTTGTGATAATCTAGTCGAGGTCAGTTCCTTCATATGGACATAGAAGCTGGAGTATATTTACTTCAACCCCATCTAATGACATATGGTTGTGTGGCCTAGAAAGGAACACTTAGAGCGAATACTTGGTCAATGCGGCCATTTATGACACTTACGGGTCTGGGGTCCATAACTGTTGCCGTTAGTGATTTAATTCTTTTTACAGAGCCATGTGCCTCACCTCTTCACAAGTCTCTGCTCCAATGCAAGTGTCGAGAGTGCTTATCACAGCATCACCAAACGTGACATGAGTTGCACCCTGAAGCAATTGAATCTTGCGGGGTAAGAGGTATTGTTCGTACTGCCTAGGACGCATCCAGGGTGTGAAGTGCCGCATCTTGAGGTATTGTCAGCGCTTGCAGAGGCTGTATAGATGTATGATATTTTGGAAGATATAGTATCCTACCTCACGGTAATTTCCATCATTAGCCAAAAACATCTTTGGCCGTATCATGAGGATTTTTGAATCGAGACATATCTACCACATGGCATTAGTCATATCAGCCCAAGAGCTCGGTGGGATGAGACACATACCACTCTACAGTTGTACCGGAGATTCTTATGCTGCACCGGCATACCGATGTCTAATATTATTCCCGAACACTCCTTGTCGCTGAGGATCCTTTCCAGCATTTCCCAACAGTGCAGGTAAAGATCCTGCTCCAAAAGGTGGTCAAGACATCCATATCCACAAATTTCCAGCTCGGGGCCAACTCTCAGCTTCGCGCCCTCTGATTTTGCTTTTTTGATACTCTCGATAATACGAGATGTGTTTCCTTCAAAGTCCAGAGCCCACTGGTTCAGGTTGCATGTCGCAACCGTCACAAGATTTGGCATATTGATAGCAGATGCTTAGCGATTGGTGGACGAAACGATTTGATAGTGCGCCAGAGACGGGAGGGAGCTGGAGATGTCTCCTTCTGCCAACAATGTAAGAAGGGCTCCTGGGCTGCAATTACCACCAGAAGCTGCCAATAGATCTATGCAACTGGCAGATTCCCTGTCAAGAGGAAAGGAACGTCCGGAGAACTAGAGAACGGCCTGATCAAGCAGCACAGGGCCGCAGCCAATCACAGCAGGTTTCCCGTCCAGGAACCCCGCCGCGCGATCGACGGTGGGCGGCCTGTCACGTGGCAGCCAGAGGGCTCATGACGCAAATGGCCCGATGGCTCGCGAGAAATGCAAGATCTCGTCGATCCATCTGGACAACCAGCGAACCGGATATCTGTTGCACGTTATCCGGAGCATACGATCATTTCAGAGAACGAAGATGAATCATTTGTTTGCGCTCCCACCAGGAGAATGAAGAAGACGCTTCTCCTCGTGTTTATTCACGGCTTCAAGGTATCCACCGCATCCCTTCTCGAACGATGAGCGCATACGGGATATCAGCTAGGATTTCCTGTCGTTAGATCCTCTGTAGCTAATACGTCTATTGCTTATTTAGGGGGGTGACGATACGTTCGCAAATTTCCCGGAGCACCTGCGTACACTAGTCAGCCATGCACTCCCAAACATCGAGGTCGTTACTGCAGTCTATCCGAAGTACGAGACCAGAGGAGATCTGAAAGAATGCGTGGGGCGATTCCGAGAATGGTATGTGGTATAGACTTATGTGCACATGCAGGTTGCCTAACTGAGTCCTTCCGTTTTATGAAAAGGCTACAGAACCAAGTCATTGATCTCGAGGTGGAAAACCAAGCGCCATCTCCTACGGTTGATCCATCTGTCCATGTAATCTTGGTGGGACATTCTATGGGTGGTATAGTGGGAGGAGAGACCCTCTTATTATTGGCGTCAGAGGAGCCGCTCCCTCCACCCTCGTCACTGAGCGAGAGCTCAACGGCGGATGGAAAACGTGAAGGAAGACCGGCTTCTGTTGAGCCTACCACATTCATGTTCCCTCATATCCAGGGACTAATGGCCTTCGACACACCTTTCCTTGGAATAACTCCTGGCGTCGTTTCGTACGGTGCAGAAGGCCACTTGAAGACAGTGGCCACGGCGTATAGCACGATATCGGAAGTTGCAAGTGTATTTGGTTTTGGAGGTGACAAGACGTCGACCAAGACGACAAGTGCGACTGTTCAGGAACAGAAGTCACTGCCTGCACCCTCGACTAATGTGGCTTCTGGTGATGCTGCAGCTACCCCTTCGTGGCAACGCTGGGGTCGGTATGCTATGTTTGCCGGGGCTGCAGGCGCTGCCGCTGCAGGCGGAGCTGCTGCTCTTTATTCTCAGAAAGATAACCTCACGGCAGGCTGGAGCTGGGTAACTTCCCACCTTGTATTCGTGGGGTGCCTTGCACGCTCCGAAGAGCTTCGAAAACGTGTCTCTGCACTGTCCAATCTATATATCGAGCGCAAAATCGGCAGTGCCAATTTCTATACGTGTCTTGGAAGGGGTGCACAGTCCATTCCTGATCCAACGCAACAAAGCAAAACTTCCATCAGCCAAAAGATCATCCGCTCCAAAGACCGCACCTTCTGCAGCTTGCCTCCAGATATGGATGAGCAGCAGAACAGAACCGACCCTGGTCTTATATGGATCAAGGCCACGAACGATAAATCCCCCAATGAGACAACGGCACATATCAGCATGTTCTCTCCGAAAGAGAACCCAGCTTTCTATAATCTAGCACACCAGGCTACCCACCTCGTGACAGAATGGGTCGACAAATTCTGGTACGCTACAGCAACTAAGGAGCAGAAAAAAGAAAACATATCGACTTCTACGGCCGATGATGAGCCGATAGATAACGAGGATGTTGTGGTAGTCGAGTAAATAGATTATGCACTCATCCAGTGATACGAGCTGTACGAGCAGCTCTTGATAAAGAATGTCATTATGAGTGTACGCGTTATGCCATTACCCAAGACACACCTCAGCAGCCGAGTCTTATAATGCCATGTAGTTTAACAGTCGACCTAAATACAACTAAGAGGAGAGGAAATACCTAAATAGCCTTGCCTAATCGGCTGAACGATTAGATGCTGGATAACTGCAATTAAGAAGATAGTCGTCCACAGTCATCAGCTACTATAATGGATCTGATATCAACGTTGCTGTATGATACTTTGTTACAATAGAACTACTACAAGGACACAAATTCCTTCAACTTCTTCAGAGGACACAGCAAACAGCTAGATGAAGACATAGATATCTGATTCCTGATTTATCATGCTGTTTGGTGACAATTGCAACGTCTCACTTCAGAAAAATACATTTGCGATTAGAGTAACAGAGTAAAAAGCATTCATACTAGCGCCAGAGAAGCAAGGGCAAGGGACACCAGGAAATAAAAGCCGCTAGCTTATGCATGGTACAAACACAGAGAAGTTCAGCAACATGGTTATTTGCAAATGCAATGGTGGCTGTCTTCTTGAAACAGAGGACTTGGCCACACTATGCGGCAATGCTTGCAGGGGCATCCTTCTTTTCGTCTTGGCTCTCAGCTTTCTTCTCGGACTGGTTCTTGGAGGCTTCAACTGCCTGCTGGTAACCATCGTGCTCGTCGTGTCGCTTGTAGAAGTATGAACTTGCTCCCGCGGGTCGCAGCTCGGGCGACAACCGATCGATAATGGTTTCTTCCAATGCCTTGATTGCGCGCTGGTTGGAGCCAAGCTTATTCCACACAGAGATTAGGTGGGAATTGAAACGAATAGAAGTCGAGACACCTAGGACGTGATCATGCTCTGCGAGGTTATCTGTCAGTAACACCGCATATATAGAAGACATGAGACGCAAAAGTCGCGCTAACTGTGAGAACCTACCTTTCTCGAGTGCAGCCTGGAACTCGTTTGCCATGCACAGAATAGCAATCTCATGGAAAAAGGCTTGTGCCTTAGCTTTGGGAACACGGAACGTCCAGCATCCGCCTTTGAGATTTTCTGGGTCTTCCCACACCGGCTTCACCCCCTTTCGAAAAATGTGGACGGTGTCTCGCAGTCGGATCTTGTCCCACGGATAGTTATTATAGACACGATAGAAAGTCGCGATGTCTGCGACATCTTCATACAGGACATAGAGCCTATTGTCGTAATTGCTGGAGTCCGTATGCTTGTCGTACCAGATTGTCCAGTGGTACTGAAACGGTAGGGGTCGGAGTTTGCCAATGATGTTCTGATGCAGTGACTTCCGGGTCGACGCTATACTCCCCGAGTCATTGCTGCCAGTGTCGACCGGAGCAGGCTCTTCTCCGTTTATCTGCAATGTCGGTTGGCTCATATCGGACTTGCTGCTCTCAAGCCTTTGCTTGTATCTCGCTGCGATGACCGCAAAGTCGCGCAGATACTGGAAAGTTTTCAGGTTCAGCGGGTCCAAAAGAGGTCCGTCGCAAAGAGGTCCGTCGCAACCAGCCTTACGGAGGATGTCCCGGGGGTAATCTTGAGGAAGATATTTGCGCAGGAGATGAATGTACTGATCTGGGCCGATATCAAGCAGATCCTTCGATAGATATGCTTTGAAGCCGTAGGAGATGTCGGTATCTGAAAGGAGGCCTCCGTTGAGTAGAAGAACGTAGTCACTTGCCCACAAGGCCTTGTCAGGTTCTTTACTTCCTGCTTTTGTACTGTAAGCGATAGGCATCTTGAAAGCTGTGAGGTGCCTTGTAGAGTGATTGATGCAATAGGATCTCAGAGAATGGCCGTGCTCCTAGGCCGACTTGAACTAGTGATGGATGGAAGATTGAAGGGGAGAAGTTGTGAAGCTCTGTAAGATAATATAGGAAAGTCTAGAAATAGCAGACATTCACTGAATGTGAAAGAAAAGAATAGTGTTCGTCTCATCGTCAACAGTGAATACGCCGTCAGAATGGCTCAGCATCATGAAAGGAGCTTCTTTGATTCCGTCCATTCACTGATGGGCCTGAACAGTATAAAATGACGCCCTGTCCCAAAATCCATGATAAACGCAGAAAGGACTTATCAACTACAGTCCGTGGATAGATATGATAGCATGTTGAAGCTAAGCTATTTGTAGAGGTAAAGAAAGGCACGGAGCATGTTAAGGTGAACCATGGATCGCTGGTCCATAGTAAGCATGAGGGGTAGTAAGTAGCACTCACCGAAGGATCAACGCCGCTTAAGAAGAACTCGAGTTTTTCTGCCAGATTTCTCCTGATATCGAGTTTCTGCAAGAGCAGTCAGGATATGCAGAAGGAAATAAAATAAGAAAAGCAGAAAGCAGCTGGGGCAGAAAAGAGCATTGGGGTCTTGTTCGTACTCGAAACAACCGCCGTGGGACGGGCATACCAAGCTTTAGCTCACGACAGGCCAGGAGACGATCGACCGGGTTGAAACTTAAGAGACGAGGACCCCCAATAGCCGCAAACTCCACCGCCGCAGACGAAACCCCGAACCTGCGCCCCAACAGAGCCGCGACGAGTCAATTCATACGGATAATAATGGATGAAACTAGCAGGAAGCGTCCCTTGGAGGACGATGACCCTTCATCCACCGTCTCGCCCTCAAAACGCTCCAGGGCACCGGCCCCCAGAGCCCGAGCGCAAAGACAAAGTCTCAGCTCCAGCTCCAGCTCGTCTACTGACACAACCTCCACAGTAAGCTCCCGTGATTCTTCCACGAGGGAGAGCTCGAGCGCGGAAGAAGATAGCGATGATGAGAGCACTTCTTCTGGGGGCACAACCTCCTCATCTGCGTCCTCCTCACCCTCCTCTTCTTCCTCGTCTTCGTCTTCCTCCGAAAGTGAGCACGGTGACGAGAGGCGGGTAGAAGACGCTGAGAATGATAGCGATGAATCGGACGATAGCTCCGATGATGAGGAGGATGATTCCATAATAAATGTGCGGGGTAGACCGAGACCTCGAATACAGCGCATAAATGGCGATTCGAGCGTACTCTCTCGCATCTCGGATTTCCTACCCAGGCTGAAAGCTGCGAACGAAGAGTTGCGGCGGAATTTTGAAGCTGGGAAATCGAAGGACATAGTCATGGACGATGTGGATGAGGAGGATGAGGGACAGTACATAGAGATGGTAAGTCCTTATTATGCTACAGAGATGGTTACATAGGGAAGTACTGAGGAGCGAGTTCTGCAGAATCTTGGTTTGGGCGTCCTAGAAGGGCAAAACGATGAAGGAAGCGACGAGTCGAGTACCAAAGACGACAGCGATGGAACATCCGATAATGAACCAGAACCATCTACAAGCAGACAGGGGAACAGTAATGTCCTGGATAAGCTGATGGGCAGGAAGGCAAAATCGAAAAGACCAGCAATTGAGGAAATGAAAGATTAACAACTCCTTTGCCAAAAGAGGCTGTTCATACAATACCAGCACGCTCTTAAAACTCCCCCGCCTCGGGCAAGCATTTCTACTACCATAATCAAGATCTGGCGACGGGATTATGCGCCTCTATCCAACACATTATGACCGACGTTTTTGGTATGCAGTTGGATCCGAACCTTGTCGAACGATCCATTCTATTGCAGACATAGCTAGTTTTTGGCTAACTATCATGAGACCATAAAACCAGCCGTACAAGAGAAAACTAAGCGCCCCCAATAAATCCATAGATACAGTCACAACCATCTTTTGACGTGAAAAATGTTTAATACATTCCAGAGATCTGGCGGCCTGGAAACGAAAATCTATATAGGAAGAAGCGCGGTTCATCCCGCAGTCCTTTTCTCAAAATGCAGTATTCTCTATAACCAGAGCGTCTAGCACCGATCATTGTTAATCATTACGCAACTTGCTTGATACGGCAGGTCCATCCTGACTCCTTGCTGAGGAGCGGCAAGCTATAGTGAAAGACGTCAATCAGTATTTGTCGCTGCTCTTTTTCTTCAGGAAAAAACTTACCTTGCACCAAGACACCAACCCAGTTCGTTACCCTTAATCTTCTTCGCGATCTTGACTTCGCGGGAAAGAGGCATCTCGTAGCCAGTGTGCAACAGACCAAGCATAAAGTTGAGGTCAAGACAAGTCTCCGGGCGGTCCCGAAGCTCCTCCAGGGCTCCCTGGACACCCTCGAAGACACCCCAGTTATCCTCGCCAGCACACACAGTGTTGGTGAGACTGTGGAGCTCCTCTATGGTAAAAGCATCCGGCATACCGAGAGGCTTTGTCCGATCGTAAAAGTACGAAAAGATGTAGACATCCTCTCTAGCGAAAGTCTTCTCCAGAGAAGGCTGGTGAACACCGTTGAATGAGCAAGGGGCGAGCTTGCAGTCAGCATCTTTCTTGAGGATCTTCTCTGCTAGACCCCTGCATTGCGCTGAAGCGGACAACTCCTTTGGACCCGCCATCACAACAGTGACCTTAGGCCCGAGTGGGTGGTCATCTGGGAAGGTCAGATTGACCTGAACTTCCATGCCTGGGCTGACACATGGGTTGGAGATGGGCTTGTTAAGCCATGAGAGATCCTTGGGGCTCAGGGCCAGTTTAGACTCTACCACAGTCTTGTGAATGGCGTCACGGGCTGCCATGAGACCATATCCGAGATGGGAGTGCTGGTAGAGTTCAAACTCCCTACCACCAAACTTGAGCTCATACTTGTGGTCTCCATCAGCGAGCTTCTGGGGCATGCCACCATCAGCGCTCTTCTCGAAAGTGGGCTGGAAGACGATCTGAGTCGAGCCACCACCGAGGTCAAAAATAGCAGCGGTAGGTGTCTCGTCAGGGCCACCGATCTTGCCCAACAGGTAGTTCGTGGTGATCCAGGCGTAAACACCCTCGTCCGAGCCATCCATGATCTCGACACCACCCTTCTCCTTGGAAACCACGGGGAAAGGATAGACTGTCTCCAGACGATGTCTGACAGCCTCCAGAATCTTCTCACTCATCTCAGGACCGAGCATCCGTAGACCAGCAGTCGCCTTAACAGCAACGGGCGTGCACGACTTATATTCGTCGGGGACTGTCTTGACGGCTACGTCCATGAGAGGATCCAGGCTCTTCGCTGCGCCTTCAGCATCTTCCCTGTAGGAGCTAAGGCCTGAGCCACCCTTCTTCTTTTCAGTCATTTCAAACCTCTCATCCTCAAGTTCGGGAGTAGGGCCACAGTTGTTGAACCGGTAGACGTGGATTCGGGAGCCCGTGCTTCCCGCATCAATCATCAACGCATATTGAATAAGAGGCTTCGATGGATCATGTGGCTTGGTGCACTTCGTCGTGAGCGATGATCCAGACTCTGATTGTCCTGACAATCGTCAGTAATTTCCTTCCTACTCTGGGCTCCTAGACGTACCTCCGCCAACTCTGGTGACCGTATTACGGGACGGAGAGAGGATAAAAATCAAGAATAGCAAGACACCAACGATAGCCCCAGTCTTGAGGTATCGCGATCTCTGGCTCTGCGTCATTATCATGGGTGACGGGTTGTCGGACAGTTTGTCCGACTTCGTATCTGGCTTCTCAGATGAACCGGTGGCGGTGTTCGCAGGGCGCAATGCGGATTGCGTCCTATTGCTAGGTCTGAAAGTGAGATAAGACCAGAAACCTGGATGTTGTCCAGTGTCAACACCGGTCGACATACGAGCAAAAGCAAAGAAATAAACAAGGTCTGCGCAGGGCGTACAGTTGGGGTGAAGCGACCGTACCACGACCAGTTAAGGGGGGCAAATCAATGATAGAGAACGGCGGCGGCAATCATTGATCCGCCAGGAACCTCAGGGCCTGCTCTATACGAGTTAATGGCCGAGAAAACCGGAAACTCGAGGTCGTCAAGAAAGATGGCGAACAGGAAAAAAAAGAGACCGGTGCGAGTCCACGGGGGAGAAGTTGGGAGAGGAATCGCCCATGGCAAATTGCAGTACGGGGTAATAATAGAAAGTTGTGGCGCATGGCTGTGGCTGTTCGCTCCGTCTAGAACACGCCCGCAAACGGTGCTGCAACTGAGTGCACGCGAGCTATTGGCACCATTATCGGCTCACCAGTCAAACTATCCGTCCAGACAGAGAGTTTTGTCAAGTTTTAATCTATCGCCTAATCTATTGCCTCTGTCTCACTGCAATCCGCCCGGCTGCAGGGACCAGCAGCGCCCCCAGCAAGATGAAGCACATCCGCGGCCTGGTATCGACAGCACAAGCACTCCGCCATACGTTCCTGCGTCCGCTCGAGATCTCACGAGTTCCATTTACTACGCAATACGGATATCTCCAGCCTCAGAGACAATTGCGGTTCATCCAATATTCGCGAGCATCAAAGTCGCCAGCAGCCAATGCCAGCCCGAAGGCGCAAGGAATCATCAAGGATGAAGATATTCGAGCTCCGCAAATACAGGTGGTCAATGACAACGGAGCTTTAGATCCGCCTGAGAGGACCATCGATGTACTACGATCTATCAACCGGTCTGAATACTTTCTGGTCCAAGTGTCGCCTGGTGCCGCCGACCGACTGCCGGTTTGCAAGCTGGTGAGCAAGAAAGGCTTGCGTGAGCAAGAGAAGGCAAAAGCAAAGGCAGCGCACTCGGCAAAAACGGCTGTCAAACAGATCGAACTGAATTGGGCCATTGACGCTCATGACCTCTCGCATCGGATGAAACAACTCGTGTCGTTTATCGAGAAAGGCCGGAAAGTCGAGATCATTCTGACGCGGAAAAGGGGAAAGAGAGCACCAACTGCGGAGGAAGTGAAGAAGGTCATGGATGCAGTGCTGGACACAGTACAGAATGCGGATGCTGCCCAAGTGAAACCCATGGAAGGAGAGCCGGGCAAGCATGTGTTGATTGTGGTCAAAAAGAAGGATGCATGAAGGGAGGACGACAGAACTTTGTATCATGTGTGTACATTAGGAGGCATTAATTCTGCCAGATATAAAATCATAAAAAGAAACACACGGACAGCCTAGATGTGCATCTGGTCCTATCGTAATTGTCGAGCTGGCTATGGAACACAGACTGAAGCGCCTGTGCGTTGGAGCTACCTCTGGATATATCCACGGTAGCTTCATAATTCAGGACTCACGCAACATGGGGACATCTAAACAATATATCATGTCAATTGCTGTAAGAGATAAGCTGCCATATACCCTCAAATTGCCCAGCAGCGAGCCCATCTTCAGTCGGTCTGGCCATTCTGATGCAGGCGTATCTGGCTCTCCGGGATTCCGCAAAACGTGCGATCCCATTGGCTGTTTCGGGTGCCTTGATGACTAAGACGGGGATCCTAAAATTTTGGATGGAAGAACTTGGACTCGCCCAGACAGCTTGTAAACATCTCCTAATCCATCCCTTTTCTTTCCTTTCGTTAACCCCCCCGGTCAATCGAAGGGCAGTCAGGATGTCGAGCATCTCCAGATCCATCAACCTCCTCTTGCGGAGCAGCAGATCCTCTCTGCTGCGGCCTCGCGCCGCCAACCCCGTCCACCATGTCTTCGCAAACGAGAGACTGGCTGCCCGGGGCTTCGCGACCGCTTTCGAGCGAACGAAGCCTCACGTTAACATTGGTATGCATCCCACTGCTCTTGATGCTCGGATGTCTGCTTACAGTCTCTAATAGGTACTATCGGTCACGTCGACCACGGAAAGGTTCGCACTCTTCACCCTCTCACTCCGGGCTGTCGCCATTCTAACAGCACCACATAGACCACTTTGACTGCCGCCATCACCAAGCGTCAGGCTGAGAAGGGCTTTGCCAACTTCCTCGAATATGGTGCCATTGACAAGGCTCCTGAGGAGCGAAAGCGTGGTATCACCATCTCGACTGCCCACATCGAGTACGAGACCCCGAACAGACACTACGCACACGTCGACTGTCCCGGTCACGCCGATTACATTAAGAACATGATTACGGGTGCTGCCAACATGGACGGTGCTGTTGTCGTCGTTGCTGCCTCTGATGGTCAGATGTATGTCGCCATATAATCCTCCTAGGATCATCTACGTGAGTTTTCGGCTGACGCTGTGTAGGCCCCAGACCCGTGAGCACTTGCTGCTTGCTCGCCAGGTCGGTGTCCAGAAGATCGTCGTCTTCGTCAACAAGGTCGACGCCGTCGAGGACAAGGAGATGCTGGAGCTCGTTGAGCTGGAAATGCGCGAGCTCCTCAGCAGCTACGGATTCGAGGGCGAGGAGACTCCCATCATCTTCGGTTCTGCTCTCTGCGCCCTGGAGGGTCGTCAGCCCGAGCTTGGTGAGACTAAGATCGACGAACTCCTCGAGGCTGTCGACACCTGGATTCCCACCCCCCAGCGAGACCTCGACAAGCCCTTCCTCATGTCCGTTGAGGAAGTCTTCTCCATCTCTGGTCGTGGTACCGTCGCTTCCGGCCGTGTCGAGCGTGGTATCCTGAAGAAGGATTCCGAGGTCGAGATCATCGGTGGTTCTCTCACTCCTATCAAGACCAAGGTTACCGACATTGAGACCTTCAAGAAGTCCTGCGACGAGTCCCGCGCCGGTGACAACTCCGGTCTTTTGCTGCGTGGTGTCAGACGCGAGGACGTCCGCCGTGGAATGGTTATCGCTGTCCCCGGAAGCACCAAGGCCCACAACAAGTTCCTGGTCTCCATGTACGTTCTGACTGAGGCCGAGGGTGGTCGCCGTACTGGTTTCGGTGCCAACTACCGTCCTCAGGTCTTCATCCGCACTGCTGGTCAGTCTCACATACTTTTCCCACATAGTTCAATCCGAGTAGATCGCTGACTTATTGTCTAGATGAGGCTGCCGATCTCAGCTGGCCTGGAGATGACCAGTCCAAGCAGGTCATGCCCGGTGACAACGTCGAGATGGTTCTGAAGACTCACCACCCCGTCGCTGCCGAAGCCGGTCAGCGCTTCAACATCCGTGAGGGTGGTCGTACCGTGGCCACTGGTCTTATCACCCGTGTCGTCAATGAGTAAGCGACACCGTTATTGTAGGCAAGTCAACTGACTGGCTGCTCTGTATGATCGATCTCTTTTTGTTCGCACGTTCTTGCAAAGCACGGGAATCACGGGATTGCAGGAGAAACGGGAAATGCCGGGACGGTGCTAATGAGCCGGAGTTTTTCGTTTCAATCTTGTACATTGTACCACCACCTTTATTCCAGATGTAGTAGGCCTCTGGCATCTCTTCTCCCACTCTCCACTTCCGAATGTGTGTTTGAAATACGACCAATATAAAAAAACCATTTACTTCATAATACAAAATTATCCTTCTCTGCCCTTTGCTCGATTGTGCAGTTGCCTCGTTCACCAGCAGTATGATATATCGTCGATGAGTTTTCTGAGATCTCAGTCTTTGAATTATGTTGAAAGTTTCTGATATTTCGGAAGCAGCCCAGCCATCACGACTGATCGACCTTTCTATACATGATTTCTGTCCTTATCGTGTACTTCACTCCACGATAGACATCATCTCCTGCATGACATAAATTCCTCTGCTGAAAGAGCAGCACAGACCCAGTTTTTGGAAACACTCTCAGGCCACCGTCATCACCGTCATCACTACCCATGATAAACGGATGAAACGAGGTAGCGCCTCCCAACAACTTACCAGAATGGTCTATATTCGTGAACATCTCTTCTTCTTCTTCTTCTTCTTCTTCTTCTTCATTCGCCCTCTTCTCTGCCTCTGCCAACTCATTCAGATCCTGCTCTCCATCTCCGTTCAGATACAAATGAACCGTGAAGAGTGACCGTTCCTTCTCATCAGGTGTCACATATGACCCATCGCAATGCTCACGAAAATACTCGCCCCCTTCGTACTTGAGAAAGCGCAGCAGTTCATTCAATCTCGTCATTTGCATTGTTTCATTGCGTTTCAATGGCCCAAGACCCGTTATCTGGCCTTGATCGTAGATAGTATCCACACCAGCCTCGATGAAGAACGGCCTAAGACGGTCCATGATCTTCTCTGCAAGATCTGGCGCATTGTACAGAATCCGTCCACAGTTCCGCGAATCGGGCACCATGACCTCTTTGCCCCTGCCGGCGTTGATCATGGCGCGTTTCCACGTTGGAGTTGGGGAATCCGGAGTGATGGTGCTCGCCTCGGCTGCTTTGATGAGCTCTTGGCACTCGGATTCCGTGAACGCGTTATCGATAGTAAATGCCATGAAGTCTTTGTATAGTTTCATCGTCTCGCCAGCGCTTTCCCAGTCGATCCTGCGCATGCATGCCTCTTTGGGAGGAGCAGCGGGGAGGAAGTCTGGAGGTGGTTCCCAAGCCATTGCGAAGTTGCGTTTCTCGCACGATCCGTATAGTGTGGTACTTATATAGGTCAAAGTAGTGGCTAATTGAGAGATGCACTACTATTCTAGACTTCGATGTTGCACGATGGAAATGCAAGAGCTTATATTCCGAATGATGGGGAAAGGGAATACGAGTTAAATTGGCCTAGCAAGGCTTCTTTCTGAGTCAGGGCTTCGTGGCTGTGTTTTGGTGATTCGCTCAACATTGTTAAAACTAGTGTTGGTTGCCTAGTATTAGTACTTGCATACAATGCGGGTGGTGCAGAAGTCGACGGGACAGGTCCAACTCCTAATGATAATCTCTTTCTTCTCGTATACTAAGGCTAATCTGGTATACATTCTGGACATTCGATGCCGGGGAGGAATGTTTATTGTATGATAGTCCTTGACGAGTTAGCGGTCGCTAGAAGCATCGATTGCGTCGTAAAATGGTCAACATCATATTGAAGCAGAACACTACTGTGATAAAACAGGCATGTATGTCATAAATGCATTAACTATGTCACAATATCCTCCATTAAAAATTTATCGTTGTCGCTGTCTATGTGTCCCATTTAGATTGAATTTTGGACTTGCGAAGAATGATGTCGACCAAGGAACCCAGTGAGCCAGACGAGAGCAATTCGAGCACTTGTACATTCGCATCTGTCTCCCGAGCGATCCAGTTCCGAATCTCGATAGCTACCAGAGAGTCGAGTCCCAGAGAAGAAACTGTAACGGTGGGATCCATGTCGTCCACTGAGATGCCCAGCACCTCGGAGAGTTTAACAACAAGTGCATCATAGACCAACCGGTGCGCAGAGTCTCTAGTATCTGCGGCCTTGAGAGATTGGTGTAGTGGCACTGTGGCACCATCACGGTTGGCACTACCTGCTTGTGCATCTGCCGCCTCTCGTAGGACACTGAATTTAGCATCATGCGCCCAGAAGCTGTCCACGGAGTCGGTCAAATCCAGGCCTGTGATGCACTGTCCAGAGCAGGACCGGTCAAGGTGACCGGTAATAGCAGCTGATAAGAGAGCCAGGACCTCTGATTCATCAATCGTCTGACTGCCAATGTTCTTGAGGACTTCCTTCTGGCGCGTGGGATCAGTATCGGCCAGATAGCCAACGTCGCTAACGGCTGCCAAGTCGATAGAAGTCCCAGGCAGACCTCGAGATCTGCGATACTCCATGAAGCCATCGAGGAATACATTTGCTGCCGAGTATGCTGCCTGGCCACGGTTACCGACAACGCCAGCAACCGATGAAAGGGCAATAAAGAAGTCAAGCGGCGATTTAGCAAGAGCATGGTGCAGGTTCCAGGCACCATCCACTTTGCTAGAAACAACAGTGTTGAAGTCATCGACGGTCATGTTCTCATAGAGCATATCCTGTACTGTTTAGTCTAGTCTCCATATGATGGCGGTCAGATAACTCACTTTCAGGACCATGGCACCATGTATAATTCCGCGTACAGGGGGCAGGCCATTTAAAGACTCGATGAGAGCTTCAACTGCCTGTTGATTGCTCACATCACAGGGCTTGACGACAACCCGGGTTTCATTGATGGCTAACTCGTCAATTAAGGCTCGTGCCTTGCTGTTGATATTTGCGGAACGTGAAACTAGAACAATATTCCGAGCCCCCTTGGCGGACAGCCACTTTGCCATGCTGCGGCCCAAACCACCGGTTCCACCGATGAGGATATATGTTCCATCCGGTCCTAAAAGGGTGGAACTTGTCCTGGGAGTCCGAGCCTTGTAAACGGTCAGTAATGTTGATCAATCATAGAGATTGCGATGATCTCCTACCTTAACCTGGTCACCTTCTTGAGGCACCACCACCAGTTTCCCCATGTTCTTCCCTGTCTGCAGTGTACGGAATGCTGTTTCTAGCTCCGAGATGTTGTAGGTAGTGAGAGGAGTGATAGGTTTGACGATTCCCTGTTCAATGAGTTTGGAAACATCTCCAAGAAGACGCTTCATCAACTTCGGACGGTATTTGGCAACCTTCGTGAGATCCACTGACGAAAATGTCACGTTGTTCTCAAAGGGGAACATGTCCAAGCGGCTGTTTTTCGTGATGTCTGCCTTGCCGATTTCAATAAAACGCCCGAATGGAGCGAGACACTGCCATGTTTCCCGTAACAGATCACCTGCAAGAGAGTTTATAACAACATCTACCCCCTCATTATTTGTCGCTCGTCGAAGCGCAGGTCCAAATGAGGCATCACGGCTATAGAAAATTCGATCCTCGGGGATGGAATAATGTGCCTTCAAGAATTCCTTCTTGTCCACGCTACCTACGGTGACAAAAATATCGGCCCCGGCCATCTGCGCCAGCATTATCGCTGCTTGACCAACACCACCAGCGCCAGCATGGATCAAAACGCGGTCTCCAGAGTGTAGGTGTCCCAGATCGAATAGACCATAATAAGCTGTGCAGAAGACCACTGGGAGGACTCCAGCGATCTCGAAAGGCATTTCATCTGGAATCCCCACAACACTACTCTCCGGACATCGTGCATATGTGGAATAGGCCCCCTCTACTAAGGCCATAGCCCGTTGGCCAACCTGGATGTCCGCGACGTCTTTACCGACGGCGGAAACGACACCACTGCATTCAATACCGATGTATGGTTGTGATAGCTGGCCCATAGATACCACAACGTCCTTGAAATTGACACCGGTCGCTTTCACTTCGATCTCGACCTGGTTGTCACTTAGAGGAGCGACGGTATCGTCTTCGAAGTAGAGACTATCGAGTGATCCAGGATTTCGCACTTGAACTTTAAATCGTCGGCCATCCTGAGTGTAGGGCTGGAGGGTGAGTGTCTGTTGGCCAGTTTCGTTGTGGACAAATCCATTCGTATCATCGTCAAGGACTGCACGCTGGACAAACAGTTGAGAGTTTTCTGTCTTGAACTCGAAGTCCTTGGTTGGCTCCGAACCATCAATTGGCCAGATAGCATCCATGGCGGCTATTATAGGGACATTTGGCCGATCAACATCTTGCGGGCCAAGTCCCAGAGTCGCGATTTTTGCAAGGGTTTCTGACCGAACTGAGCGAGTAAGCCCAACTGTCATCTGCGCATCTGGCATGTCTCTGCGGTAGATCCAGAGTACACTTTCCGCGCCAAGCAGGATATTCTTGATTGCGTCGAAAGTATGGCTGCTAAGATGGCGCAGAGAACTGTCCCCTGTTTGAACAACAATGACTTTCTTTCCAGTAAAGTCAGCAATGCCCCCTAACTCAGAGACAGACGGCCGGCGCTCTTCCAGTTGACCAATAACGTTGGCAAGCTGATCAGCTACTTGAGTTGAGTCACTGAAACTGACAATGGCAACTCTATGTTGTGTGGTTTCAACAATGCTATTCCCATTGAGTGCATGCCCATTTGTAGTGCCTTCACCGTTGACGCCAGCCTGATGTGCAAGTGCCCCGTTTTCATGGTTGGCGATGTTCCCATTGTTATAGGTATTGCCATTTGATGAGCCGTTTGTAATGTATGTTCCATTTGTATCACCCTTACCGTTTACTGGCACGTTCTGATGGAGAGGCTGCCACTGAAATTTGTAGCATAGCTGCCGCGCGTGTCCATTTCTACCAGCACCGGAGTCCCGGATTGGCGTCATGACAAGGCCATCCAATACGATCAGTGGTCTCGTTGAATTATCCTCAAGGGCCAAAAGATCGAAATTAGTTGGTTCAGGTATTGTCAGATGGGGATTTCCTGTTCCATAAACTCGGACATGATCACCAGGTGAGTGAGGGACATCTCGACTGATTGTTGCATGCTTAATCATCGTTGGCATGTATAGGGTATCTAGATCCATCTTACCGTGGCCTAATATGGGCCACACGAGATGAAGCAAACCATCTAGGAATGCAGGATGGATCGTCAACTTGGGCTCAAAGCTTTTTGGCATAACACTCTTAGTGTCTCTGATGTGCAGATCAGCGAGGGAATGATGAGAATCCGCAAAGCAGTTCTCAATTCCCTGGAAGGTCGGACCATACCCTGCTCCCAGGCCATCTAAGACTTGATAAAGATGCTTCGAATCAACCCTCTGCGTAGATGCTTGTTCGACCTTGGATTTTTGCACTCGGATGTACTTTTCCTCACTCTCCGCGGAACTCGAAACGCCATCGATACTGCTGTCTGCTGCTGCTCGTACCGCAATAAGGCCAGAACAATGTTCGGTGAAGCCACGTTCTGAATCCCACGCGTGGATGCGGAATTCATCCCAGACGTCCGAAGAACCTCTTGTTCCTTCAGCATATCTCCGAAGAGTGATCATTGTCTCGATATCTGAATCGTCACTAAGAACAAGTGCAGATCCAACGACAACTTCACGCAATTGAAACTGAGAGAACGTTATTCCGCGCTGCTCTGCACGTCTTTGAGCAGCCTCGAGAGCCATAACCAGCTATATCACTTGGTTAGTAACGACTTCAAAAGAATGTACCATGATTATACCAACTTACATAGCCAGCAAGAGGATAAACTGTCATTCCCTGCATCTTATGATCTCGAAGCCACGGTATATCATCTAGGCGTACAATATTTCTCCAAGTTGGCTCTAGATCGTTCGAATAGTTTGCTACGACGCCCAAAATATCGTTTCTCGGACCATCTCGAGTCTTGTGCTTCCGAGCAATGCGGGGCTCGTGCCAGTATCGGTTTGAATGTTGCCAGGGATAGCGAGGAAGATCGGTCAGAAAAGAGCAATGGCTGGCTTTCGAGCAGGGGAAGTTGATTTCTGTCATATTCAGAGCAGCCCCTCTAACGTAGGCAGCAGAAGCGGTATTCAAAATTGACTCTGCTGCGTCGCCATTACGCACAATAGTAGGACTGTAAGAGATCTTCGAGGCAGTCGAGCCCAGGCTCTTTAGGGTTTCCAATATAGGGCCCTTCAGAGCAGAATGAGGTCCAATCTCAATCAGCAAATTCGGTCGTCTAGTATCGGCCACTAGTGCATACAGGGCATCTGGGAACAGGACTGGAGATGTGAGATTCTGCACCCAATATGAAGAGTCTAGTTCAGAAGGCTCTGCGGCTCGAGCCAGAACTGATGAATAGAATGTAGCCTTTGATGAGACAGCAGGTTTGATGGATTCAATCGACGCAAGGTATTCTCTGGAGATGCTCTTCATATGATCAGAATGGTATGCGACATCGATCTTCAGGCGTCTGTTAAAGATTTGTCTTTCTTGCAGCTTCTTCTCCAGCTCGTCAATAGCTGGCACATCTCCAGACACGGTCACACTACCGGGGCTATTCACACAAGCCACAGTTGCGTAGCCTTCACGGAGCATCTTCAGCATCGGCCGAATTGCCTCAGCACTCGTACCAATAGCCATCATAGTGCCCTTCAAAGTAGGAGATGCTTCTTTCATTAATTGAGTCATCTGACCGCGCCGGTAAGCAAGAGTTATCGCCGCTTCTGCGTTGTACACTCCAGCGGCATAAGCGGCACCGATCTCTCCAGAACTATGGCCAACGACAGAAGTAGGCCGAATAGACCACGACTCCAAAAGATCGACAAGAGCAATCTGGATAGCTGTGCAGGCGGGCTGGCTTAGATGAGGAGAATTGATATTTGACTCGGAACGATCTTTTCGCAGCTCCTCAATAAGCGAGAAGTCTGCGCCTAGATCACGGAGGACCTGGTCGGCATTTTTTAGGGATCCTGCAAATACGGGATATTCATCGATGAGACGAATGCCCATCTCAGCCCACTGGGCACCCTGTCCGGTGAAGACAAAACCGATGGTTGGAGGACCTTGAATGCGTGTTGGATTGATTTTCACTTTCGCTAGTTGGATACCCAATTCATCAAGTGAAGTGGCTGAAAGGGCGATCCGGTATGAAAGGTGAGAGGACTTGTTTCCAACCGTGTAGGCAAAGTCACTAAAGAGAGCCTTTTCGAATACTTCCGGTCGCTGCTCGAAATAGACACCAAGGTCTCTAACCTTGGTCTGTAGCGACTCCTTGTCGTTAGCCGATATCAAGATCAACTTGCGCCTGGGATCTGCATAGGTCTCGGCGTCGGTCGTGGTCTCAGGGGTCGTTTGAGGCGCCCTCTCGAGAACTACATGAGCATTTGTTCCACCAAAGCCGTAGTTAGAAACGCTGACATATTTTTTGCCTCGCGGCCACGGTCTTGTTGATATAGGGACCTAGTGACAGTCAGGTATCCGTTCTGCCAACGGGAAGAACTGTAAACCCACCTTCATATTCCATTTATCGAGCGGAATGTTTGGATTCGCTTTGCGAAACTCTGCATTGGGGAGTACTAGTTGCCGATCCAGCATCATAGCTGCCTTGATGACGGAAACCACGCCGCTCGCACCCTCTAGATGTCCTATATTGGATTTCACAGACCCAATGTAAAGGGGATTTCTGGGGGTACGGCCATGTCCAAGCGCAGCATTGGCTGCTGCAGCTTCGATGGGATCCCCCACCTTAGTCCCTGTTCCATGCATCTCTGCAAAACCGCATTCGGCTGGATCGAGATGAGCCTCTTGATATACCCTGCGAATCAATTCTTCTTGGGCACTTCCATTGGGTAAGGTAATTCCCTGTGTCCGGCCGTCTTGATTAACGCCGGAATTTGCAATCACAGCTCTGATGGGATCTTTGTCTCGTAAAGCATCGTCGAGCGGTTTCAGCAAGATAACACCAGCGCCCTCTCCTCGTGCAAACCCCGACGTTGCTCGCTCATCGAACGAATAGGTTCTGCCTTCATCGTTGAATAGCCTAAGGGCATTTTAGTATCTAGGTCAGGGGAAGTAACACGATGGAGACTCACTGCGATAGAGACATTGAGACAAAAATATCGGGGAGGATATTCAGCCGGCACCCTGCTACCAGAGCCTCTTTTGACTCTCCATTGCGCAGGCTCTGGACAGCATAATGAAGTGCAACGAGAGATGAGGAGCAGGCAGTGTCAACAGTAAGACTTGGACCTCGAAGATTGAAGAAATAAGATATGCGGTTGGACTGGAGTGAGGATGCACAACCAGTTGCTTGGTACATGGGAATTGTCTCGACATCCCGTACATTATGCTGCTCGTAGTCTGCCACGTTTCCGCCGACGAATACCCCTACCTGTCGCCCTGAGAGTGATTCCTTTGGGATTCCAGCAGACTCTATTGCCTCATAGGAACACTCTAAGAGTAACCGTTGCTGTGGATCCATGGAAATGGCTTCCTGAGCCGTTACATTAAAGAAAGGAGCGTCGAAACGGGCAGGGTCCTGATCCAGAAAATAACCTCCTGCTGGGTTAAAAGTCCCGGTTTTGGATGGATTCGCATGGTGATATGCCTCAAAGGAAAAGCGCTCTTTGGGTATTGGTGACCAGCCAGATCGTCGACGTGTGCAGAGCTCCCAAAGATCGGTGGGAGAGTTGACTTGACCAGGCAACCGACATGCATAGCCGATGATAGCGATGGGCCGGGGCGCCTTCGAAGGCGAAGCGCCAAGTTCTTCCGCGCCCATGCTGGCAGTATCGTGCTAGGAAGTGAGAGTAAGTAGGGAAAGATAGAGAAGCAGCCCAGCAGTACATGGTGGTCGCTCGCTTCTTATAGGGCAAATGTCGTATTTACCATCGGACAGTACTCCTAGAATCAATATACGGCCGCGGAACCTTGATAGACACGTGGAAAGTCTAGAGAAGGCATCATTCGTCGCTTATCACCGGTACTCTGTCGTTGATCACAACCAGCACCCTCCCGGGCCTTGCGTGATGCTACCTCGAAACCATGTCATCGAGTCCACGGACCACCGATCTAGCAATTGAGTTTCGTTAGCAAAAAGTATAGACGTCCTTGTCATGGTAAGGAAATAATTAGCCAGTCCAGCATCTGTCGGAGAACGGTCTGTCGTCGGAAGTTGTACGGATCAGCGAAGGTGTGGCTTTCCGAAACGAGGAACCATTGTATCGCATCAACTGTTTGTTATCCTAAGTGCAGCCACACATGCACCCCTCTTACTTCATACTTTGAATAGTGGATTCTTAGCATATCAACTCCATTATTATTGGACAGGCACATGTGCCTAAAATATCTTATCAGGCCTTCCGACAATGATCCCAACGACATACAGATATCTGTCTCATGGTATACAGATTCCCTACTCGGGTACCTCCATACAAGTATCACTCGATCTTTCAGGGGCATATACGAAGTTTAATTCCCAGCCAAGAAAAACAACCGGGGAGATGTCCAGGAATTAGCGATGCCAAGACGTGCAGGGCCATTATGAAGATCCTCGCAATCAGTATTACCGATTGCGTGGATAATCGCATGCTCTACGGAGTACAGGCGGGAACTCGGGGATTAAACGGGCCATCACTGAGTGATTTGGCACCTCCGTTCTGATCCTAGTACAACGCAACAATATTGTGTACCACGCAGTAACGGAATTGTTTCCCGCACGTTTATCAGGCGTGGCTGGACTTAAAATTGGGAGCTTCACCATACATAGCCTAACTATACAGCTGAATCTTCACAGCTGTAATCGTGTCTCTGTTCCTGCCGTCCTATTGCAGAAATCTCAATCAAATTCCACTGGGGCTAGCTTCTCGAGCCCATTCCGTGTCCTGTTGGTCTAGAGCTCCCAGTTACTTACTGAGCAACATGCGTTTTTTGTGTCTGCATGGTGCCATTGGCAGCATTACTGTAAGTCCACGATTTACGCACCACACCCCTCCCCTCTTCCATTACTGGGTTATTTCGTGCTCATTTCTCATGTATGCATACTGACATATGTTCAGAATATCAGCATTCAACTAGGTGACTACCAATCTCTTTCGCCTGGAGTTGCGAGATCTCTAACCTGAACTTCTCTCCAGCGCCATTGGAGAAAGAACTTGAACGAGACCAGACGGCATCTTTTCGTTACATCAATGCCCCGGTAGCTGTCTCTCCGCCCCCAGGTTCGTCGCCCCATCAGTAGTATAACGTACCTGTCGTTTACGTGCTAAATATACTTCGTCCACTGATCTTAGGTTTTGATGAATACTTCGGTATCGGTCCACATTATCGGTGGGCGGACGATGGTGGTACCGCTGAAGATTCTATGCTTGCGCGTATTCGACAGCTGCCAGTTGGCGAGAGCCCAGAGGATGTCATGAGAAACCTCCAAAAAGGCCACGAGAATACTACTTGGAGGAACCGTCGACAAGTGATGGATATTCTCTATCGAGAGCTGGAAAACGACCCCTTGATTGAAGGAATCATCGGCTACAGCGAAGGCTCGTCAGTAGCAGCGTCATTCGTTGTCGATGAAGACCGGAGGCTAGAAGAAGAAGGCCGACCACGGCGCATCAGATGCGCAATCTTCTTTACAGGGTGGCCTCCAATCAGCAAAGAAGGCAAGGTTCTTTTAGCGGATGAGAGTGACTATTTTATCAACATCCCTACCCTACATGTGATAGGCGCCAATGGTACTCTCTCCCGGCCCCGGGGATCAAGGTATGCCAGCTAACTTATTGATAGACCCTTACCGCGACGGTGCTTTGGCGCTGTACAATGTATGTGATCCTGACACTGCTGTTATATTTGACACTGGGAAAGGTCACACTATTCCCCGCGCGGGGCTGGTAATTACGGAGCTAGGGAATGCAGTACGGGAACTTATCGAAGTAGCTAGTCAACAGGAATAGTAGCTGTCTCTATTTTCAGTGGTATATTTCTTATCGGCACTTGCATTAATAAAATACATGGTATACAATTAGAATAAGGAAAGAGAACAAAGCAAGATACACTCCCCGAATTTATGATAGAGCGCATTCTAGAATTTATGTTGCAAAGGACCTCCAATCACTGCACGTGTATCCTTGTCCAAACCCAAATGTATTAGACCGTTAGCGCTGCAGATCACCTTCAAAGTCCGTGTGGCCGTGCCGTGTCACTATGGATGCACTGTCAAAATAGTCCCTTTTCTGCTCAGGAACGGAGGATAAAGCCGACCACTATACGGAGTACGGAATCATACTTTCATCAAGCCCGCAATCAAATTCGATGCACAGTGACTCCGCTGGACCATACTTCCGTTCTTTATCTCCTGAGGGGGCAGAGATTGTCAACCCTAATTTGGCAATATGCCAACCTTGATTGGACGTGCATAGAGCCAAGCAGGCTTAAGGGGAAGACAATGTGCGAAACCTTGACGAGGCCAAGATGTAGATAAGGACTCTTGGTACTTCTTCAATTGAGTTTCTCATTGAGTCTGGACACTTTCATATGCAGATTTCACCCGACCAAACTACGTGGGCAACGCCCAGCTAGTGGTCTCTTCGTCTAATTTACAATGCGCGGAAAAATGGCGTATCCTCAATGGCTGTTAGCCAACCTGATGATCGGTTTCATTCTCTCATCACTTCTACTTCTTTCACCGGCTACCCGCGCGCAAAACGTGTCTGCAGCTGACTGCGCAACTGGTGTTCATGCCATTCTGGCTCGGGGTCAAGGTGCGGGTAACGACCTCGACGTACTTAGTAGCATCCAATCTCTTCTATTGGAGAACATCGATGGATCCACAAGTATAGCTCTGCCCTATGCTTATAATAGTTCGGACAAAGTCGCTGCCGTTCATAATGGCGCTCTGCTGTTGCAAGAATACGTCCAAGAATACGTGAGTAGCTGTCCGGATTCTAAGATTTTTCTTCTTGGATATTCGCTGGTATGATGCCGTTTTTCTTTATAAACTCATACTCATAGAAAACTTCACTATTACCATCAATAGCTAACAGTTGCTAGGGCGCAGTTCTCATGATGGACGCCTTGTGTGGAACCAGTTCTGCGTTGCTCTGGCCTGTTGATGCCCTGGATCGTACATATAGCGAAAATAGTGAGTACTTGATTCCTTCGCTTTCAGAGATATTCAAGAACTAACACTAAGAGCAAGTTATCATGGCCGTTGCATACGGAGATGAGACTTACGTTCCGTATCAATCTTGGAATGACGGAACTTGCAAGGTCGGAATAGGAGTAAGCAGTCAACCTGTCCTTAAAGGCCTTACACATCCATTCTATACTTCCAAGTCGATAATATAAACCGTTGCCTGTGACATCAAGCTGACGAGACTATTAGGAATTTCCTCGCCTTGTCCCATCAACCTGTGATCCGTTTTCCGCTTCGTTACACAGCTTCTGTGATTATGGAGATACCGAGTGCTGCCAGTATCCGCCTTTTGCGAATAATTCAGTGCATCAATTATACTTTAGCAGGTATAACCAAGAGGTCCTTAACCTGACTGAGGCACAATTATACCAGAAGGACTAGTGTGATTAGCTCTCTGGTATGAATTGACAAACGTGGAGTCGATTATGGTCTACGGATATATTTTTTCTTCATTATGCCATAGTTCTTCATATTATTTGGAAATTTTCCAGTGTGGTTCTGGGACTCTCTCGTTGCGAATCTCTCGCTTCCCAGATCATTGAATTCTAGAGGCGGCGAAATAAACAGCTGTTAAGCGAGGCGAATAGAGAATACCCTAGAAGACAACATGATTTCAAATGTATTGAGGGTGCGCAATGAAAATCGATCGCTGAAGATTCAATCAATAAGCTCTTGCATCTCTGTCCGCCTCAACTGCATTTTTTGGTTTTGCTTCACGATACCTGCCATCAAGACCCCTCGGGCCCTGAATATACAAGATAGTAATGATAAGATTTTAACAATAAAATAAGCAACAACCCAAGTCCGACGGCTCATGACAAGCTCATAACATCGATCGGTCGTCCGAATAATACATGGTATTCCCCTTCGAGCTCACTGCAGCCGCCAAGGATCCTAGTGCTGATATCAGAAGAGCCACCCAGGCCAATTAGAAAGCCAGGGATATACACGACCCCGTATCTCGCCATGTTTCGCGTGTATCTAAGCAACATAATTTGACAGACTGAGATGGAAGTCCGTGGTAAACGTGTCAAAGTTACCCCAAGGTGTTGTTTATCTTATTTGTTTTAATTCTTTTTTTAAGTAGTTTACAGCGCATTAGGTGCCCAGTAAGTACAGTAGCTCCGCAGCTTACCGAAAATGATGACATTCCGTGTTCCACAGCGCGTTACACTGCCGAAGTGCTCACGGAGATAATGCTGGATACGAGGTTTGCTATCTCCGTACGAAGGCATACATGGTTGTTATTATTTATTATTCGGGGCAGCCGCGTGCTTAAAAATTTGGAACGGGATCTTGCAGTCTCCGCAAAGCAGATACAAGAGGGGAATGTTCGCCGTGGCCGATCGTTATAAACATATTCCATCTCCTCTAAAATTGTGCCTGGAGAGTTACACAGCACATCTTCCAGCCTTATTGGCAACTTGTCCTTGTTTACAAAACCTCACTTTGGCCCGAGTCAGTTCACTAGATCCGGGTCTACAGCTTGATAGGGTACTGGCAAGGGGAGCGCGGAGAACTTCCATCCAAAGTGGGAATATTCCCTAAGGACCATGAGTGCATCAAAGCCGACGATCATCTTGGTGCATGGAGCTTTCCATGATTCCAAAGGCTTTGAGCCGCTGGCGCAGTGTATTCGAGATGCGGGATACAATTGCATATACGCTCTCGACATGCCCGGGTCGGGAAGTACTGCCAGTCTCGCGGAGGATGCGCAGGTTATTCGCACCGCGATTCTGGAAGTACTAGAAAGCAGAAACGACTGTGTTGTGGTAGGACATTCGTATGGAGGAATTGCTGCGAATCAGGCCGTGGAGGGTCTTGCGAAGAAACAGAGAGGAAATGACAGTCCCGGCGTTGTGAAAATGGTCTATCTTGATGCGAACCTTCCCAAGCTGGGAGAGTATCACTTGCAACAGTTTCAGGCCTGGCAAGAAGCGGAGGGGATTGACTCTGAGGAGATACTGGATATCAAGGTGATTTTCTGGGACTGCCGTTTGGCGAAGTGGCTCCTTTCTCTGACCCGTGTTATAATACCTTTAGGATGGCCTGGTCCGCTTCATCGGGGGCGAAAATTACTTATATAACGATCTTCCCGGTGACATAAGAAAGGAGCTGTACGGAAAACTGAAGCCGCAATCTCTGCAGTAAGCATCGTCCTATGGCTAGTGGTTTATTCCAGTCTGACATGATGTCAAAAGTTCCTTTACCACTCCCCTGACCTACGTTTCCTATAACGATATCCCGAGTTGGTATCTCAGTGCTACCAAGGACATTATAATGCCACCCACTTTTCACAGGTATATTCTGAATGATATTGGCGGTACAATTGAAGTGGTCGAGGAAATCGACGCAGGGCACTGTTCATACATCGGCCGGCCAGCGCAGGTCGCGGATTTTATAATTAGAGCTGCGCAAAGCGCTGCTTAGAGCTTAGATGTGTCTTAAAGACGCCATTGTTTCGATCTATTTCTCCTTTGCAAGATTTTACAGCATAATATTATGGGAAAGAACATATTCTGAATTATTTTGCCAGTCCAAGCTGCTTCCGTGGCCGTATTGATGAGACAATAGAGTGAAATGAATTGTGGAAAACCAACGACAAAATATTTCCAGTAGCCACCAATCAATACCAAAGTAAAATGTATGGACTACTGATCACCTTTGATATGCTCACATCCATATTATGGATTTGACATATAAAAGCTACTATTTTTTTGTCACTGGCTGAAGAATCTAAAAACGCTCTATGATAAACATTGGGGCAAAATGAAAATATTGGCCCTCATATTCCGCTGCGTTCGACTTCTATACAGAAACTTTCACCAAAGTAGTCTGGTTTTCGAATTGGACCTGTCAATTCCTAGTTAATGTGGTTAGTATGGATTATGGAAACAAGTAGTATCTTGTCCCCGGTTCTACCGGCCGGCTGGGACTGGTCTTAGAACCATGAGCCCAACCTGCTCCTGTAATCTCGGGATAGAGGTTCTGGTTATTACCCGTACAAATTTCTCGTATTAATTTCGGAGCAATCGTCCTAGCAAATGGCCACATGGGTCCAGGAAGTCCAGGAACGACACGGATCTGCGGCCTGCCAGTTTTGGTAAACGGTGCGGCCATGAGTTCAAGCCATCAGGCACGTGCACTCAGTGCTAGAAATGCAGTGGAACTGGCTCCGGTCTCGCCGCGGAAGATAGCTGGATGCTCTGTTGCCGTGTTTCGGTTAGTGTAGACAAATTGAGGTCATCTCCCAGGTGAGATCCTGTCTTGGTTGGGAGATGAGAGTCTCTTTAGACGATTCTGGTCACCTTCTGGCAGCTACTGAGAGCTTGTGAGCGCCAATAGCTGAGTTGCAGAGACCTGTATAGATTTGGAAGATAACTGTACAGACTCTTTGACTGTTTGACAGCTGTTCTTCCAGTATCGAGCCAATAAAAAGTGGAGGACAGGTCTTGGGTCTCTCCTCTCGGGTTGAAACCCGTTGACCCGAGGTTTCGGAACTCTGTGATTCCAAAGAGAGATTTTGACATATAATTAGTGTCGAGTGTGCCGTCCAGGGGAGAGTTCGGAGGCAAAAGATGGCGTCTCTAGGTAAGCCCACAAAGGATCAGCCTCTGGTGCATGGGTATGGAAGAGCGACGAGAGTTGAAAGTGTCGTTCTCGCTTCTCTCACGGGGAAACTAGATAACAAAAAAACAAATAATATGATTGACGCTCGGTAGAAATTGCTGTCACTGCTGACAGTACAGTTCGACTTCGACTCCAACGGTCCCAGGCTCTAAACTAGGAGCTTTGACAGCAGAGTTCGTAGGAGATGCGGAGGTGTTTCGGCATGCATATCTTCATGTACGCACTTAGTCACTGGCATTGTTAGCTCGTTCGCTATTCTTATGATGCCAATTGCAAGCCTCAAGTGGAGCGGCAGCCACCAACCGTGAAGAATCATACGTTTCCAGAACGCATCAGATATCCCACTAGATACGCCGATGGTTTGCTTGACAGCTCGAGTCCGCGTCCGCGAGGATCACCTTGTGGCCAGTGCAGAGGAAATCCGCGCAGCCTCCAATCACCTCTCACGAATATTCCAAATTGCCATCGCGCCGTCTGCGCCCCAAAACGCCCGAAAGCGACCGACGAAGGGCAGGCTAAGCGCGCTGCGATCTCCAGGAATGCGGTCCTGGCACAGAAAGTATTTGGAATACTTCCCCACAACCCGTCAAAATCCTGCCGCGGACGTATCAGAGTGCCAGCAGCTGGTCCTGGGCTGGGATCTACAGCTCTTGTCATCCATCACGTCGGATCCATTTCGAACCTCGACGACGACGAAACGCTTCACCGCCAGATTTCTAAGCTTGATCTTCACTGTGCCGTTTGCAAAGATAGCACCGTAGTGTTTCGGGGCGAATCCGTTACCGGTTGGTTCTTTGTTCAGAGACGTTGGGCGTCCAGGGTGGCAGGGGCCCTTTGGCAACATTAGTCAGGACGAAGCTAATGTGTGCGAAACAGTCTGTATGGAGTAAATGTCATACTTGTTCGCCTCTCGCGTGCCTTTGACAAATCGCTTAGCTTGATCCTACCGAGCCACTGGAGGAGGCAGCAGGATGAGGTGTAGATACGGACAACAGGAGTTCTCCTTGCGCGACACCCCTCTGTCGGCTGTATCGTTTCAAGAAGCGGCCTATCCGCGAGGGATGTCTGGATGCAGCAAGGTTGAGTGTGAAGTCTGATATGTTTCTTCCATGCCATGCATTCCTGCTGGTCAGATAAGGTTCTGCTGCGCTGCGGTTGTCCCCGCAGTTGGTAAAGCTGTGATTTGGAATCGTCCGCGCCGCGATGCCCTTCGCTCGCTCCACACATGTTTCCATTCCCCACGCTTAAACTACTTCACATATTTGTCAATTGAAACCCATCGCCTGATCCCTGCGAAATACATAACTGCTGCAATCGCCATCAGAAAGCTCGATCATGATTCTGCAAGAACAGCGCATCTCCAGAGGTCAATATCAACTTCCACCAGCTCAGACCAATCCAGGGTATGTTCTCTTTGTTGAACAATGAAAGCCCCTTATCCTGGCTCTCCAGACTAATGGCCCCCACTAGCAATCATTGGCTACCCAAGGAAAAGATATAAACCTCTCGAGGAAGCGCACCCGGTCTCTCTATCAAAACGACAACACATCCATTGCATCCAATTCAAAATGCGCGAACTCATTGAAGCTCGTGTCGAAGACGGCATCCTTAAGGAAATCATGATTACCAACGGACTTCCGCTCCCAGCTAAGCAGCTCCCCAAGAGCTGCCTTGCCACAGTCTCCGTGGTAGGGGCCGGCCGTGACCAGCGCTTGCATGTCGACATGTCGGACTTTCCTGACCCAAGATATCATCCTTACTATGGCTTCGCACGATACCCAACTCCCAGCGTCTCAGACTCGACCTTGGACATTGATCAACTCTCCATCTCTTCTGGCAAGCCTTCCCGAAAGGGTTGCTCGCATGACCGCAAGTCCACACGCCCATCCTCCCGACCGCAGCCAAACGAGCCCCATCCCTATGGACTTGATAGCGCCCAAGCAGGGATCGAGTTTGTCCTTCGGTATGTCTTCCTGGTGCTCTATTCGCACACCAAAACTAACCTCGCCGCAGTCTCGAGAAGCCATGTATGCGTCATATCCGCCGCAACCACACCAGTGGTCCGTCAGGCCACACCTTGACGGTGCAAGCTTCCCTCCTTGCCTACGCACCACGCAACCTGGAAGCCAACTCGTCATGGCAGATCCCTGCTAACGAACTTGGGCGGCTACTCGAGCCCTCGGCTGCTCCCCAGCTGGACGGGGAACTGACCCCCGTGCAGGCATGGCACCGTGTCAAGAGACATCCGGGCTTCTCCAGCCTCACCCCGGATCGCTTCAACCTCCTGTGCGATGCCTTGTTGGAACAAGGTCGATGCTTTGGGTAAGTGAACTCTTCCATAGACCTTACGATTGCTGCTCATTGCTAACATTTCTATAGCTTCGGTACGGTCATTGATGAAGTGGCATTTACAGAAATCCTCTATGCGGTACTTTCTGCATAAGATTTCCACGAGCTGCATTGCAACTACATCTTCGACGGCTGGTCCATCTCAACTATTTCTATTTAATGCGCGACATGTCTTTCCAGGCGTTCTGATGGCAGTATCTCTGCCCATGCAATTGAGCGATCATGCAACACTTTCATCCAATATATTGATGACGACGAAACCGGAACGAACACATTTTATGAAGGGCGGCATTTTCATCCAGCAAATTTTAGATCAGGATCTAGCGTTCGGCGCTTGAGCACTCGTTGCCATTGGAGGTTTCTTTTTGTGTTCTTCTGTTTTCCTTTTTGACCATTTCCCTGTTTGTTGGCAAGCGTCACGACGAACACTCTCTTGTCTTATCTCTTATCGGTTATCACGGTGGCGGCGTTCAGGATTTTAGATTGGGTCCATGACAAATTTATCCGCACTGGGGCGCATCTCGACGACTCAAATTGCAGCGTTGCTGTTTGCATTTCTTGAATGTGATTGTTTTCTCTACCTACCTAGATCAGAATTTGGAATACTCCCCAGCAAATGACAAGCTTCATTTTGTCTTCATGCATCTAGCAGCGTCCCACACTTGACTTCTTCTGTGCGAATCAACTGTTCCAGTCCAGTAGATTCTTGCATTTCAGAGCTCGCAGCACCGCCCACTAACAGCACTAACTCGCGGCCGTCGTCCTCCCGCTCGATTCTCCACCCTACCAGAACACCTGTTCGTCGCGACGAAGCGACAATAGTCGCCAGACGCGCTCTCAACAACGAGATGGCCTCTCTTTCAGCTCCCTCGTTGATCAGATAGCGACGGAAGGAGATGCGGGTCAAGATCTCGCCCCCCCGGAGCCCCCACCGGAGCATTATGATTCTCTGTCTTTTCAGCTGGCGCTATCCCTAGATTGACGCCCAACAATCCAAAGTCAATCTCCTCCACATGGAACATCCACAGGACTTCGATCTCATCCTGTAGAGCCGACAGCAGTTCCTGGTTTTCGCGTGATGGGATCCACGTCCCAAGATGCTCCCCCACTGAGTCCCATGCGCCGACAAGGTAGATGTACGAAGGATCTTCGTCCTGCGTGTAGAGATGTACCGGGTAGCCGGAGAAGGCTGCCTGCGCCCTTTGAGCCGCGCGCAGAGTGTCGGTCAGGCCGCCAGGGCGGGCTGAGAGAGGCTCTCCAGTGCGAATATGGAGAAGTGCGAGTTCCATCACGGCCATTGTAGATTTGATTTGCCAGGTCCGATCTGAGACTCTATTGTTGATATTTCTTTTTAATTCTCAAAGTATACTGGCACTTTTTCTCTTTCTTTCCCGTCTTTGTCTTGGGTACGATACTATCAAAAATAGAATAAAATACTCCTTGGCGACTGTTAAACTATTGATTCCTGTGCCACGGCGTCGGAGTGTCCCAGGCAGCAAGTGACACGCGCACGCATTCTCTACGTGATCGGAATAGCACAACCGAACTAGAAGATCATCGAGATCGGACGAAAGAGAATCGAAAGAACAACAATGAATTACAATTTATTCCTACGAATCAGCGCCCGCGCACAACCCCAGGACATTTTCCACGAGCCCACGAATCAGAAGCCTTTGTTCGTGTTCTTAACTAAAATAACAGGGCATTTTAGTCTCCCCATATTGTCTTCCAGAATCTCAAATACCCAAGCCACCGGCGTCCCCACTTGGGCCAAGCATTAGCTGATCAGCGCTGCGTCACGCACTTGGGATGCTTCTTCGAATCGAACTAAACAAGTCTCTTCGTGCTAGAGTGAAGGGGGCCGATGAGGAAGGATGGAGACTGCCGAGAGGAGAGGGGATATGCAGCTAGATTAGATCGCGGCGCATCTCCCATCTCGGAATCCATCCTGGTCTCCACTTGGATGAGCTTCGTGAGTGGAATCTAGAAGAATAGCTCTTCACCTCAAAGTCTATATGGTAGAGTTGATTTAGCGCGTCCTCTAAGCGCCATGGAGTTTCATTGTTTGGAATACTGAAACTCAAAAAGGAGTCCTTGTTGGGGGCCAATTGGGGACTGACGTCGGCGTAAATCACCCTTTTCTACTATAGGCCATGTGTGTACGTCCGTACTAAGTACGAATATACGAACTTCTCTTGTGTGACCTATCTCAAACAACACCACGTGTCTTGGATCCGACTTTCAGGTTCTTGGATTTCTTAGTTTACTCGGCGCTTTTTGTCATGATGGGTCTCATTATTTCTCCTGGAACATTGTTCGGGAAGGGGGTGGAAGGGGAAGAAAAAGCCAAAATCCCTCGCTTTGGGAAACTTTCTTGCTCCCGGCTTTTGTGGTTTGGTACCGGGAACACGGGCTTGGGTTTGGTTGGTGAGGAACTGGAGGGGCTGTGACAATTTCCTTCTCAGCCTCCCCCTTTCTCTCGTTGTTTTCCTTCTTTGTTCTCTTTGTCTTCGACCATGACTCAGTGCTCCATGGCCCAGGCTAAGGATGAAATAAGCAGTCTACTCCGTAGCAAGGGATGAGGCTGAAGGCCGCTGGAGAACCAGCGCTCTGGAAAGCTCCATAGCCCTAGTCCTGAACCTCTATCATGGAGATGAATACGAAGTTGGGTATACGGATGAATCAGCCGACTTTTCTGCCTTGCCCACCTTCAAATGCGGCCCCTTACTGAGATATCATGTCATAGCATGGGTTGCTCCAATTGATATTCCACGGCCAATAATAATACTACGGCCATTCCGACGACATGGTCAGAAAAAGGCGATGACAGAACACCCACATACTACGTACATAATCCACATGATCCACGGAGTAACCCGACGCATTCCTCGATGTGTTTTACCTCAGCTAACCCCCAAACTTCCTTTGTAATCATAGTTAACTAGTTAATTAGTGAGTTACATGATTATGTTTTGTAATTACTGCATGCATAGTTAGTTACATGCAAACTGACAAATTCATCTCCGCATGTGAATGAGGAGCTGGATTCTTCTTCATTTGCATCATTATCATTCTGCTGTCATGTGCTGTGCTGTTAAAAAGTGGGGGTGGGACTGGTTTTGTGCATACAAGCAAATCAATCATATGTCAAAATCTCACTCCTTCTTACTATGCAGTGCAGCCCTATCTTGGCAGGATTGGCCATGTCCGGTCAGCTATGCATCAATCATCATACATCATGCATCATGCATGTTTGTGGGTTTCATCTTTTTCCCCTCCTTTTTGCTTCTTCTTGCTTCATACGATTTATACATGTATGAATGCATGCATGAGTCCAATTTTGGTTTATATATGTTTATATAGCCTATGTTGTGTAGTAGTAGTAGTAGTATATTGATTAATGTCCAGCGGGGCATGGGCTTTTTCCTGTGACCCTGGGGATCTCCCAGGCGGTATAGGGATGTGCTAAGCTATGGAATTACATACACGACAACCTTAGAAAGCAAATCATGCCCAAAGGCTAGGGGCAATTCACCTGTTATTTAAACCTAGCCCCGACCTGTAGGCCAAGTTTAATAAGAAATGAGAGCTTTTAAAGGCTACAGAAAATGAAAGAAATGCCTTTAAAGAGCAATATGATTGTAAGAGCCTTTGAAGGTTAGACAAGGGAACGATAGAGACCCAAAGGGGTCGTATAACATAAAGTCAAATTAGTAGATAATTTCGAGCCGGTCACAAGGTTTGAACCCGTGACCTCCAATGTTCGAAAAAACAGCTCCCCAACTACTATTCGTCAATCAGGGGTTTGCCTGGTGGTGCGCCTATGTTGTGTCACACGTCGGTTAGTTAGTTATTTCGGGGCCAATGGAAAGGATTATGTAGGTTGTTATGGAAGAGTAACTAGTTAGTTTTACTCGAGGTGGAGTATTAACGTTGGTTTGATGTATATGTGTAAATATAAGCCGGCATTGCAGTCTCTCATAATAAGTTTCTTTGGCGTATAATTTTATTGCTGTGGTTAAGCAGCTGGGGCAAGGAAAGAGGGCTGGGAGCAGTGTACAAGGACTGGTGCCTCTTTATCTTCACAAATATGCATATCTAGTCGTTGTACTTCTGAAGCTCTTTCTCAACTGTCACCTTCCCCC